>CAMZMU010000099.1:18603583-19186810 GCA_947311845.1 Poa pratensis
ATTTGTAACGAAGCGGGGGAAGTTCTGCCGGAGTGACAGAAAACTGAGAACGCGAACCGATTAGTTGCACGTATGGGAGTAAGAGGACCTTGAACTTAAGGCTATGGTTGGGGAAACCTTAATGAATTGTTAGTATTTGCGGATGCTTGCTAAACAATCCAATCATATAGTACTTGTAATCCCAAGTAGTGGAGTGCATGTATATTTAGCCTCTCCCACATAGAAAACTGCATCGAAGACAATGAACCAAGTACCTTCACTAATTAATCTTGGACAAAGCCACCACAATTACCACCACTTTTCCACACTCATGGTACTGTTAGTATATGGTTACTTAGTGTATTTTATTGCTGCAGCACTATTATTTACTTTCTTGTGTTTTATTATCTCGCAAAACTACCTCTCATACTCGTATTGCTACCGTAGTTTTATTTTCTAGATAATGCAAACATTTAGTGTGCGTAGAGTTGTATCAGTGGTTGATAGAACTTGAGAGAATACTTATCCTACCTTTAGCTCCTCGTTGGGTTCGACACTCTTACTTATCGAAAAGGCTACACGCGATCCCCTATACTTGTGGGTTATCAGCAGCGAAGGGGGCCCCGCGGCGACGCACGGCGGCGAGTTGGTCCGGCGGCACGCGACGGATTCGGTCGCTACAGAACGAAGAAGAAAACGGAATCGCGAAAACCCCCCTGCAAACTTTTGACCATCACCGATAGGTCCTCCTCTATTTACAAAGAAGCCCTTTTCCGTTTTTATTTTAAAACCAGTAGCACTTCTCTGATTTAATTGAGGCATTTAAATATTTTATAAAAATCTGAGAAAATTTGGGTAGCCTCCCAACAGCATCTAGAAGCACCACAAAAATTGGCATGTTAAAATAAAATGTTTTGGACAACATTTGTTCATAGGGTTGACTTATGGCATTATTGCTAAATTTGAAAATGTTGCTCCTTTAATATTTTAGGGCACTTGCAAAATATTGTTTTGAACTCTTGGAACTTTCTTGACAAATATAAGATGTCAAGAAATTTTGTTTTGCAACCTTGAGTGCCATCATTGTGTGGAAGTTTTGTTAGAGCACTTTGGGCATTTTGTTGTAGCAACTCAATATCATTTCGATACCAATGTTGTGTTAACTCAAAAGAGACATGTTTATGCATGGATGCCATGATGTAATTAATACAAAAGCGGAAAAATTACACAGGTTTTAGGTTCTCAGCTTTGGGCTGTTACATGCCCGGCGGTACTACTGCTGGGATCCAGCGGTGCTACCGCTACTGGCTTCCGAGCGGTACTAAGCAGTGCCAGCTCCCAGCTGCAGCGGTAGCGCGCTGCACTACCATCACTGCCAGGGGCGGTACTACCGCTGATTCGCCCCGGTACTACCGCTGACACGGTTTGAATTAATTCCAAGTGTTCCGGCGGTAGTACGTGGTAGCTACCGGCTAAGTACTGTTGGGAATACAGAGGCGAAAATCGAGCTGGCGGTACCTCTAGCGGTAGTTCCAGTGGTAGTACCGCTGCCTGGAAGGCACGGTACTTTCCGTAGTACTACCGCTCGAGACTGAGTACCAGCATGCTGCAGTAGCACAGCTCCAGGAGGAGCGGTACTACCGCTACATACCAGCGGTACTACTGCCAGACAGGATTTCTGACTGGAACAAGAACTGCAATAACTTTTGCAAGGAAACTCTAAATAAGATGAGACCAACTCTGTTGAAAATATTACAAACCATAAATAGAGTAAGGACACCACACATCGGAAGGTGTGGAGCCTTCCTCAAGGATAAACCGGTAATATTTTCACCACCGAAAACGCAATAGGTTTTCCAAGGTAAAAACGTTTTCGAAGAACTTGGGCTTGTCATGGCGAACACAACAAGCACCAAAACCTCACAACGATAAAGGCCAAATAAGAGCCAAGAAAGATGATGCCAAGTATGCAAAGGTTTGAGCTCTCTCCGAACGATATGATCGAGTTACTCATTCGAGAGCCCCTCTTGAGAACGGCGTCTATCCTATAACCCGGTCTCCTACTAACACCATGAGACCGGTAAAATAGAAACCCTATCAAGATTATACCTTTGCCTTGCGCATTCCACGTGGACTACCTTTCTTGATTGCGCTTTACTTGGTGAAGACTCACAAATCGCTTCCCTATACAACAATATGGGAGAGCCTCTCTTAGGCACATCTTCACTTGACCATTATCTCCAAATGGGTGGCAAGATTCAAGCATAGGATTTCTTTGAGATGCTTCTCTTGAACTTGCACTTCTCAAGATTGATGACGGTCACCACTTGACGTCATCCTCCATGAGCTATATGAAATCTTCCTTTGATGCAAACCCATGGAAAGATACCTAACCCCAATAAGATACTCCACGCACACATATATCATGGGTTAGTTCACAAAGCTATATGGACAATTGCTTACCATACCATTGGATCACATGATCCCACATGGTACATCATTTACCTTTGTGTGTTGATTAACTTGAATCCACTCTTTACACTTAGTCTTGATTTTCTTCTTCTTGATCATATCAAATATGTCCATTATAATCAATGATCTTGATGGTATACAACCTTGAATCCAACACATGGGATTCAAGCGATGCCTATGGACAAAACTATAGAAATATCTCAATACAAATATTAGTCCATAAGGATTGTCATTAATTATCAAAACCACACATGGGAGCACCATGCACTTTCAAAACTCCCTCACTGACGGAGGTCTTTTGCCTCCCAAACTCGAGTGAGCTCGGTATTATAAAAACTATTCTATAAGAATTTACCTGGAATATAAACATGTTTTCTTTGAATCTGCAAAGTTTTACAAAATAATGTGCAAAGTAGATTACATAAAAATCATAAAATTACGTCTCTGTAAAAGTAAAAATAACTCATTTTCCTTCCAACTTGTCTTTTTATGCACATCACACATATCTTTCTATTCAAATTGGTCGTACAAACTAGACATGTCTATTTACTTGTATGTTTTTTAATCTTTGAAGACCTAAAATGAAATTTCTATTTTTTTAAAAAAATACAAGATCATTGGAGCCCCGGAGGTACAAGTGATTTTTGACACACGTATCAGCCAGATTCGGGTCAAAAGATCGCCTGGCAGTGTGCTGAATGCTGACGAAACAAGAAAAGCGAAAGGAAAAAAAATGAAACGGCCGCCCACCCTCCTTTGGTGTTTTCTCCCTCGGCTTTCGCTTCCCGCTCACTTCTCCCCAATTCCCAACCCAAATCGCTGCAATCTTTCCCAGGCGAAGAGACGCAGGCGCCGGCGGCGATGGTTCTGGAGGAGTTTCTGGGGCACCTGTGGGGCAAGGTTCGCCGGAAACGCCTCCTCCCTCATTTCCTCTTCCTCTGTGTGCTGCAACGGACTGACTGACTGACGGGCGCGCGCGCGTGCGTTTTCTGTCGCTGATGCAGAAGCGCTGGGGGACGGGGCGATGCGAGATCTAGACATCTCCCTCCGCGCCCAGGTTCGCCGATTGAATTTCCGTGCTCTTGCTTGCTCTTGTTCCTACCGGCGGCGGGTTTGACGGCTCTAGTAACGCTGCAGGGCCCCGTGCACCCGGCGTACGACACCATGCTCGAGAGGTGCGGCACGTTCGCCTACTTCATGCGCTTCCTGAGCGGCGCGTCGACGGTTCTCGGTGGAGCATCCCTCGCTCTGTGGTTCCATGCAAGAGCAAGACATGGTGAGATGCGCTTCCCGTTGATTAATTGCCGGTATTTTGGATAATCTGGTTAATGCATCATACACATGCTTACTACAGTAGTTACTTCACTCTTTTGTGCAGTGCGGAGAATTCCTGGGATACCTTCTCCGCCTGTAATGGTGATGTTGGGCTGCTCTTGCGGTAAATCTCGAGGCTTTTCACCTGCTACTGGCTCCTGCAAATTCATTGATAATGAGATGTGTTGAAATCATATAATACCATGTTGGCATTGTAAAAAATGAACTTGGCATAGTTGAACATTAGTTATATAAACTAACAAGTAGAGCCTTCGGAATTCTAGATCTGAATTTTAATCTGCTAGTATGTTCCTCCTACTAGTTTGTGACAGAAAAAACAGGATCTTGGGCATCAACACTGGACACAACTGCATAAATTATGTCATGGGTAGACACTTGTGTTTTATGAGGTGTCCATGCATCAAATTTTGTCTTTTGCACTGCAAGTGCTTATTTGGCGAAGCTATATTTCAGCTTGTATGTCTGTGATGGCGAAGATGCAGTACTATGATCTCCAGTACGGGTTTGCTAAGATCGTTCTGAAGTACGGAGATGAGAGCATGAAGATGGAGCTAGCCAAAATGTACTGTTTGTGAACTAATGATGCTTCATTTTTATTTTCAGTCCCAGCTTCTCTTGTGTTTCAGCTAACAATTTGTTTACATAACAGAATACTTAATAACCATAGCGATGACAAATCACTGGTTGAAGCTGTGAGAAGGCACTACGTAGCTGATCATTTGTTGAGTGATCAGCATCAAGAGCAACCACTTCTAAGGTGGCGCCAACGCGGTTCATATGTGGACAGCGCTTTGCTGGAAAAGCTGAAGGAGTATGAAGCAATCCTGGAAGAGGGGAAGAGTATAAAGTAAACAACTCTGATGATGGGGCTAGGCAAGTGTAAGCATTGTAACTTACAACTTTCTTTTGCAGTTTGTTAGTACGCTACATACTTAATTCATGAAGAAAAAACCTGGCGTAACCACCGACTTCTATGTTTACTTTTGCAGAGATTGTTTGAGGAGGACCCAATGGCTTCTATGCTTGGCACTCCAGGCAACATCACGGATCAACAAGCCGACGAGACGAAAGCTGAAAGCCCACCGGAGAATCCATCGGCATCAACGTCGCCGACATGCTAACAAAACTGCTTTATTTTGATGAAGTCCTAGCGTTGGTGTGGATATACAATTCATACTTGCTGACGTGCACAACTGTAGTTGGCGTCATTTTGTATGGCAGTCATGTTTGAACAGATGTACTTCCAGAGATGGACGTGTTTTGCTCTGTTTTTGCGAATCAATCATCAAGAGTGGAGTCGTTCCTGTTGAACAAGGTGGCTGGTCTCCCGGACTAACGAAGATCTCTGGCGATTTGTCGAGGTTGAAATCCTGTATCCTGGTGACAGCATCGCGCAGTCCATTTCAATTATGCAGGGGAGAACGCTCCACAGCTATTTCTGCTTCCAGGGGGCTTGAACAAGTGATCAGCTGCCGATATGAGGAGAACATGATTGGTTCGGTGTCATCACGTAGCACCATTCTGGCGCTGCCATTGCCTTCAGCAGCCTGAATGAACCGTCTACGTTGATCTTCACCCACCCAACAGCAGGCACCGTCCATCGCCATCGGAGGGGTCGCGCCTCTCTCACTTCGAATAAGAGAGCTGGTCAGAGCTCACCGCTGTTTTGCGAGGGAATCGCTTGATGGTCAGAATGGATTCGATCCGGGTAGCTACTTAAGAATCTCCCTGAACTCATGATGGGCGGCGGTGCAGGTTTGTGATGTATAACTTCATTGCACGCATGCCAGGCTCCGAGTCTCGGTCCAGCGCGTGCATCAGCCACTCCGAGACCGTGGAGTCACCATGTCTACCTTTGGCATCCTCCATTGCTTACCGTAGGGCCCTCTCCATCGGACACCTGCAAAAAGCTCCGTATGCTGATCCGGACCCTGGTCAAAAAGGCGCGCAGCAGCTCGGCTGAATGCTGATGAAACAAGAAAAGCGAAAAAACCTCCCCGATCGAACGTATAGAGCGTGAGCGTCCTCCCTCACCTCCTCAGGCGACTGGTGTCTTCTCTCTCTCTCGTGATCGTCTTCCCCTTTTGCTCACTTCTGCTCAACCCAAACTGCTCCATTCTTTCCCTCCCAGTATATAGCAGGTGAAGAGGCGACGCAGGAGCCGGCGGCGATAGTTCTGGAGCAGATCTTCGGGCACCTGCTGGGCAAGGTTCCTCCGAACGGCGTCCTCCCTCACATCAGCCGACTGTCTCGTTATTAATTTCCTGCTCCTTGCAACTGACTGACTCCGTGGCTAATGCAGCGGCGCTGGGGTGACGGGGCCATGCGGGATCTTGACATCTCCCTGCGTGCCAAGGTCATAGTTGCTCCTCTTCTTGCTCATCTTCGTACTTCGTACTGCCGCGTTACTGATTGGTGTGTATCGCTGCACACTAACGCTGCAGGGCCCGGTGAGCCCGGTGGAGGATGCCGCGCTTCAAAGATGCAGCGATAACGCGCACGCAGGGCGATTTCTCAGCTGCGGGCATTCAGGTCTTGGTGGAGGGTTCCTTGCGATGTCGCTTGCTACAAGACCAGGTGAGGCCGAGATGTAGGAGTGATTGCTTCATTTGGTTGGCGGGGACCGCTTAAAACCTAGACATAGTAGTACACCCTTTGGCATTGGCTGCGAAATTTGGCATTTCGTTCAAGCAAAACAGAAACAAATAACAAGGCTGTAATGTTCTCTCAATCTAAGGTCTGTAATAACTCTGTAGCCATGTGAGCTTCGTTAAAGAAGTTGGCGGGCAGCTCCTTTCATTCAAAAAGAAAATGCTCACTTATATTCTGTTGTGCAGGGCCAAAATTGCCTGGAGTTCCAGGTCCGACTACATTGCTAATGTTGGGCTACTATTGTGGTAAATCTAAGGCTTTAAACCTGCTAAATGTACTAGTACATGACTAACAACCATGCATTTTGTTATTACTACCATGTTGTGGCGTTTAGGTTTGTGATATGAACTTGGCCAGTGAGGATCTTCAGCTCTCGGGATATTATGATCTATTCATTGGATAAATTCGTAAACCTAGTCGTCCAAAAAAAATGCATCTGATGTGTAGATATTAGAGTGAGTACCATGAGATATTTGTTAAAGAAATGCTGATTTGTAGTTTGGGTAAAAAAAACCAAAAATTGAGGTTTGCTTTGGTTCACCCTCACAAAAATTGTTTCCGGCTTTCAATGCAAATAGACGGTGGAGATTAGAATTTGGCATGATATGTTCCTCCTACTTTCTGAAAGAAAAACAAGACCAGGGACATGAACATTCGACATTTGTTTTTTCAAAAATCAAATTGTTCTATTTTTTACCAAGTTTATAGAAAAAATTATGAACATCCACAATACCAAACTTGGTAAAAGTTTTATATATCCGCCATAAGTATATGTTTTCGTATTTTATTTACTTAGTATTGTAGACGTGAAAAGTTTTTCTTACAAACTCGGTAAAAATGGTGGAGTTTGTGCTTCTAGAAAATTAATACACATTATAAAAACGGGACTAAGGTAGTATTTCTTTGCCATGCGTCATATTCAATCCAGCACGATCCTTGACAACGTCGTTAGCAATGTCGCTGCCCTTCTAGCCATTTTGCCCGCCAGTACCCATCCATGCTAGTGCTGTTTTAATGAAGTTGGCATAGTGTGTTCCACCTTAGTTTGTGACAGAAAAGCAACATCTGAGACCTGAACGTTCGACAACATCTGAGACATTTTCTTTATACCGTTTCAATGTGTCGAAGTATATCTTTTGCAGTGAAGTGCTTATTTTATGACGCCATATATTTCAGGTTGTATTCCCTTTTACCTGAAGATGGAGTATTATGAGGTCCAGCGAGAGTCTGCTATACTCGTCTTGAACCAGGGAGAACAACACACGATGATGGAACTTGCTAAAATGTTGTTTTTGTGAACTAATGCTTTATTTATTTATAGTGAGGTGTTTGAACTAACAGGTTGTTTCATTCACAGAATACTTAATAACCATAGCACCGACAAATCACTGGTTGAAGCTGTAAAAGGTCACTTCGTAGCTGATCATCTGTTCAGTGATCAGCATCAAGAAACAACTTCTCAGGTGGCGCCAACGAGGTTCATATGTGGACAGCACCTTTATGGAAAGGATGAAGGAGTACGAAGCAAACATCTCCGATGATGGAGCTAGATCAAGTGTAAACATTGTAAGTTGCGAATTTTATTTTGAAGTTCATTACTACAGGAAAATATCGACATTCTCCTTGTGGTACAAGAGGATAGCTAAAACCAACAGTAAGCACGCACCTAATTTTATGTTTGAGTTTGCAGTGTTCATTTGCGAAGGACCCACAGGCACAGGCTTGCCTACTTGACACTCCAGACAACAATACGGAGATGGACAAAGAAGAACCAGGTGTTGTTCAAGTTCAACTCGGTGGAGGAGCAAGCTTGGAAGCTGGTGGTTAATCTTAATCCTGTTTGCAAGTTTAAGAGGTTGTTCTGTTGAGGACTTGTTTTGCTCTGTTCGATGTAAGAATATGCTTAGAACTAACTGGGGAGTGGGAGAGTTTAGAGTGTTTTCTTTTCCTGGAGTTTGTTGATCTGGTTGTGCTCAGTGAGTGAGAATTGCAAAACAGTTGTAAAACTGTTCTGCTTTCTTTATAAAGAGGGGCAATATGCCTGTGGTCGAAAAACAACACGGAGATGTAAGCCAAAACATTAGTTTTGGAATCTTGTCGACAAGCCCGACAAGCCCTCTGAGCACATAGGAGATACTATTCTGATGAGATGAGAGCTACAAGCCCGCAGGAGAAGTCACTTTTTTTTTTTTGAAAAGGACGATTTTAGTCAACGGTCGCGGACATGCTCACAAAACTGTTATATTTTGATGAAGTCTTATTGGTGCCGTGGACGAAAATACAGTTCGAACATCCAGACGTGCTTGCAACTTTAGTTGGAGTAGTATCTAGGGGAGTTATGTTTGAACAGATTGTCGTGCAATTCAACAGATGGACGTGTCATGGTTGATCCAAATTAAGAGGTGGCTTTTTGGAGAACTGCCAGCCCACCCTCCCGTCGTCCAAGTCTATGAAGTCGATGGTTGCAAAAGGGAGAACACATCCTATACGATGCTGTAATCCTTTTTTTTTTTTTTTTTTTTTTTTTTTTTTTTTGAAACTCACATACTTTACTAATTACTTAGGATTACAAGATTGATGCAAACATTCTCGCAGGAATGATGGGATATAATTCACCCATACACATCTCCGTCTACAACTACTAGCCTGCCTCGCACACAGATGTGCTGCTTCATTAGCTGATCTAGGCACATACGATAAAGTATAACTAATGAAGCTTTCACCTAACTCCTTCACCTGACGGCAAAAAGCACCAATATCCGTTCTGCTAAAAGAGTCCATGTTACACAGATTTACCACCTCGAGTGCATCACTTTCCACCGTGATTTGAGTAAGTCCCAGATCTGCCGCCAGTCTGAGTCCATCCCTCAAAGCTATTGTCTCCATCGCTCGATACGATGCTGTAATCCTGAGCCTGATCTTGTCCATCTGACATAGTACGTCCGTTTCTTAAAACAAACCCTATAATTTGTTCATAACTCAAATTGCCCAAAGTTTGACCAACCTTAAAAAAAGTACTACACACAACATAAAATCAATATCATTAGATAGTTCTTGAAATATATTTCTATGTTATATCTTCGTACTGCCATAATTGTTCACATTTTAGAGTCTACCCGTACACATTAACCCATGTTTGACAAACAAATTCAAAGTTTTTGAATGAAAAATTACCTTGACATCGATTGAAGCATAAGGTGGGCCACAACGTTCATGCGCGTGATGAATCAAGGAGGTCGGGCGAGGGGCGCGATAGTTCTGTCGGTGGTTCGATAGACGAAGTTTCCTCGTAAGAGGTGGTCGGGCGAGGGGCGCGATAGATTGGCGGTGACCTAGATATGGGCACAAGGGGAGGGTGGGGTGGTGTAGGAAGAGGCGGAGAACGCATCACACCGAAAGAACGATGTGACGATGGATGGGAGAATGAGCTCGGTCGGACAGAAGGGGTTTTAGTACGTATCGTATTATGTAGGAAGAGCCCATTACATTGGGGATTCAAGGGTAATTGGTGTCTCCAGATTTTGGGCCGACGGTAGGACCCATGCTACAAATGTTTTTTCATTTTCTTTTGGAAATTCACTAATATTACACGTAACTAATCATCATTGAAATATTGTTTCATCGGTTTCGGCAAAACCTAAATCGGTGTTTCGGCCCAGCGCAGACCGATAGGCCGACATTGACTTGTCGCGGGCCAGAGCCAGAGACCATTCAGGTCAAGCCGAAAGGCCTTTTTAGTTTTTATTTTCAATATAGCCGATATAGCGACAATTAATATGCAACTGAGAGAGTAATATTAACCTTTCAACATGGGACACGACCAAAGGCCCTCTCAAATCTATACAACCTTGTTTCGATTCAAAATAAAATATACACAAAATATATGTGCACGACGAGAATGTTCCATTCTCGTCATCCATTTCGAGTTTCATCCATGTAACTTCTTAAGTTTGGACAAAAGTTCACAATATTTTAAACGATTTATTTTTCAAATTCGTTGAACTAGGTTGACCATTTGAAATTTTCTTTGACAAGTAGATAGATCTAGTCGCTTTCCATAACTTTCAGGTTTTAACTTTTTCGTTTCGACAGACATGTAGGCGTTTTCTCTCTAGCGTTTTCCTGCAGATGCTCTTCGAAGATGGAGAGAGCATCCCCTTACGGTTAGAGCAAATGAAAGCGGAAAGAACCTTTCGGTTAGAGTCCACATGCACAAGCAGCATTTTGGTTTAGAAGGATTAGTGCATTTCGGTTTGCCGAAGTCGGCGAAGCGATATTTAAAAAAATTATTAGTTGCACAATATTAGTGAAATTTCTAAAAGATAAATAAAAAACTTTTCAGTTTTTCCTTGAGTCATAAAAGTTGTTTAGGGTCCTATAGGAGCGAAAAATACCTTGATGCATATGTAAAATAATTAGTAATTCTAAAAAGGTAAAAGAAATTCGAAATTGTCGTTCGTGAAGACATGATTAAGTATTGTACCCGCACAAAATTTGCACCAAATAATGACTTTCATAGCACACTGGGTCAAAATTTTCCTAAATAACACTATATACACGCGTATATTTGTCTTTTCCCTGAAGTCATTGAGAATAATTTTCTAGCCAAAAAATTATACGAGAACAATAATTGATCATCTTTGACCCAAAAGATTCAAAATTTTAGTACTTTTGTTTGACTTCCTAAATTTTTGTGCGCATATGAGATGCGCTAATACGCAAGAGCCATCAGTACGCATCCCATATCGCAATCTGGTAATCCATAGAAATTAGGATCTCTAGATTTTACAAAATGGAAAAACCATAAAATTGGGGATTGGGCCAATTCGGCCCCGCCCCTACCCCTCCGGGAACTTTTCTCCTCGCTCACTTCAGTTCCCCCAACCCAGACAGCGGCACTCTCTCCCAGGTGTAGCGGCGCGGGAGGCGGCGGCCGGCGGCGATGGTTCTGGAGCAGTTCTTCGGGTACCTAGTGGGCAAGGTTCGCCGGAAACGCCTCCCCCCTCGTTTTTTTTAGATAAAGAGTGTTTATTAATATCGAGAAGATACAACATGCACCCAGCCTCTGCAACAACGCAATAACCAAATCTATTACGGATGCACACAGGTAAAAGACAATAAGAAGAAGAAATAAAAAGAAAAGTCCCGCTACAGAGTTACAGTCCTTGCAGCAGCCGCACAACCACCACCAAAAAAACACCTGATGTCAAATTCTTCAAAAGCAACGTCTTCAAGAAGAACCGTGCCAGGCACAACCAATTAAGGCCAGACCTTGGGTTTTCACCCTGAAGATAATCCTCGCTCTCAAAACAATGTCTCCAACAAGACCACTGTCAGGCACAACCAATTAAGGCCAGACCTTGGATTTTCACCCTGAAAGGTAGGACTTTGGACTTCACGTATGTTGTCGCCCCCACTTACATGCCGCTGCTCCAAGTCATGAAACACCAAGCCAATTCCTCATTGCCAGAAAGATTCGAACCACCATTGCCAGTCCTCAGATCTCGCCTTCCATGTCATTCTCCGCCAGCACCATGGAACGAGAAAGCGTGCTCCATGATATTAACAGCCAGCAGAGGTTCGAAGCGCTCCCTCTGAAACCAAACGGTCAGAGAAAAAACACGGGTGCGCACGATCGAATACCATCCGATCCAGCAATCTCCAGGCATGAGTCGCCCAGTGGAGTTCGCCGGCGAAGCCTTCCGAAACACGACCGTCCAGCCAGATTGATGGGGACCAACATCCGGTAGATCTTCATCTCACCGCGAATAAGAACCAAGGACCACCGCCATTATTCTTCAGCCTCGCAAACCCTGACGCCGCAAGGCCACTCCCAGCAGAAACGGCAGCAACGGAGGGGTAGACCATTGCCCACTAGGTTGTCGGCGTGACCAGAGGCCACATCCACCACCACAGCCGGCCCCGACCGGATCCAGACAACCTCAGATCGAGATCGAGGCATCTGAATCCCAGCGCCCCGAGCAGGTCAGATCCTGGACGCGTAGCGCCAGATCGGCGACCTCCGGCGGCGCCCCACCATCTCCATGCCCCCAATCCGCTGGGGAACTCAGGCGCCGGCCCGAAGCCGCGCCGCCCTATGCCCGCCGCTGGCCTCCCACCGCTCCCATGAGACGCCGCCGCGGAGCACCTCCTCTGCCCACCGTTGAAGGGATGGGCGCCGCCACCACCGCCAGCAACGGCGGCAGCGGCGGCAGGTTGGAGACGGGAGGGAGGGTTCTTTTCCGAGGGTGGCGGCGCCTCCGGAGCCGCCCGGGAGGGAGCGGCTCGGGAGGGAGGAAGAGGGGAGGGGTAATGCAGCGGCACGGGGCCAATAAGGCAATGCGGGAGCTGGAGATATCCCTGCGGGCCAAGGTTCGTTCCCCAGGTGCTGGTCCTATTCTTGTTGGTAGTGGCGGCGGGTTCCTGATTTTTGGGGGTAATGCTGCTGCAGGACCCGGCGACCCCGGTGGAGGATACCAAGCTCTATTCGATCAGCATGAATGCAACCGTGGCCCTTCTCCTGGGCTATGCCAAGTCGGGTACCCTTGTGTGGTTTGCAACAAGGAAAGGTGCCTCTCCTCTCCTCTCCTCTCTCGATCCTGTGTGGTTTGCACCAAATTTGGCAGCACACCTTTAATTCTTTGGCATCACCAAAACTTGGTGGTACAAACTTGGCACACGTTTAAAAATCTATCATATTATATAGTACAAATTTAAGTGTTGATAAAGTCTAGTTTTTTTCCTTACTTGTTGATACTGGTTAGGCAATTCCTCACATTTAGTACGCTGTTAGGACACCGCTATTATTCAGCTTGCAAGCTCACAATGCTTTTTCTACTGAACAAAAGGATGTAAGCAATGATCTGCAGTCAGGTATTTAAGGAAACTTAGAAGGTGTTTGCTATAGAATTCTTGCTTGACCAAGAGTCAAATGTTCAAGCAAACATTTGCTCCACAAGAAATCTGATAAATCATTGTCCAAAATGACATCCTTGCCGCTTGCCAACCTTGGACGAATGCAGCTCAGCAGCTTCAATAACACATAGTGCCTTCTAGCACCTTGACAGGCATTTGAAGTTTTGAACACATAAGTTCTGCCAAAGTATATCTATAGCTGTTATGAAGAAATTTGTAATGTGCAGGGCTACATTACACCCTGTTTGTTTTTACGCCTAGTATGGAGTAACGCTGCAGTACCATGGAAGGTGCCTCCAAGTACTTGGACGTCCACGTAAGCCACCTCACGCACGCCGCGTGCTGCTGCTTCAGTCTTGGCCATGCGTGCTGGCTGCAGTTCCTGCACTTTTCTTGTTTATTCCTCGTTTATTCGGTTGTGAAAGTTTAGTTTCGAGCACACACTGACCTTGGAAGGCTGTGTAAGAGACTACCCGTACAGAAAACAGGTTTATGAAACACTATACAATAGGCAGATGAATAATGTGGCATTGACAAAAGATGTAGTTATATATTGCAGAGCGATATATATTATTTACTTAACATGTTATGTCTATTCGCTTTCGGGCAAAAAGAAACAAATCATCTTGAGTGCACACGTATTGTATAGAGTAAAGCTGCAAAACCATCATTGTTGAGTTTGCTGCTGCAGGGACTCCTTGTTGGTATCATACACATGGTAACTTGTACTCTTTTGTGCAGCTCCTAAACTTCTCGGGGTTCCACCTATGTCTAGATCACTCTTCGGCTCCTACTGTGTGGGTAAATCTCAAGGCTTTTCACCTGCTAATGATCCCTGTAAATATTGATAATGACATACAAAGGCATATGCATGCTTTGTGTTCCTTAATTCTTGAAAATTTGTTCTGGAAATGCGTCGTAGTCACTGCGGTGCCACCTGGGCCAATTCAGCTGGGAGCTGGTAAATAGGCAGGTTGCACCAGTCCTGTCCTTCCACATTTGGGGCCCATGCCACTTGTGCGATAACGGTTCCACCTAGTTGCATCTCATCAGGGAGCAATCTCTTATCATGGAGACGAATCCCACCTCCCTCAGGCGGATGTAGCATGCCATTTATCAGGGGATTAAGATGAGTAGAAAACGTTTTAAAACCTAGGCATGTGCACTTTGGTCATATAAATACCATGTGGACGTTTAGGTTTGCAATAGATATATCATATATGTCAAAATGAGCTTGCCAGAGTTGAATAGTTAGATGACAAGTACATGAGCTTTTGAATTTTAGATTTAAATTAAACCTGCTGGTATGTTCCTCCGGGTTTAAGACGGGATCAGAGACAGGAACCTTGGACACAACCTTAGAAATTACTCCATGGTCTGACTTGTGTACACAGTGCCCCTTTGTCAAAGTTTTATATTTTTTCCATACTAGTGTTAATTTGGTTAAGTTATATTACAGGTTGTGCTTCAATTTTCGGGAGTATGAGGTATCATGAGTTCTATAATGGGTCTGTCCTAGATGTTTTGGAAGGTGGAGAAGAACACATGAAGATGGAGCTAGCTAAAATGTTTTTTTTTGTGAACCTTTGATGCTTTATTCCCTTTCAATGTCAGCCTCAGCTTCTCAGCTGCGTTTGAACTAACAATTTGTTTCATTCACAGAATACTGAATAACCATAGCACTGACAACTTACTGGTCGAAGCTGTAAAAAGGCACTTCATAGCTGAGAATCTGTTGAGCGATCAGCATCAAGAACAACCGGTTTTCAGGTGGCGCCAACGCAATTCGTACGTGGACTACACTTTCAGGGAAAGGATGAAAGAGTCTGAAGCAAACAACTCCGACGACGAAGACGAGGCTGAATCAAGTGGAAACACTGTGAGTCGCAACTAATCCTAGATCCATGGAGTCTAGTACTCGATGTTGAACCTTAATTTAAGGAGAAAAAACTGGTCATTTTTATGGTCTGAATTACCAGAGTAGCTGGAAGCAAAACGTTGGACGCGTGTTTGAGAAAAAGTGCAACATCAGTGAATTCACCTTTGTTTGTGTTTATGTGTGCAGAGAATATCTAAGGAGGACTCTCTGGCTTGTATACTTAGGACTCCAGGTGACAACACGGAGATCAGCAAGCTCTCTGAGCACAGAGGAGGCAGTATCTTGACGAGACAAGAGCTGCAAGTCCACCACCGGTGAAGTCACCGGCATCTGCAATCCCAACATGCTGACAAAACTGGTATGTTATGATGAAGCCTTATCCGCGGTTATTTGGACGAAAATACAACTGCTGGGACATTTTTTTTTTTTTTGAATTTAACTGCTGGGACTTGATGTGCGTGCAGTTGTATAATCTGTAGGGGAGTCAAGTTTTGAACAGACGTGCGTGGATGTGTTATGTCGGTCAGGCCTGATGTCTGTTCCAAATTCCTCTATTAACAAATCCATGTGCTTGGTAAAGGGAGTCCATATCCAGCACGATGTGATTGCTAGGGTCAATCTGATTACCGTCACAATATCTATGTATAACCTGCTTACCGCTCAAGTCGGCTCAAGTCGTTGCCACCAGATCGACCACGCCTCCCGCCAGGCGTGCCGCCGGCCGCCACCACCAGTCCACCACCATGACTCCTCATCAGTCACCGGCCGTTTCTCCCTCGCCCAAACGACGCCACCATCCTGGGTCTGCTAGGGCAGCCCGCACGACAAGATTCATACCAAACGAGATCATCTCCGAAATCCTCTCTAGGGTTCCAGTGAACTCCGCGCGCAGGTTCCGAGGCGTCTCCACCGAGTGGCGCGCCCTCATCTCCGACCCGAACTTCGTGGCGGCGCACGAGTCCCGCCACGCCGAGCCGCTCGTCGCGGTTTCCTCCTTCGGGGAAGGCAGCAAGCTACAACTGCTGGATGTGGATGGCTTTACTGTGAGCCGGACGGTGATCAAGGACGGCGGCGACGGATCAGCCGGCAAGTTCTCCGCTGGAGCCCGTCCCCACGACCTTATCTGCATTACAGACGATCATACTGGCGCACGCGTGGTTGATTGTCACGAACCTAGCTCGGGTACACACAGGGAAGGGGATTGGAGAGGGAATCTAGGGTTTGGGAGGTAGACGGAAGAAATCTCTCGAGAGAATCCAGAGATACAGGGGATCGAGAGGTAGACGAAGGGGGATCAGGAGAATAGAGTTCATACGTCTGTTCTGTTCGTTCCTCTCTGTTCCGTCGCTTGCTCTTTTGTAGCTGCACGCTCCGTCAATTTGGGCCCATGTGCTGGTCCATAGTCCATCTCGGCCCATGTGGAAGTCCAGTACGTGACATTCCCCTCTCCTTGAATTTCGGCTTGCCCTCAAGCCGAGTGTTGTCTTCAAACCACCAGGATCCCATAACCATAGAACATTGAGGTGATGACTTGCCCAAATGGCTAGAACTGGTTGATACGGAAGAACATCTGCAGTTATTTGTCTAAGCTGTGCACCTAGATCCCATGGCATTGTAATTGGCGAACTGGCCAAACACCCTACCAAATCACAGTTGCAATGGAACAAGTGTTGGGCTGTTGCCAAAATTCTTCTGAGAAAGACCCAACCACAATGCTTGGTCTGCAGTGGCATGAGCAGGTATAGCAACATAGCACTCTGAACATCAATTGCATGCGCCTCTTGTAACTTGGTCCACTGTTCTGCAGTCCCAAGACATAACTGAGAGCACCATGCTGCACTAGGACATCGTATCCATTTCTCCACAAGGACATGATGAATGTGCACTAGAGTGAAAAGTATCTGGCTCGAGCAGACTAGTGCAGACACATCAAATGCAAGTATGGGTTCAGATGTACTTGGTGCAGGACTTGCTGACTGATCAACCAATAATATCATGAACGTTTCCTTCCATGTGCGCTGTAATTGAGTTAGTTGGTTGCAAACAGCTGGTTCCCAAGGTATATTGACAGACAACATGACCAGATCTCTGCAGCTATCACCACAAAATGCCATAAAATCAGAGTCAGTGAAGGTAACCACATTGGCGCCTAAGACCCAGCTGTACGCAGACCAGTCAAACAAGAGCATCGCATTAGGTACAGAGAATACCATGATAGCCTCAAGAATTTCCTGCTGACTGGAAGTGTTCTGCTGAGAAGGAAACAAACCAATACACCATGATTCTTCACATTCACGCAGGGTAGGTTGCATTGTATTAGCATCAAAGATCTCAAACCTTCTTATAATCAGTTGCATCTTGTAATATATACAGGACATTGGTGCTCTGAAATCCAACTGTATTTCTTTGCCATCCAACTGGGTGTCTACATACTCATGCTTGCAAAATAAGCTGACATCAAGAGAATTACCACAAGGAAGTGAACTATGAACAGAAGAAACCAGGGTGGCCCCAATGATCTGCTGCTGCCGAATCCAATCAACTATGTTTACCTTGCAGGACCACTCAAAACTATCAAGTGAAATTGCTACCCAAGCTAGAACACTTGACTGAAGCCTTGTTCCAGGATCAAAAGGCATGACATTAGCCACTTGAATCTCGTTGCATGTGTCAGCTATAAGTAGCGTTGCATGCCCTTGCGGACTGGATGCCGTGCTTGCTGGCACAGCCCTGATACATAGCTGGGTGGCATACACTTCATCCACGAGAACAGTGAACTGCGGAAGCCCAGGTGTATGTAATGCATCTGCAGTCAAAGGAACAATATGCAGCCTATTTTGTCCAGTCCATGGTGCCTCCCTGTCATGGGTGGTGCTGGTGTCGGGGTTGAGGTCCAACGCCGAACACTTGTTGTGCGAGTCTGGTGCAGACGGACCTAGAGGAACAGACAGCAATGCACTTCTGCATGTCCAAGTTGGCTTCCATAGAGGCCATGGCGGTGGCCGCTCCAAAACTAATCCAGGTTGATCCCAAGTTGGTTTCCACTCAATTATGTTCACCTGACAACAGATGCAGGAGTACAGCCCAGGCATGATAAGATGCTCACCGGGATCCCACGGTGTGGTGACGAACACAACAGCACGAGACTCTGTCAGATCAACCAGCCCATCTGGTAGCCATTCTGTGCGGTCATCCTGGCCATTCCCACTTGTAGTGACGACATGATCCACAACATGGGTGCACCTACTGGTTGGTGACATTGTCGAGGGCGTCGATGCCATCCACACAGGCCATGGTGGTGGCCGAGCCAGCAGTAACCCGAGCTGATCTGGAGGATGTAGTGGCGTGGTTGCAGGGAGAGGTACAACTACAGCACGGGTGGGCGCCAAGTCTGCCTGTAGGGTGCCTGCGTCTCGCTTGGCGCTCTTGGCATCAGTGTCGATGTCGAGGACATCTGTCGAACAGGTGGTGGGCGTGTGCTTGCCCGACTTGAGGATGCCGAACTGCTGCATGGTCGAGGACAGCGGAGCTCCCACAAGTCCAGGATTGACCGTGGAAACGATCCCCGACTGCTGAGATGAGTCCACCGCTTCAACGACGCCGATGTTGGGGTCGAGACCCACCGCCAAACACTTAGCGGGCACCACAGCGTCTCGGCTGCGGGTCGCATTGTCGCAGCCAGCCGCGACCTCCTGGTCGTCATCTGAGTCCTCCGGCTGCACAGACAAGAGTCCGACCACCGCGCCGCCGACGTGGGGGTTGAAACCCTGCGTCACACCCTTGGCTGGCACCGCACCGTCTGGAGTGCTGGTGGCACTGTCGGAGCCGTCCGCGAGCTCCTGGTTGACTCCTGAGGCTTCCGGCTGCATCACACCTCCACGCAACATCTCTAGAATCTTCTCGCAGAGGCCAATGGCGCGGTCGAAGGGATCCATTGCTGGATCGATCGTCGCGTCGGCGGAGAGCGGAGTGGTTAGCTCTGATACCATATTTGTCACGAACCTAGCTCGGGTACACACAGGGAAGGGGGATTGGAGAGGGAATCTAGGGTTTGGGAGGTAGACGGAAGAAATCTCTCGAGAGAATCCAGAGATACAGGGGATCGAGAGGTAGACGAAGGGGGATCAGGAGAATAGAGTTCATACGTCTGTTCTGTTCGTTCCTCTCTGTTCCGTCGCTTGCTCTTTTGTAGCTGCACGCTCCGTCAATTTGGGCCCATGTGCTGGTCCATAGTCCATCTCGGCCCATGTGGAAGTCCAGTACGTGACATTGATCCCGCCACCGGCGAGGTGCACCTGACCATCCCGAGAGTGACAGCCAAATATGGGATTCCGTACGACACAACGGACGACGTGATCCTGCGCGTGAACACGGCCATGGGGTTCGGCCGCGCCGTCCCTTCAGGAACCTACAAGGTGGTCCGCCTCGTACGCGGCCAGTCCTGCTGGGTCCTCACTCTACCAGAGGATGCCGCCACCCGATTCACATGGAAACGGAGCCTCAATGATCCCCCAACCCGTGTGGCGACTTACCCGGGATCCGTGGCCGTCGTGAAGGGCGTCCTCTATGTACTGGCCTTAGACGGTTTTCTTTTAGGGTATATGATACATTGCTTCGACCTTGAGAGCGAGCAGTGGAAGACGATCCAAGGTGCACCGAAAGCTGTGGGACATGAGGTGTGGAGGAGGACGACGAAGGCGGTCCGTCTGGCCGAGCTCAATGGCGTTCTGTGCATGGTCCAACAGGAGGACCGATTCACCAATATGTGGCTTCTGACCGATTCCGAGAAGAGCGTCTGGGTGAAGGCCTACACGATCCGAATGACGCTGAATTCATATAACTATATGCCTTTGAGAATGACACACGACGGTGGAAGGCTCCTCTTCCAGTGTGAGCTCTATCATAGGCGAGCGCATGCCGTGAAGAGCTATGATCCGTTCACCAGGACATGCACCACTGTCATGGAGACGTCGGATGAGCTCGAGAGCAAGATCGGTCTTTGCAGCTTGCGCTTGGGCAGTTTTATCCCAGCCAAGATCTCTAGTAAGTAGCATCATTGTCTAGTTACCTCTTTGTCTTTATTAAGACTAGCTGAATGCCCATGCATTACAATTTCTAGTGTTCTCTTTGTCTTTGAGATTTTTTTTTTCAAGAATATGTCTTTGAGAATTAATGAATAACTAGTTGGTTTGTTCCACATACGTAAAATGGATTTATCCAGGCGCTCGTGCTCATTATGTATTTATACTCGTCCAGCCTCTTGCAGTACACATCTAGCTTACTGTCTGATACTGTCAACGACACTATTCGTGTGAGACACATGTTCATTTGTTATCGAACGGCTGAATTAACAGTAAGTGAAGATTCGGGTGGAGTTATTCTCGTCCTTAAAGTGTCTATTTTAAGAACCTAGCTGCTATCTTTACTGGACAACCTTGAGATCAAAATCGGTCTTTGCAACTTTCACTTGGGTAGTTTTATCTCAGCCACTATCTGTAGTAATTAGCGTCATTCTCTAGTTAACTCTTTTTTTTTTGCGGGAAAGAAAGGTGATATTAGAGCTTCCAAATTACAGAGAGGAACAACAGGAAACCAGAAATATCTTTGTATTTGAAATTTAATGAATAACTAGCTGGTTTGTTCCACAAAGGTAAACTTGATTGATCCAGGCTCTAGTGCTCTTTATGTATTTATACTCGTCCAGCTCTTGTGAGTACACATCCCGTTTACTGTCTATCTGAGATATAGTCAACAACACTATTCGTATTAGATATCGGTTCATTAGTTACCAAACGGCTGATAGAGAAGAACAACAGGGGCCTGCGCAACTGCTAGTCCTGCTGCGTTCCGAGCCGTAATAAGGAATGAATTGGTTAGTTCGTTCATTTGTTATGACAGAAATAAGTTACGCGCAAACAAAAGATGACCAAACAACCCTGAAGTAAAGTGGTACTAGGAAAGAATAACTATTAAAGCATGTCATGCAGTTCTTTTCTCGGTGGTCTGGATAGACTCCCATCCAGAGATAGTAAAAGTCCGTGCATTGCGGAAACACCTCCGAGGATGAGCATATTGCACGTCTTCTACATGAACAGGGAGCTCAAATGGTATCAAATATCAAAAGCTAGAAGGGAGGAGACAAAATTGCGGCGCGACGGAGGTTGTGATGGTGGCACTCTTACCCCTCCCGAGATGTCTAAGATGAACCCCCTCCTCCATCTTTATTTGACTTCTTCATATATACGGCTA
Source organism: Poa pratensis (assembly GCA_947311845.1). Taxonomy (NCBI): domain Eukaryota; kingdom Viridiplantae; phylum Streptophyta; class Magnoliopsida; order Poales; family Poaceae; genus Poa; species Poa pratensis. The sequence continues at coordinate 18,625,065 of CAMZMU010000099.1, forward strand.
TCGTTGTCAGCATAGAAATATTTTTTTCTTAAGTCGACTAAGATATAGTCACTCTCTTACAGTAATAATCTAGCTAGCAAGCATCCAACAAGTTGTGCCGGGATATCATAATATATGTAGGATGTCATATAAAGCTTTCCCTTCATATTTTCCGTGGCGACAACATTGATGCTGGAAAATTTGTATATATGTGTGTTGTAGATATGCCAGGATTGGTAGCGTTCCTCCCACAAATCCTATCAAGCTGCAATCTATTGACATCTAGAGCAAAACATTCATGGTCTGGGCTGTCCTGGGACGATCTTGCGTATGATCGCTCTTCGTGCCCTATTAGGATCACATACCTCTCCGTTGCACCTGTTATATAATGCTTGTATCCTGAAGGCAGTGTGAATGTCTTCTCTATCTGCCACTGGTTGGAACATAAGTTTGATGGTATAACATAAGTATAACATAAGTTTGATGTGTTTCCTTCATAATTAACCATGCCAAGCCTGCCTTCGCCTGCCTCCACAATGGTACACGACATGGTATCAGGTGGAAGTTCAACGGTGGAGAACTCCATCCCTTGGGTATTAAGCTCTAGCAGTACAGAAAAACGGTCTATCTTCCAGTAGAAGCATCCATAAGCATAGTCGGCCATGGATAAACTTGGGCATGCTGAACTCATGAAGGACAAACGTTTGGAGGATATCAAATCACTCCAGTCACGGGATGAAGTGGCCCGCCATTGTTTGGTGCTCGAAGAGAACACAAAGGCGACTGGTTTAGTCACGCAACTTGCTAACCATATCACTTGAAATGAGATCTCTTCCTCCACCATTATGTCTAGCTCCTCCTTCATGTCCGGAGCGAGGAATGGTTTGTCTACCTTACAGAGTGGATCCTCGAGAGGCGCTACGTCGTGGGGAATTGGAGGGAGCAAGCGGTATACCTGATGCAACGGGTCACACACGACCAGCTCGGCGAATTTTGGGCTCCGTTGCTCAAAGGTACGGATGCGACTGAGGAGGACACGGCCATCACGGATGTCTTGGACACTCCAGCGGGCGGGTGGAGGGAGGAAGGAGAAGGAGAAATCAGCAACAAGGGCAGTGGCATGTGCAGCAGATGCGTAGGGGTACGGCGAAACAACCGGGTGGAACCCGACCCTATCTATAAACCCTAGGAGGGGCGGCGTGTGGAGCTTGCGGAAGCGCCGGAGAAAGGAGTGGTCGGTTATGAGCTGGTAGAAGGACACACAAGAGACGGATGTCCGAATAAGATCGGCTGGGGTTGGTAGACGGAGGAATATCTCCGGTAGAATGTCCGCTAGGCGGCCGTCGGTGATTAGTGTCATCGAGGAGGTCATCTAGCACAAAGGAAGGAAAATGGCTTTGCAATCAGTGATCGCTCGTACTGCCCGACAGAGATCGATCGATCTAAGCAGGTGGCTGCGATTTCGCTGAATGAAGTAACTGAAAGTGTTTCTATCAATATATATAGGCACCAGCAGCCAGCGGGTGATTTCTCTATACTTAAATTTAGCCGGCTGAGCTATCATTTTTAAATGCAAGTTCTTCTCGTTAGCGCACGGTTGTATTTCGATATAAACTAATGCTGTGTTTGGATGCTTAGAATTGGGCTTTGAATTGGGGAATCTGGAATTGAGGGCCCAATTCTGCTGTTTGGATGTACTCAGTATTGGGCTGTAGAATTCGGAACCAATTCAGAGCCCCTCCCCCCGCGCGGCCAACTTACCGGTTGGACAATTCAGAGGTCTGGACCTCTGAATTGGCTCCGAAGTGGCCCGTCGCTCGCTCATTCTCTCTCCCGAAGCAAAGTACGAGCCGTCCCCGCGCTGGATAAGGCGAGCACGGCGGCGCCGCTAGGTACGACCGTCGCCGACCCTCCCCCCTCCCTTCCCACTCCGCCCCTGCCCTCCTTCCGCCCCTGCCCTCCCTCTTCCCCGTCGTCACGTACCCCCTCGCTGCCCGTGGAACCCTAGCTAGTGGAGCGGCGGCGTGCTCCCCGCCAAGCTCCTCTGAGCCCCACCCCACACAACCATCTCTTCCTCCTCGCGATCTCGGGGGGAAAGGCCCAAATCGAAGCTTCTGGAAGCTCCCGGATCCGGATCCGACCGGCGCGCTTATGGAGGCGTCCTGGCGGCGCTCTGCCGCGGGTGCTGAGCGAGGAGGAGAAAAGGGGGAGCGGCCAGGCGACCATCCCGGGGCGGCGCCGCCCGGATTTGGTCACCGGCGCGACCATGCCGCCCGGCGACACGGCGGCGACGGCCTGGGAGATGCTCTCGCGATGCTCTCATTTCCACACATGTGACATCCAAACAGCATTTGGTATTCCATTGAAACCTGAATTCTATAGCTGAATACCACGCGCATCCAAACAACATTTGTGGTATTGAATTGAATTGGTTGATTTGGTTTTCCATTGCCAATTCAATTCAGAGCCCAATTCATTGCAACCAAACACAGCATAAGGTTGAGTTCAAAATCCAACCGCAACCGCAGCTTGTCTGGCCGGCATAGCCCCTGTTTGTTTGGGCTAGAGCTTGAGCTTATACAGCTTTTGGGTCTCTAAAAGCACAAGCTAGGCCAAACACCTAATATTCACCCGCTAGCTTCTATAAGCGCTTACATTCCACCAGCCGTCCAGCTCCAGCTGTTTCTCAGATTCTACCAGCTCCAGCTGCTTGTCGTTCAGCTGCAGCTCAAACAAACAGGCCCATAATAGTGATGCTTTTGTTCTTTTCCTGTAAGTCAGTACATTCTTGTCAGCTGTCACGGCCGGCGTCGATTGGCTCGGCGTTTCGTTGCTTGGCTCCTTCAATAGCAACTGTATTACTAGTTTTGTACGCGCTGCTGCTTGTTAGATCTTGATAACTTTTCAATTTGATAAGAATGTGATTTATCCTATCTAGAAACTGAACACATATGCATACATATGATTTCTCCACGGTCGCGTATCAGTTGCATTGTATATTAATTTAGTGAGCACTCACTTTCTCTGACATTTGGATTATATCTAGTAGATCATCGTAGAACTGAATTTATAGTAGCATGGATTACCTGGGGCTCTCTCCAGTGCTCTTGCACTCTCACGCGATACAGAAGAATAAGAAGAAATTCTCACAAAAAAGGCAAAGCATCAGACCGTCGACTCAAATGATTAATTTGATGATATAACTATTGGATTCCTTTAGGTTATGACGTTACTATCAGCCCCAATCCCACATATTGCATCACGTCGAAGAATTTCATGGACAAGTTACACAAATCTCTCTTAGATTACCAACAAAAGTGGAACAAAGACAATCACTCTGACATGAACAAAGCTATGTAATAACACCGAAAAATAATATATATTGAACTTATCATCATGTTTACAAGGCAGTTCGTAGAATACATGTGTAGTAGGGAGGAGACAATGATTAGGTGACCATAGGGGTGGTGCCCCGACGATGTCCAAAATGTCTTGGATGTGATCCCTCCTCCTTCTTTGGCTAAGAAATAAAATATACTCAGTCTTTTACAATAGCTAACAAGCATCCATCAAGTTGTGGTAGTTGTAACGGGTTGTGATAATAGAACTAGGATGTAATAGAAAATTTACTGATTCATATTTTTGACGAAGACAACAATGGTGGTGGGAAATTGGTATATATGTGTGTCCTAGATATGCCAGGTGATTTCTTCCCACATATCCTATCAAGCTGCAATGTCTTGAAATCTACTGCAAAACATTCATAGTCTGGCCTCTCCAGCGACGAGCTTGCATATGATTTGTCGTTTCGAACAAGGATCACGTACCTCTCAAATGCACCTGTTATATGATACTCATACCTTGAGTCTAGGGAGATTTTCTTCTCCAAGTGCCATGGGTTGGAAATGGAACTTCCACTTTTAATCTGTCTCGTGGAATAGCAAAAGTTGGAATAGTTTCCTGCAGTATTAAACATACCAAGCCTGTCGTCTCCTGCCTCCGCAATGGTACATGAATATGTTTCAGGTGGAAGTTCAATAGTGGAGAACTCCATCCCTTGGGTGTTGAGCACAAGCAGCATAGCAAAACCGTCTAACTTCCAATAGAAGCTTCCATAAACATAGTGGTGCATGATTAAACTAGGGCGCATTGAACTCATGATGGACAGAACTTGTTTGGAGGATATCAAACCACTCCACTCGTGGGATGAAGTGGCTCGCCATTCTCTAGTACTCGAAGAGAAGACGAAGGTGACTGGCTTAGTCAGGCAACTTGCTACCCAGATCACATGGAATGAGATCTCTTCGTCCGCCACTATGTTTGGTTCCTTCATGTGGGGAGCAAGGAATGGTTCTTCTATCTTACAGAGTGGATCCTCCATTGACGCGGCTACGTCATTAGGAATTGGAGGAAGCAAGAGGTATCGCTGGTACAAGGGGTGATACGTCTCAAACGTATCTATAATTTTTGATGTTCCATGCTTGTTTTATACCAATTGCTACATGTTTTGCATCTACTTTATATCACTTTTATACATTTTTTGGGACTAACCTATTAACAAGATGCCGAAATGCCAGTTCCTGTTTTCTGATGTTTTTGTATTCCAGAAAAGCTAGTCTGGAAATATTCTCGGAATTGGACGAAACTACACGGGAGTCCCTATTTTACCAGAACACATCTGACGGACCAAAGAGGCGACGGAGAGGCGCCACGTGGGCCCCACACGTGGCCAGGGCGCGGTTCCCCCTCTGCCGCGCCCTGGGGTGGTGTGGGCCCCACGGGCCTCTCCAGCCGCCGCCCTTTCGCCTACTTATTCCCCCCGACGCGAAAACCTAAGTAGCTGAGCAAATATCCACGAAAAGTTCCAGAGACGCCGCCGTCGTCAACCCTAGCTCGGGAGGGTTCAGAACCTCTTCCCGGCACCCTGCCGGAGAGGGGAATCGTCACCGGAGGCTTCTACATCGCCATGCCTGCCTCCGGAGTGATGCGTGAGTAGTTCATCCTTGGACTATGGGTCCATAGCAGTAGCTAGATGGTTGTCTCTCCACTTTGTGCCATCATGTTTAGATCTTGTGAGCTGCCCTACATGATCAAGATCATATTATTGTAATGCTACATGTTGTGTTTGCTGGGATCCGATGAATATTGAATATTATGTCAAGTTGATTATCAATCTATCTTATATGTTATTTAAGATCTTGCATGCTTTCCGTTACTCGTAGATGCTTTGGCCAAGTAGATGCTTGTAACTCCAAGAGAGAGTATTTATGCTAGATAGTGGGTTCATGTCTCCGTTTAACCTGGGACGGTGACAGAAAGTTCTAAGATTGTGGATGTGCTGTTGCCACTAGGGATAACCCAAGGCATCCCCTTCTTCATCGGCAAAATTATCAGGTCATCTCTAGTGAAACTATATTTTAATTCTTTCACATCATATGTGCTTTTCTTGGAGCGTCTGTGTTTTTTATTTTCAGTATTGCACTTTTATTTTCAATAAAGCTTGACTGGACCCTAGCATTCTTGATTGGGAGAGAGACACGCTCCGCTTTTTCATGAGAATACTCCTATTCTTCACTTATATTTGTTGAGTATTCATATCTAGCGCTGTTCAGCTTTTAGCTCTTGTTTTCATGTATCTCTTGTCAGAGCTATTAGCTTTCTTTTGTAGAAAGTACTCTCTTGCTTCACTTATATTTGTTTGGAGAGTTGATGAAATAAATTGATTGGTGTTTGGTTGGTTCAGAAAATGTTGCATGTGGTAATTGGTATAAGGAAAAACTTGCTTAATCTTGTAGATCACTAAAATGGATAACTTGATGCTTGTCAATTGTTTTGAGTTAACAAGTAGATCATGATTAAATTGTGCATCACATGAGTTAAGCCTATTAGTGAAGAACTACCGTAAAGCTTGTTGAAAATTTGGTTTGCATCAGTGGTACCTCTAAGGTCTAGATATTTTCTAATAACAGGGTTTGGTTAACAAGGAAGACGGTATGAAGTCTTATAACGTTTGCAATATGTTTGTCATATAAAACTTGGTGTACGGGTTGATATTCTTGTTTGCTTACATAACCTTGCTAGCCTAAACTCTGTACTGAGAGGGAATGCTTCTCGTGCATCCAAATCCTTGAGCCAAAATCCATGCCATTTGTGTCCACCATAACTACCTATATGTGGTATTTCCTTGCCACTCCAAGTAAATTTTTCATGTGCTACCTTTAAATTATTCAAAATGTTATTATTCCCTTTTTGTGTCAATGTTTACTAGCTCATGAGGAATTAGTGTGGTTATTCTTTATTCTATTTGTCGAGTGGACTTTTACACCTGGACTAGTGGCATATACATCCGCTTATCCAATAACTTGCAAAAAGAGCTGGCAACGGGGTGCCCAGTCCCAATTAATTACAACTTTAACCAATTAATTCTCTTCACACTTTTGCCCTGATTCATCAGTAAGCAATGACAAACAGTGAAATACCTGAATGTGTGTAAACCAAAGAGAAAGAGGGATGATCTGCCTTGCTGGTAGAAATAACGTCCTTCATGGGAGCCGCTCTTAAAAGTCCGTTCGACAGGTAGAATACTGTTCTCACCCGCTACCATTCGTTGACAATTAACAAACACCTCTCAAAAATAGATACTCCTCCATGGTATGTGATTGATGGAAGGCACCCGAGGATTCGGTTAGCCATGGCTTGTGTTAGCAAGGTTGGGAGGAGTATCAAATATTTTATGCAATCTCTATATGCTTTCAAAAACCTAAAAGCTCTAGCACATGATTTAATCCCTGCTTCCCTCTGCGAAGGGCCTTTCTTTTACTTTTATGTTGAGTCAGTTTTCCTATTCTTTCTGTCTTCCACAAGCAAACACTAGTGTCAATTTTGTTACAACATGCGTTATATGCAATGTATTGGACTTGTTATACTACTTTGTGTTGACAATATCCATGAGATAAATATGTTGAAAGTTGAAGCAAATGCTGAAACTAAATTCTTCCTTTGTGTTGATTAAATACCTTTTGTTAGAAACTATTGCTTTATGAGTTAACACTTATGCAAAACTGTTTGATGCTTGTCTCGAAAGTACTATTCATGAAAACGTTTAGCTTGTGTGATTCATTGTTTACTCATTATCTATTTGATAGCAAATTATAGACCATTGACTTGGATCACTTCATTCATTTACATGTGCCTTGCAATATTATATGATCAAGATTATGATAGTAGCATGTCACCTCAAAAATTATCTTGTTTTTATCGTTTACCTACTCGAGGACGAGTAGGAACTAAGCTTGGGGATGCTGATACGTCTCAAACGTATCTATAATTTTTGATGTTCCATGCTTGTTTTATACCAATTGCTACATGTTTTGCATCTACTTTATATCACTTTTATACATTTTTTGGGACTAACCTATTAACAAGATGCCGAAGTGCCAGTTCCTGTTTTCTGCTGTTTTTGTATTCCAGAAAAGCTAGTCTGGAAATATTCTCGGAATTGGACGAAACTACACGGGAGTCCCTATTTTACCAGAACACATCTGACGGACCAAAGAGCGACGGAGAGGGCCACGGGGCCCCACACGTGGCCAGGGCGCGGCCCCCTCTGCCGCGCCCTGGGGTGGTGTGGGCCCCACGGGCCTCTCCAGCCGCCGCCCTTTCGCCTACTTATTCCCCCCGACGCGAAAACCCTAAGTACCTGAGCAAATATCCACGAAAAGTTCCAGAGACGCCGCCGTCGTCAACCCTAGCTCGGGAGGGTTCAGAACCTCTTCCCGGCACCCTGCCGGAGAGGGGAATCGTCACCGGAGGCTTCTACATCGCCATGCCTGCCTCCGGAGTGATGCGTGAGTAGTTCATCCTTGGACTACGGGTCCATAGCAGTAGCTAGATGGTTGTCTCTCCACTTTGTGCCATCATGTTTAGATCTTGTGAGCTGCCCTACATGATCAAGATCATATTATTGTAATGCTACATGTTGTGTTTGCTGGGATCCGATGAATATTGAATATTATGTCAAGTTGATTATCAATCTATCTTATATGTTATTTAAGATCTTGCATGCTTTCCGTTACTCGTAGATGCTTTGGCCAAGTAGATGCTTGTAACTCCAAGAGAGAGTATTTATGCTAGATAGTGGGTTCATGTCTCCGTTTAACCTGGGACAGTGACAGAAAGTTCTAAGGTTGTGGATGTGCTGTTGCCACTAGGGATAACCTAACGATGCTATGTCCACGGACATATGTGTTTGTTTACATTACGCACTTTACTTAATGCAATTATCCGTTGCTTGCAACTTAATACCAATGGGGACTCGGATGACAACCCGGCGGTGGATTATTAGTCATAGATGCTGTTGGATAACGATCTATGTATTATGTCGTAATGCCCAATTAAATATCATAGTAGTCAACATGTCATGTATATGCATTGTCATGCGCTCACTATTCGTCAATTGCCCAGCTGTAATTTGTTCACCCAACATGTTAGTTATCTTTTATGGAGAGACACCACTAGTGAACTGTGGACCCCGGTCCATTCTTTTACACTGATTAAACAACCACAAACTGCAAACTGTTCCTTTTTCATTCTCTGCAATTTAATACTCATTTTCCACACCATACGTTTAATCCTTTGTTTTCAGCAAGCCAGTGAGATTGACAACCTCACTGTTTCGTTGGGGCAAAGTAGTTTGATTGTGTTGTGTGCAGATTCCACGTCAACAGTCCAGACTCCCATCAACAACACTATTTTTCTGGCGCCGTTGACAACCTTCTGAAGAGTTGCTGCTCCTACTGGTTCGATAACCTTGGTTTCTTTCTGAGGGAAAACTTGCTGCTGACTACATCATACCTTCCTCTTGGGGTCTCCCAACGAACGTGTGTTTCACGTCATCAAGGGGTCGCACACAGCCAGCTCGGCGAATGTTGAGCGGCATGGCTCACCGATTTTGTGGCGACTGAGGAGGACACGGCCCTCACGAATGTCTTGGATGGTCCAGCGGGCAGGTGGGGGAAGGAAAGAGAAGGAGAAATCGGCAATGCTGGCAGCGATATGGGCAGCAGATGCGTAAGGGTAAGGCGAAGCAACTGGGTGAAACCCAGCCAAATCTAGAAAGCCTAGGAGGGGCGGGGTGTGGAGCTTGCGGAAACGCCGGAGGAAAGAACGGTCGGTGATGTGCCGGTAGAAGGACACACAAGTGGCGGATGTGCGGATAAGGTCGGCTGGAGTTTGTAGTCGGAGAAATATCTCCGGTAGGAGGTTGTCTAGGCGGCTATTAGTGATCTTTGTTTCTGAGGAGATAATTTTGCGCAAACGGGGGAAATTTGTTCGGGAATCACCCATCAAAGCAGCTAGTTGGTGTTTGATCAAAGCAGGCAGCTGTTGCTTCGTTGAATGAAACAATTATATGTCATGCAATCATATATAGGCACCAGCAGCTAGTGGGCGATTGCTCTGCATCGAAATGTAGCCGGCTCAGCTCTCATTTCTATATGGAAGTTTTCTTGTCAGCCTGTGCTTGTATTTCGATATAACTAAAGATCGAGTTCAAAATTCAATCGCAACCTCCGCTTGTCCGGCCGGCACAATAGTGATGTTTAAGTTTACAGTATTTTCTACTAAACTCTTACTTGTCCGTGTCCTGGCCGGCGTCGATCGGCTCTGCCTTCCGATGCCTTGCTCCTCTAATGGCAACTGTATTACTACTAGTATATAGTGTGCGCTGCTGCTTGCTAGATCTTGATAAGAATGTGGCTTATCCTACCTAAAATCTGAACATGCATACATATGCTTTAATCATAAGTGTTGCATAGACCATGTATGGAGAGAATATCCAGTGATACCACCTCATTAGGCGCTCTACATGCTACCATTAAACAAAATTAAATGTTTCAAAAAATTCTACAAAAAAGTTTGAGTGTTCACAAAATATGCATACAACCTCTAAAATTTTCAGATCCAAATTCAAAAGTAGCATTGATAATTAGCATGAATAGTGTCATTTTGTTCTTTTATTTTTTTCCTTTTATATATTATTTTGGTAATACATGAATAATTTTCGAACATGTGATCATTTTTTAAAATTCATGAATAACTTTTCAGAACAATGGTTTTTCTTTAACCCGTGAACATGACTTTTCGAAAACGTGAAAATGTTTTTAAGCTCCGTGATCAAGTTTTGAAACTCCGAACATTTTTTCAAACCCTTGAACATGTCACTACCACAGAAAGGGCTATCTGTGGCGCACCAAATTGCAATTTTGTGGCGCAACCCAGGTTTGCTGGGTGCGCCACAGAATTCTCACATTTCTGTGGCGCACCTGGCCAAAAAAATATAAAAAGTTTCAAAAAAAATCAAAAAATCACAATATGAAATAATATAAAAAATCTTAATTATTGGAATTGTTTTCAGATTTTTTTAATTTTTTGAACTAATACCTTCCCGCTAGGTCACCCATCATGGGATTGATCCAACCCTAGCACAATTAACTTCTAAGTCCCACCTAGTCCACCTACCCTTGTGCTACTCAAGTTCTTATTGATATATATATCATATGAACCCTCTTAAGTCTTGTATGTGTATATGTGTGGTATATGTTATAAATGTGTGTTTTTAAATTTCAGATTTTTCAAAAACTTCTAAAGTTTCAAAAGGAGATTCAAAAGTTTCAAAAGATTCAAAAAAATCAAAAAAATTCAAAAAATTCAAAAAAATCCCAAAAAAGTCAAAAAATAAAAAAATTCAAAAAAACCAAAAAATTCAACAATCTTCTTTGTTATACATTTCTGTGTCTTTTTTGGACCTTTTGAATTTTTTCTTTTTTTCTTTTTTTTCTTTCTTTTTGATTTTGCTGCGAAAAATCGTCTGTTTGAAATAACTTTTTTTTCTTTTGGAATTTGAGGAATCTGTGAATTGCTGACCGGGTAAACCCGGGTGGAATCGAACTCGGATTTTTCTCTATTTTTTTTGACATATTAAACGCGTTTTCGACGTCGTATGCAAAAGTTATGGCCGTTACAAGTTTTTTTCCTGTTTGTTGCAGAAAAGGTCAAAATTCATATTTCAGAATTTCTATACCTACTAGACACTCAAACCTAACTACATGTCAAAGGATTTTTTTTATTAAATTTTTTATCATTTCTTTTACTTCCTGTAAGACTAAAAAGTCGATCCACAGGGGGGGTGGAATTTGAAGAAAAAAAACTGTGGCGCACCGAACTTGGTGCGCCACTGAATGTCACCTTTCTGTGGCGCATGTCACTTTTCTGTGGCGCACCTGCCAGGTGCGCCACAGAAAGTTGACATTCTGTGACGCACCTCCCCAGATGGACCTTGGTCTAATGATTGCACGTGGGACCCACAGAAATTTTGTGGCGCATGGTGTCTCATGCGCCACATAAGTCTGGCTTTCTGTGGCGCATGGGTGGGCATGCGCCACAGAATTTTGACTTTCTGTGGCGCATGGGCAAAAGATGCGCCACATAAATTTTCCATGCGCCACAGAAATAATTCTGTGGCGCACTAATTAATGGTGCGCCATAGAATGCCAACCTCCCTATAACCCTTTCCCTAGTAGTGTGTATTTTTTCAACTCATGAGATCTTAAACACATGAATCGGGTAGTTGTGATCAAAATTAATATGGAGGCTAACTTTTGTCCGATCGGAGATCCTCGTGGTACGATCAGTTTCAACCTAGGTTACCACTGATATATGTACATATTGTAAGCCACTGCACGAGATAAGTTAATCGTATAAATCCCCGACGTTTCTAACCTCTCTAGATATGGTGAAATTTTGTTGGCTGACGCATGTGTTTTTTCTCACCTCGTTAGAGGGTATTGCCACGCTAAAATCTTGTGTGCCCTGTGTTTAATCTATTCTTTGTGTTCTATATTTTCTATCGTCTATACCATAAAAAAATCTATCCAGCCAGTGAACATTTTTAAAAACCGTGAATTTTTTCGAACTTGTGAACATTTTATTTCTTTTTGTTGTAATTTCTAGTTTGCAAAGTTAGCATAAAAATATAGTAGAAAATAATAGTAATAATTAGTTTTTCGTTCTAATAGAAAGTGAAAATTCTAGCAGGATTTTGTACAAAAAAATAAAAATAAGCAGAAATCCTAAAAGAACAAACGAGAAAGAATGGTGCACGGGCACTAGCAAAGAACAAATAATAAATGCTACTCCGGCTTATTTTTACAGGCCGACGGTGGGCCTTTGGCTTCGAGCAGCTGCACATGAGCGAGACGAGAATAGAAATAGCTTACAAGCGATAGCGATAGATAGCAACTTGGCTACGCCTGCACTTCCCGGCCATTCGGGGCTTCAAAGCCCCATAGGATAGTTAGTAGCAGCCCGCATATTTTAATGGCCCAGCAGTGTGGCTGGCAATGTTTGCGCCTACTATCATCTCCGATACTAGTCGTGGAAGGTACCAGAAAAGTATCACGGATGTGATCAGAAAATGTCCAGCTTCACTGATCATCTCATTGACCCCAAAGTAGCTGAACCATATGATACATTAAACTTTCTATTGGCTAACCTTCTCTTCCGAATCCGGCTACATACCGATTTCCTTCATAAACACCCTATTACTCATGCTTATATTTAGACTCTAAGCCATATTGCACCCTTCTGCCCCCACCATGTTTAATGGCGGCGGTGAGCAGCCGCGGTGGACGGAAGAAGCGGACGGCGGAGACGATTCCGCCGCGCTCGCGGCCACCCAGCAGGCGAGACTCAGCGAAGATGGAGGGGGCGAGGCGGCGGAGCTCGGGCCGTGATCGGATTTGAGGGGGGAGGAGCGTGGCGGGGTGGAGCCGCGTTGGCGGCACCGCGGATCTCCGGGCCGCGCGGGGAGAGAGGAGAGGGAGAGAGAGTGTTCTACGGATGTTTTTTTGAGAAAGGACCCGGGGATTTTCGCAAATTGAAATGTGGTCCTTTGCGGGGGGTTTGTTGCAAAAAAAGCTGCGCCAGAAATCGTGCGCGCGCTGTGATTGGTAGAAACTCCGCTGCTACAGTATGCTACAGTGGTACGCGGGGTTGTGATGCGATCTGCGCCGTTCGTGTGCGAGATCGGACGGCTGGCATAAAAAGGGAGACGTGGATGCCAGAATGGAGGCTGAATCTGTCCTACTTTTATATATAGTAGTATGTTGGGTATATGATGTTCTTGGCCCACACCACTTGCCGATTTATGAAAGAAATTTAAAAATATAATGTATAAAAAGGTTTTGAAAAGATCTTTTGATCTAATAAAATTGTTAGCCCATGAGCTTCTAGGGAGCAGATACAACGTTGCAGGCTCGCAGCTGCGACACAACTTACAAGCCAAGCTATGATGCTCGCTTCGCAACTAGAGTTGTTAGTAAACTATTGCTGGCAAAACAAAAAGACTACTGGTTTACTCGAGCTCTCAACGAACCTCCGCTGACTGACCGGCCGCCGGATGAAGAAAACAACATAACGCGGCAGGAATAAAATAAAATCAAATAGTCATTAATTAATTAATTAAGCATATTATACATAAAGTCGAATTGATATGATTACCTTACCTCACACTAATTGCATGCGTGTTGATTTGCAGCTTACTTAAGCAGCGTTGTTGTTGGCGACGAAACCTTCTTTATCAAGTGCATTCCAAAGTTACCAACTGGGTGACAAGTGCATGGCGTTGTATACATTTGTGCTCCTATCAGCAGATATCGACCGGTGGTTCAGAAAATCAAGGTAGTTAGGCATTTTCCGGCAGCTATCTATATGGACAGACAGCAGCCCTTTCAGTCTCGGTCCCTCCCTTTAATTTCCTTTATAATTTCTCACAAGCAAAGTCAAGCTAACGATGCAATTAATCATAGAAGCAACACGATCATTTAACCCTAGCAAGCTAGCGGATTAAGTACACAGAAAGGTCAGGCGTGTTCAACCTTTGTTCCCCCTTTTTCCATAACAACCCAGACTTTGGGTTTGAATATGTACGCATATATATGTGTGTGACCCCATATACGTATACAGTTTTCTTTGTGGGGCATATGTCTGAACGTGACCATAAGTTTCATATATACAACAAACTTATACGTCCCACATATAAAGCTAGTAGTATGACGGAATATCTAGTGCTTTCGAAACTTTAGGTGCTACCCACACTCCTACTAGAAAAAACAATTTTAGATGTGTCAAAAAATTATTCAAAAAGGTGTAAGTGTTTACAAAGTACTCCCTCCGTTCCAAATTAATTGACTTGGCTTTATCTAAATACGGATGTACCTATACTTGTATAGTGTCTAGATACATTCGTTACTAGACAAATGCATGTCAATTAATTTGGAACGGAGGGAGTATATGTCTACAACCTCCAAAATTTTCAGGTCCAAATTCGAAAGGAATACTGAGAAAAGAAGCACAAATTTGGCATGAATACTGAGTATGTGTTTACAGCCTCCAAAAACTTTAGATCCAATTTCGAAAGGAACATTGAGAAACAAAAAAGTCAAAACTAGCATGAATAGGGTCACCCATAGTATGACGGAATGAAAAAAATCAAAAAATGACACTATTCATGCCATATTTGTCTTTTTGTTTCTCACTATTCCTTTCGAAATTGGACCTGAAATTTTAGAAAGTTTTTGAATATACTCCCTCCGTCCCAAAATAAATGTCTAAAGTTTGCCAAAAAGTGGATGTATCTGACATGTTTCTATAGATACATCCACTTTTGGGTAAACTTGAGACACTTATTTTTGGATGGAGGAAGTACTATGTAAACACTCACACTTTTTCCAATAATATTTTGACAGATCTAAAATTATTTTTCTAATGGGAGTATTATTAGCACCTAAAGTGCTGAGTGCACTAGATATTCTCTCCTAGTGTAGTAGCTGGTTTCTAGCTTGGAATTCAGATCACTTTGACACTTAATTTACTATGAGACCCAGGTGGTTGTTAGGTACTAATAATTGGGCGAGAGATCGATCGAGCACCTTGACCTGGTGATGCATGTCAATTCATCCGTGCGTCGTCAAGTGTTCGGCGTTGAAAATCTAGCCAGTTTGACACCGCTGCGCACGTACGTATACGTACTGCCAAATCCGTTGATTTTTCTTTGTACGTATACGGGCACCGTCTAATCAGTTGGTGTGCTGACGCGTGCGGGTGATTTGTGACGACCGGGTGACGATCGTCGAACGCGAGTGCATGCTAGCTACCCAATAGTAGTACGTACGATGGAATCTTGATTGGGATGCATGTCCCCTAACGGCGGGCTGTGTTGTTCAAGCTACATACGCCACACCGATCGAATCGATTCGTTTTGTTTGATTTGGTGGTATCAACCGCTTGGCTTGCTTGTCAAAGTGGAATGTTGCTCTAGAGTCTTATTCCATGGATGTGACCCATGGCATATATGGAGCTCCATTCGATCCCACCATATCAGCTAATTCTGACACAAATCCACATAGGATTCAAGAATATGATTCCACATTTTTTACATAAAAAGATTTTCAGCCCGATTTTATAAATAAAAGCCTTGGGGGAACAAGAGTAACAGAGTAAGCCGAAACATATAGATAAAGTACATAACAACAAGGTTGAAAAATAAAGGACCGCAAAATTAAGTGTTCGTGCTCTAAGCTGGCCAAGGATTTCGATTTTGATTTCGAGTTTTTATCAAATACGATTAAGTCTCACATTCGAGTAAATCTGAGGGCTGCATGTCTAGTTTATGAAGCTTATTATCAATATCTCTGCGATTCAAATGATACCATGCCGCCGACTCTAAATTCAAATCATTTTGAATGCTTAATTACATCCACTTATTACGGAAGGGTCTTACAACCCGTATTGGATTTATTAAATTCGAGTTCTTTATTGCTCGCACTACATCTATCAAAATATAGATGCATATAGCTCATTAAAGATGCATATACCCAGCTAAGAGTAGTACCTTTATCGAAAAAGCTAAGAGTAGTACGTACGATGGAATCTTGATTATTGTACGCGTCCATCTATCGATCAATCGATAGTGTTGCTGATTTGATGGTATCAACCGCTTGGCTAGTTGGCTTACTTGTCAAAATGGAATGTTGCTCTAGAGTCACATTGCATAGTGAGTATTCGAAAGAAAACCCAAATGCACGTGTAGAGATATTAACAAATTAATGACTGTTCATAATCTAGACTATAAGATTAGGAATTGTGGATTTGTGGCACCCGAACTGATTTCCAGTGAACCCTATAAACGTTTTCTAAAATTTGAGTTTGAAAAAAAATCCCTAAACAATTCCTGTGATACATATTCATGTTTCCTATGTATGTGCCAATTTTCGGTGCAAAAAAAGTTGTACTTCGAGTTGTATAAATAACATAATACTGGGCATAAGAAAGAGAATATAGTGTGTTGAATCTGTGAGAAATCTCTCTCTTTTGCCTAGCCCAAAATATAATGAACTTTTCTACAAAACTTATGTGACTCGGATGTGCTATACTGTGATTTGGATGAAATAACGGAATTATGGTAATGACTGCACACAGTTAAGTTTTTATAAACGTGGGCGATTGGACAGCATACACAGACGATTTAGTTGGTAGAACCATGTGCGAGGCAAAATAAAGCACACATAACATGAACTCCTAAATCATGTGCGATGCTACATAACGCACACGATTCAGTAGGTACAAAACATCTGTGATCTTGTCAATACTATGTATATGTATTTTTGTAAACAAATTTAAGATTTTTTTGAACCAAAAAAATATGATTTTATTTTTTTTCAAAAAAGGGCTCCCTCGTACTCGGGAGACACAACAGATTTCCGCTAAGATTAGCTTGTATATTGTTAGATGATTATTTTTTCTGAATTTTGTATAAGTCAAACAACTATGAGTGTAGAATGTTGGGATAACCATGGTACCGAACCGATCCAAATTTATAATCTTGATAAGAGACAAATTGCTATTGATAAGTTAGCAAAATGATTATGTTTTTTCTCTATACACGGACGGACACCGTCTAATCAGTTTGTTTGATGACCCCTGCGTGTGATTTGTGACTATCGATCGTCGAACGCGACGCGAGTGCATGCTAGCTACCCAGCTAAGAGTAGTACGTACGATGGAATCTTGATTATTGGGATGCATGTCTGCCTGATGTGTGGTATTGTACGCGTCCATCGGTCGATCAATCGATAGTATTGTTGATATGATGGTATCAACGGCTTGGCTAGTTGGCTTGCTTGTCAAAATGGAATGTTGCTCCAGAGTCACATTGCATATTGCATAGTGAGTATTCGAAAGAAAAGCTACATGCACGTGTAGAGATATGAATAAACAATTGTTCATAATCTAGACTCTAAGATTAGGAATTGCATTTGTGACACCCGGTGAACTGAACAAACGTTTTTATTTTTTTAAAAAAAATTGAGTTTGAAAAAAATTCCAAATCAATTCCTGTGATACATATTCATGTTTCCTACCTATGTGTCAATTTTCGGTGCAAAAAAGTTGTATTCCGAGCTGTATGAAAATAACAAAAAAATGGGCATAAAAAAGGGAATATAATGTCTTGAATTTGTCAGAAATTTTCTCTGTTTCGCCTAGCCCAGAATATAATGAATTTTGCTACGGAACTTGTGGCGTACGTAAGTAATGTGTATATGTATTTTTGTAAATAATTTCAGATTTTTTTGAAGCAAAAAGTTATGATTTACAATTTTTCTCAAAAAACAGGGTCATTGGTACTCGGGAGACACAATGGATTTCCGCTAAGATTAGCTTGTATATTGTTAGATGATCATTTTTTTATCACGAATTTTGTATAAGTCAAACAACTATGTAAGTATATTTTTGGATAACCATAGTACCGAACCGATCCTATTATATAATCTTGCTAAGAAACAAATTGATATTGATAAGTTAGCAAAGTGATTATGATTTTTCTTCCTACACGGACGGACACCGTCTAATCAGTTTGTTCGATGACGCCTGCGTGTGATCTGTGTATCGATCGTCGAACGCGAGTACATGCTAGCTACCCGGCCAGTAGTATTACGTACGATGGAATCTTGATTATTGGGATGCATGTGTCCTAACGGCGGGCTGTGTTGTTCAAGCAATCAAGCTACATAGACATTGTACGCGTCATCCATCGATCAATCGATAGTATTGTTGATTTGATGGTGTCAACCGCTTAGCTAGTTAGCTTGCTTGTCAAAATGGAATGTTGCTCTAGAGTCACGTTCCTTGGATCTGAGCGATGACATGGAGCTCCAATCTATCCTCCCATATCAACTAATTCGGACACTATTCCACGTAGGATCTAATAATATAATTGCACCACATTTTCTACATATAAAAAGGCTTTTCAGCCTGACTTTATAAATAAAAGCCTCGGGGAAGCAAGATTAAAAGAGTACGTAAAATAGATAGATAGTACATAACAACAAGGTTCAAAAATACAGGACGGCAAAATTAAGTGTTCGGAGCAGCATGTGCTCTAAGCCGACCCTTGATTCTGGCAATGAGAAGGGAGATCACCTCCTTGTCCTGTGATCTGCTCAGCGGTAGCCAAATGTGCAAATGGACAGTAAGTTTATAAAAATCGTCAGCTGGTTGTCGGGTAAAATTCCTTCAATAGCGCCTTTTATTTTGAATATTCCACGAAATCTTGAAAAGACCAGCAAAATCTATCCGAAGAGTTCGCCGTGATTGGCCAGAAATGTCCAGATAACTGTGAAAAAACTCGAGAAAGGAAGTCAGGGCCCATGTGATTTCCCAAATACAAGCCGAAAAGAACTTTGTGAGGACACAAGTTAAGACAATGTGATCTTGGTCTTCTTGTTCTCGACAAAGAGGGCAAATCTCATCTCCGAGGTCATGACGCTTCTTCACTTGGCCAGCCGTCGACAATCTACCACGGATGAGACATACTAGAAGATCTTTATTTTGAGGCTTTCCAAATTTCTTTGCAGCTAAAGACATAAGCTTCTTCGTGAAGCTTAGCATGTAGAGAACTGTTTGAGTCATCACAGTTGTACATGCCCTAACACCGTAGAACCGGAAGGCTCTCCTCTCTGCAATTGCCACCACGAGGAGCGTGGTTATTTACCATAAATATTCATATGAGCATATGTTACAACCGTCCACTGGCTTGAGATAGGTGACGTCCTAAGGTGTGTTGCCAAATATTATAAATTTCACTACTTTTATATGAAAATTAATCAGCACTGGTCGGATAAAAATATGATCACTCGATGTATCATGTGAAATATATTTTCAGAACGCCATAAGTATCCTAGACTTTAACTATATTGGTCTTATCGGCGCAAAAAAATATTCATATCTGGTCAAAGGCACAGACATATTCGCGTTCGAAACAGTGATCAAAGTTGTACACCGGAGACTATGCACGAACTCGAGACTGACATGTATTTGTCGAAGAGAGCGAGTGCATTGATCTCTACATATGTTTGATTAAGACATATATATATATATTAATTACTATATAATGCTCGGCAGCGGTAGTCATCGAGGTGCCATATCGTTGACGTTTAGCTACGCAACAATCGATTTGGTGGTGAACACTCGGTTTCTCAAAACGCTACCATATTCGTCGCCACTGCTGGAAGATCGTGATTCGTGGCAGCTTCCAGTGGTGGTTCTCCTGTTCTCCGTTCGCCTAACAGTTTGCTATTACTGGCAGTCTTGTTCTAAACGTGGGATGCGATGGAGAAACAAGCAGCGTCAAGAAAGCAGCTAGAGAGAGAGAGAGACAATAGTATTTTTCTTGATTCTAACCGAAGCATCGTCCGACGATGGATCGATGCGCTCGATCGCTTGCCACGAACGGGACCCGCCGGCCGGACTCGCCACCTGACGGCGACCCCGCAACGGCCGGACTCTCATCTCACCTACAACAGAAAGAGCCACAAACAAAGTGCACACACTTGCTTTGGCAAATTCAAACCTGGAGTAGCTTTTCGCCCCTACGCATGCATGCACCTTCCTTCCTTCGCATGGAAATAAAAAGTATGATTTTCCTATGTGTTGGTCGTATCAAATATATTTTGTGTCTCGGGCCCCGTGTATTTTTAAATTATTCCAAGAATGATTCGGTTTTCATAAATACTGAAATATGTCCCCCAAACTAAGCCTCACACATTTCGGCAAGTTAAAACCTAGCCTTTTCCCTCTGCGCATGCATATGCATGCACCTTCATTCGAGTTCGTTCTCGTGAAAATAAAGTGTAGTAGTATGATTTTTCTATTCGTAAGTTACGTCAATTTTATTTTTCTCAGGCATTTCGGCCTTGATTGCATATATACTGAATTTTAGACTAAGTGATGTGGAAATTTAAGCATCAGAGATTCAAAGAACATACAACTTATCCGCAAAAAATAAACAGACAACTCAGAATTAACAAAATCTATTAACTTTGCACGTCCTTTTTTTTCACCTTGCAACTGTTGTCCCTTCGGAAGAAGGTTCTTGAAATTCACCAAAGCATAGTCACATTGGCCCCATACTATCTACAAAAAATTGGCCTCATGTGGCGTGTCAATCTCTATGCAACACGAATGATCACATATTTTCTATCAAAAACAACACAAGATCAGACAGTTGTTTGGATAAAAAGGCAGATACATGTCCGGATTTAAATTAATAAAACACCGATTAGTACGCACCATTTTACAAACGTGCAAATTTTCATATGGAAATGCTTTATATTCCGAGACACACAGAAATGAAAAGTGTGTGGATCTAAGTATGCACTTTCAAATCTCTAAAATATACAAGATTTTTTCAATTTTTGTGTGTGGATTTTACATGGTAGTAGGACGCATCATTGATTACATCTGGATCTTTTTTTTAGTTTTTCTGAAACTTGTAAATATATTTACTAATTTATTTAAAATATAGGGATTACTAGACCTGGAGAGCCAAAGTGACTTTCCAGTAGAACACAAACTAGGGCTTGTTTGATTCATATGATAGGAAAAGTGTAGGAATAGGAATCCTATAGGATTGGAATGGCATGGCTAATTGAATCCTATAGGAAGATCAAGTTTGTTTGATTGAGTTAAGGAATTTTTCGATGAGGTTGAACCTCGTGTTATTTTCCTACAAAGTTTACACTACAAGATTCCTATGGGATTTTTTCCTATAGGAATTGATCCTATGAATCAAACGTCATCCAAGGAAAAATTCCCGTAGGATTTCAATCCTACACAAATCCTTTACAAATCCTATGAATCAAACGAGCCCCATTTTACTTGGATTAGCCAGTAGGAGAAAGGAGTAGAGTGCAAAACACAAACCGCACTCAAGTGTCTTTCAAGAGAAATTTCCATGGACTCTTTTAATCCAGGCCGTAGACGCGCCCGATCGTACGGCGCCGGAAACGTGGGACGATTCCCTCACAACTCTAGCTTCTCTGCCACGCGGACCGACCAACCCCCGCAGCAGCGTCGACGTGGGGTCGCACGGACCGAACAGAGAGCAGGAACAGAGCTCCAAATTGCAAAAGCAAAGCGAACACGCGCGATGACTTAATCTACAGCGAACTAGGACAAGGAGTAGCTCGCACTGACTTCTCTCTCAGGCTCAACTCCGGCAGGCAGGCGTCCCTTTCCTCCCACTGCCAAGACACCGCCATGCATGCCAAGCTTCCAAGCTTCTTTTCTTGCTTTCAACCCACACCTCAGGGTCCATTCAGTTCCGACTACTTTATTTTATACCATCCATGTATATAAACCCATCACGTAGCGCCACCAGAGAGAGATATTATCGATCGATCGGTCGATCGAGGAGGAGCACCGGAGCGGCGAGCCGGCGAAGCTGGAAGTGGATAATTAGCTACCAATTATTCACCCGGGAGGGCAATTAATCCTTCGGTTATCAGTTCTCATTCCTTAATTACCCCGGAGGAGGAGCAGGTCCTTCTTAAGTTTGGAAGCGTCGGTCCATTCTTGGTAGTCCAGGCGGGAATTTGGGAGGCAGTTAATTGCTGATATCTCTCGATCCCGGCCGGCGAGCCGCCGCCGGTGAGCTATTCTTTCTTCCAGCGCCGCGTTTTCCTACTTTGATCGAGCAGAGTACGTCCCCTGCTCCCAACAAGGCCATCGACGTACGCCTTGGAGTTTCCAAAGGAGAAGACGCTAGGAGGAGTGTCGGTGAAATGAGCGATGTCACCGTCAGGTTGGTGCTGGCGGCGGCCGTCGTCGCCGTGTCGCTGGTGATGGCCTCGTCAGCATCACCACCATCGGCGGCGCCGGTGCACGACTACGGCGACGCGCTGCGGAAGAGCCTGCTCTACTTCGAGGCGCAGCGGTCGGGGCGGCTGCCCTACAACCAGCGCGTCCGGTGGCGCGGCCACTCGGGCCTCACCGACGGGCTGGAGCAGGGGGTGGACCTGGTGGGCGGCTACTACGACGCCGGCGACCACGTCAAGTTCGGCCTCCCCATGGCCTTCACCGTCACCATGCTCTCCTGGGCCATCATCGAGTACGGCGACCAGGTCGCCGCCGCCGGGGAGCTCGCGCACGCGCTGCAGTCCATCAAGTGGGGCACGGACTACTTCATGAAGGCGCACACCGCGCCCAACGAGCTCTGGACCCAGGTCGGGGACGGCGACTCGGATCACTACTGCTGGCAGCGGCCCGAGGACATGACCACGTCGCGCCGGGCGTACAAGGTGGACGCCGAGCACCCGGGGTCCGAGGTGGCGGCCGAGACCGCCGCCGCCATGGCCGCCGCCTCCGTCGTGTTCCGCCGCGCCGGCGACGCCCACTACGCGCACCTCCTCCTCCACCACGCGCAGCAGGTACGCTGTCACCTACTTACGTACTCTCTTGTCACACAAAGTCAGTAGTAAAGCGAAATAATCACACGACTAGACTAATTTTCCTTATTTTTTTGAGAAAGAAAATTCCCCTTTAAGCTTTTTGTAATTAGCTCTCTAGCTTTACACAAAATTCATCACATTTAAAATATGACACTCCACTAGCCGCCGCCGGTACGCGACAGCGAGCAGCTTACCGTCCATCGTAGTCCTACACATATATACATTATTTCAACAATATATACGTACAGTTCTAGTATATATATACAGTTTTTTACGGTGTATAATTTGTAATTTGACGTACTACCTCCGATCCATATTAGTGGGCACAACTTTGTCTAGATACACATGTATCTAGTCTAAATACTTAACTAGATACATATGAATTTAGACAAAGCTATGCCCACTAATATGGATCGGAGGGAGTATATTAATTTTGTACGTGTAATTTTCTGCAGTTGTTCGAGTTTGCGGACAAGTACAGGGGCCGGTACCACGAGAGCGTGCCGGTGGTGAAGAGCTACTACCCGTCGTCGAGCGGGTACAAGGACGAGCTGCTGTGGGCGGCGCTGTGGCTGCACCGCGCCACCGGCAGCCGCGACTACCTCGACTACGCCGTCGACAACGCCGACGACTTCGGCGGCACCGGATGGGGCGTCTCCGAGTTCAGCTGGGACATCAAGTACCCCGGCCTCCAGATACTCGCCTCCAAGGTCAGTCAGTCAGTCAGCACATTCTAAACCCATGCATATGCACCTACCTGTACCGAACCTATTACCTTTCTTGCTTCCTATCAGTGGCGGAGCTGGGATCACCGGCAAGTGATGTCAACGGTACTAGTGTTGTCATTATCCAGTAATTGTAGGGTCAAATTGGGTGTACTTCTAGCTAATATTATAGTGCTTACCAAACTTTTGTGATGTCGCTTGACCACATATAATACAAGCAGCTCCGCCACTGCTTCCTATAACTGGTCAAATTTGTTTTCCGTTTTTGTGCTTGCATGCATGCGTAATCAAAATGGTTATTTTCCGGCGCCGA
Source organism: Poa pratensis (assembly GCA_947311845.1). Classification (NCBI taxonomy): domain Eukaryota; kingdom Viridiplantae; phylum Streptophyta; class Magnoliopsida; order Poales; family Poaceae; genus Poa; species Poa pratensis. The sequence goes on from CAMZMU010000099.1 coordinate 18,648,926, forward strand.
TTGCGCTAGCTAGCCGTCATTAGTCAAAGGTAGTACGTTATCACTAGTGCTATTAGTCTTTGATTTAGCCATACCACCGGTTTAGTAGTATATAAAAGAGTGGTAATTGAATAGGTGATATGTGTGGATCAATGTGGTTAATTGTCATCCTCTCTTAGTTGATTTGCTTGTGCCACCGGTTCTGTATATAGTTAGCATGAGGAGCAAGCCTGTTTGGTGCACCCTAGCTTTTGCTTAGCGACCCTCTCTAGCTTGCAAGCATGGCTACCCCCTCTACTACCTAGCTTGCTTTCTTGCTTGTGATGGAGTTGATGGATGGATGCGCCATGCTCAACAACTCCGGCCCATCTCTAATCTCTTGTAGGAGAATGCATAGCACAAATCCTACAATCAGCTCTTCTGTTTTTTTTTCCCGTGAAAAACATAGCGCATATGAATTTCGAGAACGTGCAGGGGAAATACACTGTCTTTTTTTTGTGTGTGTATATCCAGTTTAATTATACGCTCACCTGGCATGTATATATAATATGTCATTCACTATTACTTTAGCAATCAATCATGCGCAAAACACTGTTAGTTAGTTTTTTTTGCGAATAATTTTGTTAGTTAGTTAAAAGCAGAGGATTGATATTCTTAACAAAAAAGGTTAATCATGAGGAGCAGATGATGCTCAGCCCACCAAGGAAGAAAGTGAGATGCTCGAATTGTTTTACTATAAAACATGGGGCCAGGGAAGATCTTTCGATTTTCTCCACCTGTGCCTTTGTCCTTTTGGCAACCATTTCCTAAATCTAATGTGTTCCTTTCACATGTGCTCTTGGTAGCTCCCATTTTATTAAACCTTTCGGGAAACAGACAGGTTTCCTAACCTTGGATTGTTCCAACGGGTAGGCTGATGACAGCACTGTCATATTGGGATCTTGTAGGATTGGACTGCCTTCCTAATCATAACTCCATTGACCACACCTCGCCTCTCTCCCATAGTATTATGCTTAGAATGCAAGGCAGCATGCAGCTCTTACCATGGATGGACATGTCCATTTCTTTAGTCACCCACAAGCTTAACTCTTGCATGCTTGCTTGGAATGTGATATTTGAAAACGAACAATTCAACTAACCCTAGATACTCCAGCTACACATCTTACTTTCCCAATTGGAATCTAGGAGTGACATGAGTCAATGGTCATTCCTTCAGTTGTTAAATGAAGGCACATACGTAGTTGCGACTCAAGTCTAGACTTTTCAATTGGTGAAGAGAGGAAAAGAAGAGGAAGCATGATATTTTACATAAGTAGTTGTGTGCGACTGAAGTATAGAATTTTCTATTGATGAAGAGAGGAAAAAGGAGTGGAAGCATGAGGCAAAAAAGATTGTGCCAAAAAATACAATTACTACATGGTTGGGAGAAGTGAATTGGTTGGATCTCAACTGATTAAGCCAACAAGGATCATTCAGCCCATATTTCATTTTCTTGCCAAGGATAAATTGCCTTGATCAAATGTACAACTTGTTCTGTACTATGACACTGTAAGGCCCATATCCATTGTTGTCATTGTTGCATCGCTGCTATCTGTCGGTTCATGTCAAGATTCTGCATTCACATATAGTAGCAGACAAGTGATGACAACGATCACTGCTGAGCTGAGGTCAAACTTACTATTTAAGTTTGGCACTGTCTGACTTGTTTGAACTAATCTGTTTGACCGGAAGGAGCTGACAGTAGCATTTATTGGACAGAATAGTCAAAGAAAAACCTTTAAAAAATAGTCAATGAAACAAGGATACCTGAGAAAATCTTGCCAAAGAATAGTCCATGAACCACGGATACCTCAGTAAATTTTGCAAAGGTTCAAATGTTTTGTACAAAATTCACATCAAGTCATTAACCATATTTTTTACTGATCAATTTAGAGGTTACTTTGATCTTTCCATCACAAAAAAATTCAAAGTCATATGATCCGTGCAACTAAACTGACAGTATTTCTCTGGATGATGATCAGCTGCTGCTCGAGGAGAAGTACCTAAGTTCAGAACAGCGCCTCGTGCTGGAGCAGTACCGGACCAAGGCGGAGTTCTACGTGTGCTCCAACATGAACAAGAACCCCGGCGGCGGAGAACTTGCCTGTGGCAAGATGGTTAGTTGGGTGGTTGTACCCCTAGCCCACCAGAGTTCAAACCCCAGGTTTGACGCTGGTGTTTCTCATTTAAGGCGGAATATTCTTCAGTGGGAGGCGACGTTCCCGTCGACAGCGAGGCGCCCGTGGTGACTTCGTCAATCTCAAGACTCGACCCGCCGACTCAGTCTCTCGGAGGTGCTCATAGGGGTAGGGTGTGCGTGCGTGCGTTCATAGGGTGAGTGTGTGCGCGTGTATATGAGCGCTTGCGTTGTACTGTGTTTCGCAAAAAAAAAAAGAACCCCGGCGGCGCCGCCCGCAACGCGCCGCGCACCCCGGCGGGCCTCCTCTTCATCCGCCGCTGGAACAACCTCCAGTACACGACGAACGCCGCCTTCCTCCTCACCGTCCACGCCGACCTCCTCTCCGCCCTCGGCGAGCCCCTCCGCTGCCTCCCCGACGACGACGCCGACACCTCCGACGCGGGCGGCGAGACCGCGGCGGAGGTGGTCGTCCCGTCCGCCGAGGTGCTGGCGTTCGCCAAGTTCCAGGCGGACTACATCCTGGGCACGAACCCGGCGGAGACGAGCTACCTGGTCGGGTACGGCGAGCGGTATCCGCGTCAGGTGCACCACCGTGCCGCGTCCACGGCGTCGGTGAAGCAGGAGAAGGGCTTCATCGGGTGTGCGCAGGGGTTCGACGACTGGTACAGCGCCGGCGGGGACAACCCGCACGACCTCGTCGGCGCCGTCGTCGGCGGGCCCGACGGGGAGGACAGGTTCACCGACCATCGCGGCGCGTACATGCAGACCGAGGCATGCACGTACAACACGGCGCCCATGGTCGGGGTCTTCTCCAGGTTCATGGAGATCCAGCAGGAGCAACGGGACCAGTGATGATTAAGCTCTTCGTGTGATACATGGTGATCAGTCTTCACTGTTTAGTATAGGAGGATTCATTAATTGAATAACTGAGAAATGAAGAAAAAAGAGGAAATTGATTTTTTTTATTCTTTTCTTTATAGCAGGATGGATGGATCGTGGGTGGATTTGTACATTCTTTTTGCTCTGGTTGGTGATTCATAGAGGGTTTTATTTTATTTTTCATATAGGAATGAGCGGTTTCAAAAAAGAATAAAACATTTGCAATGAGGATTGACTTTGCATTTAACCAAAAAAAGAGATTGATTTGGCATTGACCATCAACAGAGAACGGGCTCCTCACCATACCTACACTGGACCCCTAGTGCAGTTTGACTCTTCATCCCCACGAAATTTCCCCACACGGCCGCACCGATGGCAGTATTCGAGATTGGAGACGGAAAACACTTGTTATCATCCGGGGGATCGCACGCGACGCGTCCCCCCGGTTCGAGCGATTGACGCGTGTGCAGGGGGGCCACGCACGACAGCGGTTCCTTCCCCGTGTTGGCCTCCTCCTCCCCCCCCCCCCCCCCCCTCGTAGTTTGCCTCATCCTCCCCGCTCGCCCGCCGCATCCCTCCACCGCGCGTGGTCCACCTCCCTCCACCGTGAATCGACGCAACCGTCCGCAAAACGCGGATCCCGTGCGCCGCCTGCATCTCTCCGGCCCCGTGCGCCGGGATCCCGCCATGGCTGCCGCCCCCATTTGATTCCACCGCCGCAGCCCATTGTGATCCGCGCGCAGCCTCCCGCCACCGGAGCCTGTCCCCCTTTGCTGCCCTCGTGCTCATCTCCGGCGCCTCCTGGGCTAGAGGGAGCTGAACGAAATCGGAGGCTGGCCGTTCAGCAGCGCCAAGACGGTGATGTCGGCAGTACAGATGCTTCCTGTCGTGCATGTACTGCCGAGGGCGGCAGCTCCCTGCAGTTCCGGTGCAGCCGCCGGGAAGCTCCTGCCTCCTTGGTTCCTGTCGCCGGTGCATGTACTGCCGCCGGTGATGTCGGCAGTACAGATGCTTCCTGTCGTGCATGTACTGCCGAGGGCGGCAGCTCCCTGCAGTTCCGGTGCAGCCGCCGGAAGCTCATGCCTCCTTGGTTCCCGGCAGTGTGAGGTCAGCTTGCTTCTCTTCGTCGCAGTTGGCGCTCCCCAACATTTCCGTCTCGCCTCTGTTCTATACTTACTAATTGATTCAGAGAGCGAGCAGCTAGCTAGTACTCTGATTGCTATGCACACCACGTGCGCTGTTGTAGTAATTTTTCTTCTTTTTGTTGACATGTGTGTACTGCTCGATACTGAATATAGTACAAGTTAGTGTCCGATGTGAACAATGCTTGCTTGTTTTTTTTTTTGAAATTACAATGCTTGCTTGTTCGTATGATGGATGTTATGTGTTGCAAGTTTTGTAAAGTTTTGTAGCTTTTTCTTATTTTGATGCAACTCCACCGAACAATTGTAGCAAATTCTTCCTATTATGATGCATTTTCTCTTCCTGTGATGCAAAAAAAAATAGAGTATGTAGCAGTTTTTTTATACTTTTGATGTAATTTCACATAACTTTTGTAGCAAACTTCTTCACATGATTCAATTTTATTCATGAGGTGCAAATTCTTATAAGGTTTGTAGCAGAAATTTTCTCCCATTGATGCAAATTTCATATTGTAGCAAAATTCTTATTGGTATGATACATTTTTTGCTACAAATGGTGGACGGCGGCGCTACCCAAGAAGAGTGGCGATGCTACCTACGGTGGCGGCCATGCTTCCACCAGTGGGCACCGTTGCTGCCAGCAGCGGCAGGCCGCTTTCCGTAGGTGTACAAAGGTGCTGCTGTAAGAGGGGTGGCGGTGCTAACAACGGTGTCCCGCGGCGGCGGCTACCGATGTTACAAGGATGTGGGCGGTGGAGCGGCATGCAGGGGGGTGGTCGTGGAAATGCTATGAACCCGGGAGTGGCGGTGCTGCAAGCCGGGGCGCTAATGTTGTCGACGCGGTGGAACGGTGCCGCGATCGTGTCGGCGCCGCCTCCCCGCCCTTCCGCTCCCTACTCCGCGACGACAAAATCAGGGAGATCGATTAGGAGGGAGCGACGGTCTGCTAGTCGGAGACGGCGGCGATCTAGTTCTACTCTGGCACGAAGGGGCGGGTGAATGTGGCGGCGCTGCAAGGGGCAGCCGACGGTGCTACTAGCGGCAGCTGCGGTGATGCAAGTGGTGGTGGGGGCGCCTTGCTACGAGCAATGGTCGGCACTGCTACCACCAGCAACTGGCAGTGCTACAAAGGGCACCCGACGGTACTACCAGTGGCGGCTTGCCGGCCGGCGATGCTGCAATAGTTTTATGGTTTTGCATCCGGCAACTTTTTGTGCTACAATAGCTTTTTGGTTTTGCATTATGCAGAGAATTGTTTTGCTACAACCGTTATGTGGATTTGCATCATAAGTCTATTTTTTTTGCTAAAATCATTCTCTGGTATTGCTACAATAGTACAATTTATTTGCTACGGGTTTCCAATTCTAGTACTCCTCCGTGAGCTCCTCTGATACCCATCCTCGTTGCTACCGACGGTGAACCGGCTATGCTTCGAACGTCGGCGGCGTTGCTACTCGCGGTAGCTAGCGATGCTACCGACGACGAGCCGTGGTGCTACAAGGGTGATGCAACGGCGGGCGGAAGCATAGCACCAACGGGCAGGCGGAAGCATAGTACCAACAAGGCGCGCTCCTCGATCTCATCGCTTGTGCCGCTATTTTTGCCCTTTTTCTTGATGTGGTGTGCAATTTTTTAAACTTTGTAGCATACATTTCACCTACTGAACCATTTGTAGCATTTTTTGTTCTTCACATGAGCAATTTTCTTGATGCAATGCAAATGTTTGAAAGCTTTGTAGCAAGCATCATCTCCATCCAAATCCGTATAACAATTGTTGCAAGTTTCTTTTGATGCAATTTTTTGATATGGTGCAAATGCTTATAAGCTTTATAGCAAAAAACTTTCCCTTTTGATGCAAATCCATAGAACAATTTCAGCAAAAATTATGTTTATATGATGCTACTTATCTTCAAGAGCTACAAAGTCATTCAAAATTTTGTTGCAAAAAATTTCTGCTTCCGTTGCAAATCCACATAAAGGATGTAGCACAGATCTTTAGGGCATACAATCTACGGCGGCAATGCTATCGACGACTCGCGGCGTTGCTACCGATAGCGCATGGCATTGCTACCGACGAGACGACGATGCTACCGGCGCGCGGTGTTGCTACCGACGGCATGCGGCGATGCTACCAATGTCGCGCACCGTTGCTACTACCAATGGTATCCGGAATGCTACGAGCGGGCGGATGCTACCGACGGCTCGCGGCTTTGCTACCAACGGCGCATGGCATTACTGAAAGGAAAAGGATGTCGCCTAGAGGGGGTGAATAGGCGATTTAAAACTTTTTCGGTTTAGGCTTGATAATTGCAGAATAAAACTAGGTGTTTAAATTAACAAGCCAACAACCTAAATATACTAGGTTCACCTATGTGTACCAACAAATTATGTTAATCAAGACAAGCAACAAAGTAATTGCAAGATATAATACTTCAAGCACGAAGGCTATCACAAAGTAAAGTGCATAAGTAAAGAGCTCGGGTATAGAAATAACCGAAGCACGCGGAGACGAGGATGTATTCCCGAGTTCCTCCTTTTTAGGGGAGTATGTCTCGTTGGAGGGGTGTGAGTTTCAAACTCAAGACGCCACAAATGGCCTCACCCTATTCTCCGATGAACCTTGCCCAAAAGCTCGGTTCACCTTCCACTATTGATTTCCTTTTTGGGCGGAAATCGAGTCCCGTACAACAATCTTGAGGCACAACCCACAAAAGGATTGGGAGCTCCCAAGTGGCCACAAAAGGCCTCAACCGCCACAAAAGACGTCTAGGGTCCAAAGACCCAAGAGTAACAAGCTCACGAAATTTCACTTCCACGAATCCTCGTGGAGAGCACAAACTGATGCACAAAAGCAATGGCAAGAACACAAGAAGTGCCCAAATCCTTCACTCTCAAATTCCAACAAAGCAACAAATGCTTATGGGGGAATAAGAGATGAAGAACAATGGAGGAGAAACACCAAGAACTCCAAGATCAAGATCAACTAGGTTTCCCTCACTTAGAGAAGGAATGGATTGGTGGAAATGTAGATCTAGATCTCATCTCACTTTCCCTCAAAGATATGCAAGAATCATGGGAGGGATTGAGAGGAAGGCAAGCTTTTCCAAAGGTCAACAATGGAGGAGAGAGGGAAAACGTGCTCAAGAGGTTGGGGAACCAATGGGGAAGAAAGCCCCTTAAATAGGTCCCCTCAAAAATCTGCCCGTTGGGCAGTGCAGGGAGGGGCCGGCCTCACGCGTTGCTGGAGAGGCTTCAGAGAAGCCGACCTGGGGGCCGGCCACCCATCCGAGCCAGCCGGCCTGGAGCCCGGCCTGGCCGGCCTGGGGGCCGGTCACCCAGCCGAGCCAGCCGGCCTGGGGGCTGGCCACCCAGAACCCGAAACTGTAACACCCATAACTTTTGCGAGAAAACTCCAAATGGGATGAAACCAATTTTGTTGGAAAGATAGCGACAAGAGCTTTCCAACAAAAATAAGAACCATAAATAGAGTTAAGTTGACACCCATGGGAAGATGTGGAACTTTTCTCAAAGATAAACCGATAATATTTCCAACACGAAAACGCAACAAGTTTTCCATCCGGACTCCGTTTTCAATGATCTTGGGTTTGCTCCGAAGATAATCACAAGCACTACAAGATCATGCATATACACATCATAGTCCATCATGTGAGGAGGATAACACAAGAGGAGAGTTTGACCTCTCTACAAGAGACGAAACGGTAAAACCTCCAACATAAAAAACACCACAAGATATTCAAATGAAATCCGTTTTTTATGAACTAGAGCTTGGTATGGAGATGAACACAAACTCTAAATTCTCACATGGATAAAAGCCAAATAAGAACCAAGAAAGATGATATGCCAAATATGCAAAGGTTTGAGCTCTCCACAAAGATGCGATCAAGTTACTCAATTGAGAGCCCCTCTTGATAGTACGCCGTCTACCTATAACCCGGTCTCCCACTAACACCATGAGACCGGTAAAATAGAAACCCTATCAAGATCATACATTTGCCTTGCGCATTCCACTTGAGCTAGATGATGACGATCTTTATCTCTTCAAGTGGACCACATTTCTTGATTGCGCTTTCTAGCACATGCTTGATGAAGATTTCTCCAAATACTCCCCCATACACCATTATGGGAGAGCCTCGCTTAGCTCCGTCTTCATGTATCCACTTGCACTTCATCTTCTTATCTTGATATATATGATGGCTTGGATATAACATGAATGTTTACTCAATCTTCTTTTCCAAGCCATGCTTGCAATAAGCTCAACTCTTCACATGACCATTCTTCATATAATCCCTTGGATAGAACCTTGGTCATCATGCAATCTTCTAGAGTTCAACACATGAACTCCAATCTTTTCCTATGGATAAGATCTACAAGAATATCTCAAATCAAACATTAGTCCATAAGGATTGTCATTAATTACCAAAACCACGCATGGGGCAACACATGCACTTTCAATTACTACCGACGGCTCGCGGCTTTGCTACCAACGGCGCATGGCATTACGACCGATGGCACGTGGCAATGCTACCGATGGCGCGCGCTGTTGCTATTGACAAGCCGACGATACTACCGACGGGTACCCGACACGCGATAAGCGATGCTACCGACACGCGGTGTTGGTACCGACGGCACGCGGTGATGCTACCGATGGTGCACACTGTTGCTACTGACGAGTCGACGATACTACCAACGGTATCCGAAAATGCTACAAGCGGATGCTACCGACAGCTCACGGCGTTGGTATCGACGAGCCGACGATGCTACCAACGGCTCATGACACTACTACCGACGAGCCGACGATGCTACGGGGACGCTCGACGACATGCAGCCGTTGTTGCCGACGTTATTATGTGACGTGCTCTAAGTATAGACTATTGACCTGATTAGATAGAGCAATATTTTAGTCTTAAGCAACCAATAATTAGCAGCATTCCAAAAAAAATGTTTGGAGCTAGCAATTTGGAGTTGCTCCTAGTCCACGAAAGAAGCTAGCAGGAGAGAGGATCGCAGCTGCTTCGTCCCAGCGTACTAGCATCGGCGTGCAAGCTAGGGCTTGCAGCTAGTAGCATCGGTGGGATGGGATCCACATCGTGACAGAATCGACGCGAGGCAGCGCTGCTGCGTCTGCACGCACAGGAGCAAGTGGGCTCCACCCACGTGGGAGGACTAATGCTTTTGCGCTCTGTTTCATGGACGTACGCGCACTATCGTCCGGGGACGCCCAGCGCAGGGGACCCGTGTGGACACGTGGCGCGCAATAATGCTACACTTACGGACATATTTCTTACGGATCTGTTTTACGGGATGACGAGTCATCGTTGCTGCAATATTTTTCCCCATCCATGATTTCAGGTTTGTGATCCACCCACCGCTGCCCACGTCTGTCCGTAGGTTGGAGTCCGTAAAAATTCATCCGTAAGGGACCCGAGGATGAAAACATCGGATCCTTCGGGGACGCCTAGTTCTCCCAATTCGAGACGCGGTGCTCGACGTGTCTTAGGGCCTTTTGTTTGGGCTGGCTGTGGCTGGCTGTGGGTGCTGTGCAGGAAAGCTGCTGTCCAGGGGAAACTGCTTTTTTCAGTGGAGGTCTTTTATCAACCCAGCTGGCTGTCTGACTGTAGATTGTGGAATTGTCTGAAACACCCCTTATAGTCGTCAGAGTTGTTTTGTTGCTGCTCTCACGTGTAATAAATAACATATGCATATAAAATTCAAGTCAAACTTCGTATCCATACAATTGTCATTACATAACCATTACGAATATATAGTTGTCCAAAATACAATTCCACTACATTATACTGGCTAGATCAATGAGTTCTAACGTTGTCTAGAAATGAACAATGCGTTGGCAATGTCGTCACGTGTTTCGTTCATGCCTCTTGTGTGTAGTTCACCCGACAAATGGTCATTGGGCAAGGTAATTGCTTGCCTTTGAACCTTGGGCTTGTAATTCTCATCTGCATCACATCGATCAAATTGTTTATCACGCAAGTTGGAGTCTCTAATGAAATTGTGAAGCACACAACAAGCAATGATAAATTCGCTTATGTGTAACCAAGTCGAAATGAGGGATGCCCTTCAAAATGCGCCACTTATTTTTCAAGATCCCAAAGATGCGCTCAATGCAATTTCGCAACGATGAGTGGGCATGGTTGAAAATTTCTTCCTTCTTCGTTGGTGTCCCTTCTCGACGGAAATCCGGAATATGGTATGTATTGTTTTTGTAAGGAGCTAGGAACCCCTTTCTGTTTGGATAACCAGAATCAACAAGATAGTATGTACCTACGCACACGAGAAAATTTATGAAATATGACATCAAGTAATAATGCATATGTAACTCATGTGAATAATGACAAAAAGAATATTACCATCAGGAGCGGTGGGGTGGTGTCGCTGCTGCGGCGGTCGAGGACAGCGCGGTCCTAGGCGTCGAGGACGGCGCGGTCCTGCGTCGAGGACGGCGCGAATCGGGGCCCTCGGTCGAGGGCAAGAAGGCGACGCGCGGGGCGTGGAGGAGGCGCGGACCGGGGCGGCGGGGGAGGCGCGGTGGTGCGGCGAGGTGCGGCGCCGGGGCGGTGGGGTGGTGTCGCTGCTGCGGCGGTCGAGGACGGCGCGAATCGGGGCCCTCGGTCGAGGGCAAGACGGCGACGTGCGGGGCGTGGAGGAGGCGCGGACCGGGGCGGCGGGGGAGGCGCGGTGGTGCGGCGAGGTGCGGCGGCGAGGTGGTGTGGCGGTTGGGCGTCGAGGAACCCTAGAGCCTCGCTCGGGTGGGTCGCGAAGGAAAAGAAAGGGAAAAGAAAATGCTCGGTTGGGTCTGCTCGGGCTGGGGTTGCACGGTTCGTTCGGTGGCATTTCTCTCGTAATTACAAGCAGCGACATGACCTATATCGGATGCCCATTCGGTTGACTCGCGGGAAGCTCGGGAAACACCTCAAACGGTGCTTTTTTCCGTATGAAGGAAATCGAATGGCTTTGGCAAAAGTCCAACGCACCGCAATGCCTTTTGGTTCCTTTGTTCTGTTTATTTCTGTGGAAAGCCTCCAAAAACTGAAACAAAAGGGCCCTTAGTCAAGAAGCTCGTCATCTCAACTGAAACACAAGACCCTGGAGTATTCAGCAGTCTCTGGGCCCAACTGGCTGATGCAAGATGCAATGGAACTGGCCGCACTGGGCCCAACTTGATTGAATGAGGCCCATATGCCAGTAGCGTTCTGAGAGAGGAGTTTCCGCCTCCTCTCGCCGCCGGTTAACCCCCTCTTCTCCCCTCCATCCCTCCCCACGCGATCTCGCCGCCGCCGCCATGGCTTTCTCCGCGCGGAGGAGCCTGGCCACGAGCCTCTCCCACCACTTCAACCGCCGTCTCCACCCTCCCTCTCCCACCACGACCGCCGCGAAGACCCCTCCTCCTCCGCCGCCCCGCCGCTCCCAACCCAGCAAACACCGCTCTTTCCCTCCGGCGACTTCCGACGGCGCTCGAGATCCCAGAGCCTCCCCCTGTCCCTCCCTTTCGGCGCCATGTCCGCCGGTCATCTCCTCCGCCACTCCCGCAAGGTCCGTTCCACCCTCCTTTCCCCGATCCCTCGATCTTCTCTTCCCATGGGCGGAGGATTTCCGGTCCGGAAATGCCGAATCCTTGACGGATTCTCCGCGCGAGAGGGGTAGTAGCAGTAGTAGGTAGACGTGGTGCGGGGCTGTTATGATCCGATGCCCTAGCGGCGCGGCTTAGCTTGGGTATCGCGCGCCGGCGCCACAACGTGGCCTGACGAATCGGCGATAGATTTGTTTCTGTTCAGTGGGTGCGCATTTCTGCAAGCATGGTTCAGACATTTCATTTCCAACCGTATGTAGGATCATAGGCGTTTACAGCTCGCTTCGTTTACCACCGGACTAGAGCTGATGGTGCTCCTTCCACCCCCTTGACAAATGTGCGGCAGGCCGGTACCACCGTACCAGTGTTGGTTATTTTCTTCTGTTCATGTGACATTGCCCTGTCGGCTGCTGCTGCTGCTCCTTCGGCGCGCGCCTCGGTTGGTCAATGCCTCTGTCACTACTACCATAGCTAGTAGTAACTGTAATAAGTGTGTGTAACATCATTCCTTGCATCTAACTATTTTTAGCTACGTCGAGTTATCAATACCCCGTGGCTGACTTTCTGTGGCTCTACTGTCTGCATTTTGCTATTACAGCTGCAGAGCTTGCTGAACATTGTAGATTGTGAGCGTCCTGGCATAGCACACTTCTTCTCTACTGGTCCTGGATCCTTCGCCGTGAAAGAAAATGGTATGATTGCCTTTGGCCATCTTAGTGTGATGATTAGTTCTGATTACTGTGCATCTCTAATCCATATTAGAATTTCCATGTCTAACACATACTATTGCTGTCCTTAATGATGCAATTGTGAGAAAACCATCTGTGCTTCTCCCAGTAAGGCGGGGGGGGGGGGGGGGGGGGGGGGGGGGGGGGGTTATAACAAACAGTAATTCACAAGTTACATGTCTAGTACATATACATCTAAACATGGGCACATAGTGTGTTGATATGCTTATCTTGTTACGAACAGAAGGTGACGATGCTGATTATTTGAATGTGTCATTTTTCGTTTCCGGTCATATCACCGTCTTCACTGTTCCTTCTCAAGCGAAAACATGTTTCCGCTTACTAAGTTGGCCCTGTCATTTTATATTAAGGTGTATTTGTCATCTATCTACTTTAGATGTGCCCCTACTGTATGTTGGTGCAGGACGTAGCTTCTCTTATTTCTCTTAGACTTTACCATCGCATAGAGAAGATATAATTCAATGCTTCTGATTTATTTCGTCAGGTGTTGACAAATTAATTGGAGGCGCCAGATTTTCTCAGTACAAGCAACCTGGGAACAACCTTGAGACCTGCAAGGTTACGTCCTTGTGAAATCTGCTCATTAATTGAAATTCCTAGCATCTTGTGCTGCTATTCTAATTTGACGTTTTGTGTTTTCAGGTGTCAGTAGGAGGCCAGAATGGAAGCTCCACCTGCAGAGGAACACTTGCCAACTGTATCAATAGTGGTGTTTATGGCCTCAATGGTTCATTGTCACGGTATATTGTGAATTCTGTTACGCCGATGCTACCTTATGTTTCTGTGTGAATGCAAGAAAGAATAACCACCTTTGAAAGAGGAGAATGTGAACTAGAAATATTTGACATTCGAATCCCTTCCCATTGACTGATATAAACCATGTTAATTGAAAGCCCATTGCATCTTTCAGTGGAAAAGGTTGAGAAGCAATGTTAGATTTTGGGGGGGTGTTCTCTTGTGAGGGTGTGGGACGATCAATATATCTTAGCATGCTTGTCATAGTGTATAATCTTAAAGAGTTGTTTGTTCCACAGGTTCGGTGGGATTATGGGGCCAAGGACAATTCTTCGGTCAGTCGTCACCGTTAAGGCAAGTCCATGAGGGGGTAGTGATCTGGCATTTTTCTCTTTGCTCGGTTTTTATTGTACTACTTGCCCTTATACCAATAATATTTTCTATGATGATGATGATCTAGAAGTGTGTGTGGCAAATAATTCACTTGCACTTGTGCATATTTGCATATCTTCATAATGACAATGGAAGCCAATGAAACCTACTTTGGTTTGCACATTGAGACCTTCTATGATGAGTTGTTACCCACTTTGGCGGCACCCTCCACAAGTTGGAGTGAGTGGACTCCGACAAAAGCAGTACTGGTATGAACAATAAGAAGAGATGAGCATGTAGGCATATAGGGCACCACGTGTGCTGATGGCAGAGTGCTATTTAATAATGCCTTTATGTTTTGACTATTGGATAGTTTATTATTCCTTAGCGCGCTTGCTGAGTCGTTGTACTCGTCCTCGTGGCTTCTATGTTTTTAGAAACTATTGAGGACAGCATGAATGGGATTGGGAGTAACACCTCTACATGCTTGGATACACACTACTTTCACACATAACAACCTTACTATACACATAGTAGCTTAAATACGCTCCTTAAAGGTTGTTCTTCACTTATTGTTGTTGTTGAGGTTTGGCTTATGTTACGAGCTCCCTGGTTGGTTGATACGGTACATTTTGGATATTAACTTTAACTTGGGCCTTGTTGAGTCCTATGGCCATGTCTATGGTTATATAACTGGTGATATGTTCTTATTCGCTTGTTATGGATGTTCCCATAAACAAAGGAGACCTAAAATTTATAGTTTCTCCCGGCTTGTTAGTGTTTAAAGTATGTGGTAGCAGTTCCAGCTAGGGTTGATATCTGGGTTGTTACAAGGTCTGTCAGGTCTTTATTTTCAGTGTACAAAATGTTATGGGTTTGTGGTTTTATTCGGATTTAGATTCTTGGTTACTGCAGCTTTCTCATTCCATTCATTGTTTCAAGTGATAATACATGTGCTACTTCTCTGAAAATTTTATTATTTTCGTGCTATCTTGAGAAGTTGATCCATTCCAATTACTTCCTACATAAGTTATGTTATGAATGCCCTGAAACATTAGGAATCACTAGCTTGGTATAAGAATCTCGTTATTTATATTGGTTCAGGCTGCAGTAATCGACACAACAATTTTTTGGTCTTAGCGTAGTTAAATGCAGAATGAGACAAGCTATATAGATGGAAATGATAAGTCAGTGCAATGCCTATATCTCTTACTTCTTGGTCATATGCTAATCTTCCTTAGTGTTGTTCGTGTTGCGATGTTTATCTAAACTTTTCTGTATGTTATACTTTGTGATCTAACCAGGCTCAGCACTCCGCATCTCCTTTGCTCCTGGGCTTTGGAGCAGTGACTCGTGCTTTCAGGTGATTGCAGTTATAATCTAATTCCGTATGCAGATAATTGTCAACGCGAGCTGGTGCATCTATGTCAGTCTACCCCTTGCATTGCTTGTTGAGTATTGAATTGTATGTCTTGTTGTGTGCAGCTCAAGGTCTCTGTGGAAGGGAGCTTTTGTTGATGCTTTCCTGTCTAGAATAAAGAACAACAAAGAAAAGATGAATGGCAGGAAGATTTGGTCTCGTAGATCTTCAATTTTGCCGGAATTTGTTGGTTCCTCTGTGCTCATTTACAATGGGAAAACTCATGTTCGTTGCAAGATCAACGAGGGGAAGGTTGGCCATAAGTTTGGAGAGTTTGCTTTTACACGGAGACGAAGACCCCATCGAACAACTATAGCAAAGGGCAAACAAGTAAAGGGCAAGAAGTAAAAAGAGGAATGTGAATGAATGGTAAGGTTCTAACATCACAAGAGATGAATTTAGACATCAGCAGATATCGCATGAAGTTGCCTGACTTCTAAGGCTTTTGTAGTATCCTGATTTTTTTGTCAAGTCGCGTGTAGAAAAAACCCTTCAATTAGTGCTAACTTGGGCTTTGTGCCACAGTAATCAGAGTTGTTTGTATGTGTAGATTTATTTCAAAAAGATTAATATGCGATGATTGGTTGGGTCGATCAAAAGTCATGGCAATCTCTTGCCCTTCCTATGCATTAGTACTCTGTTTTGCTGTACAGTTTCCTCGTCCATCTATCTTGCAGCATGCATATGCAGAGTGTACATGTTGAAAAGATCGATTTGTCTAGATTTAACCACAATCTGTAACTGTATCTCCTGATATCCGCAATGTTGTTTATCTCACTCTGTTGATAACAACTTTTCAGGGTGCAGGACGAGGAGGGCCTAGTTGTGAAGCACAAGCACACTCGATTCACCTTGATATTTGTATACCCTGGACTGCCTTTCTTGGGACAATCCTTAATAATAGGACCTAGCTTGTGTCTGGATCATTGCCTATGGACCTTGTTAATTCTGTTAGTTCATCCTTGGTAGCATAACTCGGGAGGACATCTATCCATTTGCTGTTATCCTTGGTAGCATAAGTGTCTTTTTTTGATGGTCAACATAAGTTTCTTGGCACCCTGGTTCTATCAGTGAACATGAAACCAGGAGATGCAACTTGTAAGAAGGTTATGCTTGAGAGTGCTCCTTTTCAGCCAAAAAACTGATGTGTTGACCATCTAAACTTTCCTCTTTTGAGATGTACTGTCGTTCTCGTGCTGCTATTCACCTTCATTGAGTTTGGTAAGAGTTATGAATCAAGGAGGGTGAGCTACTACCATTCAGACATTAATTGTCTTTTTTGTTTCTGTGTGTATTTTGAATTTCTTTATGGAGCTCTACAGATTGTAATAAAAATATCTTGTATACTCATATATGTTTGAGATCATGTATGTTTTATTCTATCCATGTATCTTTTTTATGTGTTTTTACTTGGTATTTTTTAATATTTGCTATTAATTTCAGCAGCATCACTCAGGGTTAAATCTAGTTTACTGTATTATGAATTATCACAGCTGCGCCAGCACTTATCCAAAGTGAAGAATTGGGTCCAGAAAGTTGATAGTTTAGTGGGAGAGTATAAGAATTCTACTGTGCAGTACATGTCCAGTCCAAACCAGAATTTACATTTGTTAGGAACTGACCAAGACAACCGCAACAAAATTCTTCACCTGTCCAATGGGCGATTGCAAAGCAAGCATCACAAGTCCATGGCTAGCAATCTCAAAACTGAATTCACGAGAGAAGTCACACATGGTTAATCCGTCCCTGACCATCCACACAACTCAAAATTCTAGATACTGAATGAAAATGCGTTCTACATGGACCGTGCGTGAACGCTTCAACACTTGCCCTAGATAAATCGACAGTTTAATCCTGGCCCACATCAGGCATTACAACACGCCAAGGTTCAGGCATTACAACACGCCGAGGTTTTAAACTTGAGCTGCTTCCTCTCCAGTGCTGTGAAAATATCTGGACCAGCAACGTCATCTCTTCACTCTTGAGTCACATCGCTTGCCTCCTCCAGTGCCTCTTTTTCCTTTTGTTGCTCCACTGCTCGGGGGTAGTCCAACATGAGTGAGCAAGCAAATGCACAATAGGAATAAAATACCAGTTACTACTCACATGCAATCTCAGCCAGAGCTTTTTGTGTGCGCTTCTCCAGCTTGTCGGTCCGCTTCTGCACGTCCCGTTTCAGGTCCCAGTTTGGGTTCTTTGGAGCGATATTCCCGAAAGGATTCTGCAGATGAAATATGGTGAGTTTGCCTCGTGAGAGATGCCAGGATGGCCCAGTATCATAACGGTGGGATTTGATGGATATGGAAATTTTACCTCGAGCTGCTTTGGCTCAGCAGCATCAGCAGCAATCGGATCCTCAAACTTGGGAAGAGACAACGGAGCCACCTTACCGCCTCGAAGCTGCTCATCGTGCGGGAGGTAGTTTCTGAACTTCAGTGGTATCTGGCTGCATCAGAAAGAATGCATACTTGTGAGCAATGATACAGCCACAATCAAAGGGAAATCAAGTGTGGTTATTCACTAATCCTGTTTCCAACAAATTACCATGTAGCGTGGAAGAAAGGTTTGCATATACTGCATTAACAAGATGAGATTTTATGATGACAATCCAGTGAATGCTTAAAAGGAGTTGTTATCTTAACAATCTACTAACATGTATTCCGATTCTACCGAGCATATATAATGAGACTATACAGGGCAAGACATTGCTGTGAAGATATAATCAATTCAGCTTTAGTAGAATGACAAGCATGATGAAATTAACATCCGGAGCCAATTCTGAATTTTCAGTTGGTGCAAATATTGAAATGACATTAATGGGCTCAGAAAATCATTATATATGGGGTATGTAATGTAAGAAACAAAAGGCACTCAAACAAGCAATTAAGTGATGCTTGTCAATTCAATTACATACCCATTGTCTCCAAGTTCGTCAGACTCCTTAGTGGGGCTAACATTCTCCTTCAAACCGTCCTCGGGTGCGTCCACAGGGCTGGTAACGCAGGTTGATCTGCCTGTTCTTCTGTGGTCCCATGCTTATCATTCCTAATGGAGTCAAATAACACAAAAAACAGTTATATGAGCTGGCACAGACAATACGCCACCTTAACCCAATTCTCCTAACCCAGATTTCCTTAGGAGAGCACGCAGTAGATCAAACAGTTGCAAAAACCCAATACGGAATATCTTGTATTCTTGTCACACAAATATACGGTGATCAGTTCCATCCATTGACATGGTTCAGTATGTAACACAGGAATATCTAAACAACAAACAAAGACCATAAGCCGGACATAAAACTGATCCCTGAGCACTACGTGTAGAATTCATACAGCTTGAATTATCTTCAGACAACAAGTGTCGAAGCATTTGAATCCTTGTGAGATGTACACCGATTGTAGACACGAAATGGCACTCTGAAACCGGTTCTAGACTTCTAGTTCTGCAGAATGTTTGCTTCGGATGTTTTGCTATGAAGCAGTACACCAGTAGTAAGGATAACAGTCGTTCGAGTCAATCTTCTGAAAGCTACAAACTAGCAAACCATGCTAACACACACGGCCGAAAACCCTTGAGGAATTTTCTTCCAGAAGTGTTCCACCTAATGCTTGTTCTACGGGTACCAGCAATCAATCCAGCTGTTCTATCTACGGATGATTTCTGTACTCGCGGTATACCATCGCACAGAGACAGACAAGAGAGCAGTTTCAAGCAAAGTGCGCACTAGCTACCCAAAGGCACAAGAACGGGGGGCGGGATGGGCGGAGGGGGAGGGGGAGATCGTACTGCTGCTGCTCGGCGGAGGGGGCGGAGGAGGCGCCGTCGGGGGTGGATAGGAGCTCCTTGGCCGCGCGGAGGGCCTTGAGGCGCTCGCGGCGGGCCGTGGCGTCCTCCTCGGCGCCCATCCCCTCCTCGTGCTCTTCCTGAGATGCTTCGGATCCTCGGCGACGCAGACAGGGTGCTGCTGGCTCGGCTAGGGTTTCGGTCTTTCGGAGGTTTCTCCTCCTCTGGTCCGCCTCGCCACGGGGTTCGATTTGATTCGGGACGACGAAGACGAGACGGGAGGGTGGGCTTCTGTTCTGTGTCTCGAAGATCTGGACGGGCTCTCTGCCTCTCTCTTCTGTTTACGTTCCAGGGCTTCCGGCCCACACGATCTGTTTACGCCTGAACTTATTTTTCTTATCGTTGGCATGTTTTATTATTTCTTGTGCAGAGCTTGAAAAATCCAGTAACAAGCGCATCTCCAGCCGCCCCCGTAGCACCTCAAGAGGCCTTTTTTAAAGCTGACGGGTGAAATAGCGCCGAAATTCTCGCAGTCGCCCCAGGACCCCATAAGCGCTGGTTTTGAACGAAGTTTCATCCTGACGTTTTCAGGCCAAACCTTACTCAACCCACTGGGGTCGGCTGGGGGCGCCGACGGAAGGAAAAACGCGCGTGGGCCAACTCTGTCGTTGAGACAACACATTTTTTCCCACCCAAACTCGCCCTCCCGGGTTACCTTCCCCTTGCCGCCATGTCGTCGCCGGCACCACCGCTCGCCCCTCCGCGCAAACAAGCCACTAGGGAAGGCCACCACCCCACTCCTCCCCACCGCTGGCACCACCCCTCTCCCCTCCGCTGCCATCTAGCGCAAAGAAGATCCGCGGGCAGCTTCGCGCCCACCGTGCACGCGAGGTGTTCGGCGTTTTGTCTGCTCGGCCATGGACTCCATCGACGAGGAGATGTTCGATGTTCTTTTGGAAGAGGAAGCAGCAACCGTCATTGATGATGAAGAGAACTTGATGATCCTCGCCTATCTAGCCGGTCTGGTCGCAAGGGAGGCGAAGCCGCGACGCGGTGGCTCGGCGTGAGGTCGCCGCAAGAGCACGCCGAGGCAGCGGATGGAAGGCTACTGCATCCTCTACTCCGAATACTTCAGCGATGATCCAGTCCAGGGCGAGACGGTGTTTCAGCATCGTTTGAGGATGTACCGGAAGCTCTTTTCTCGAGATTGTGCATGCATCCGGGAGTTTGACAGCTACTTCAAATGCAAGAAGGATTGCACCGGCACGATAGGCTTTACCTCACTCGGAAGTGCACGGTGGCGATGAGAATGATTGTATATGGTGCTCCCAGTGATACACAGGATGATTATATGCGTTGCGCACATCCGAATCCACCGCCATTGATTGTTTGAAAAAGTTTTGCAGTGAAGTGGTGGCAGTGTTTGGGCCAAAATATTTGTGATCACCCAATGAAGAAGACACTGCTCGGATCCTAGCCATGAATGAAGCAAGATGATTCCCTAGAATGCTTGGAAGCCTCGACTGCATGCATTGGGCATGGAAGAACTGTCCATTTGCTTGGCAGAGGATGTACAAAGGCCATAAAGGAGCTTGCAGTGTGATACTTGAGGCAGAGCCTATTGGGTTGCGTGTATGGAAAACAAAAATTTCGCCACTACTACGCAACAGCCAAGATCTACTATGAAGATACAAGTAACAAGACATGCATATTTGTTCCAACTGTAAATCGTTACCGACACCGTTGAAGCGGAAGAGATGTCGATGACGACGTTGATGAAGCTTGTGGAAGAACTCCCTCGGCTAAGCCTAGCCGAGAGAATATCGCAGACTCCTTGCGTCCCGCCTTGATCCAACAGAGTGAGGGTCTACCGCCATCATAGACAGCACACCCCTCTGAGTTTCGCACACATACATCGGAACTAGTTCAGCAGGGCTTCGCCGTCCTTGCTTGAAGCACTCATCGCTAGTGTATATGAAGGTGGAGATCTCAACACATGAGAAGGAGGGAGAGAGAGATTAGGTATTTCGATCTCGATCTAATCGGGGAGTATCCCTCTAAATATTTAGAGGTTCCCTCTAATCCAACTAGAAGAGATCTAACTTGTGTGTCTCCCAAAAGAGGGGGTGGGGTGTTTATATAGGAGGCCAAAGGGTAGAGAGGCTTGGGCGAGGGGCAAGCCCTTGCCCTTGGTGCGCCTCCCATAGGGAGAGTTGGAGTTGGACTCCAACTCCCCTCCCTATTCGGTTTGGGGGGGGGGGAATCCTTGTCCAACAAGGCCCCCCCCCCAACCGCCTCTCCCTATGGGCCCAAGGCCCAACTAGGGTTTGGCCAAGGGGGAACTTCCCCCTGGTGCGCTTGGCCCACCCGCCCCTTGTGGGGGTGCGGCTGCCTAGTGGGCCCCTCTCTTGGTGGCTCCAATTTATTTAATATTTTCCAATAATTATTTATTAATTAAATAATTTAATATCTTTAATATTTAATTAATTATTTTGTCTAATTAATTCTTATTGGAATATTTCCTTTTATAGAATATTCCACGAATTAATTACTTATCATATAAACACTTTTATATGATCCGGAACACCTAGTGTCCGTAGACAAAATACTCCGGATAAATATTTCCCTCTTATATAAACCTTCGGAATAAATTCGACTAGTGATAGAAACTATTTCTATCACTCCGAGACACCTAGTTTCTGCATAATCCAATCTCTCTGATAAAGATATTATCTACCACGCAAAACCATTCCGGTGATACTCTCTCGGTATCCATACCAACCATATACACAACAAACTTTATTACCTTGTATGCTTCATGAGTCACCGCAGTTATCAGAGATATTCAGGAGTCACCGCAGTATCACCGGATAAATATTTCCTCTTATATAAACCTTCGAAATAAATCGACTAGTGATAGAAACTATTTCTATCACTCCGAGACACCTAGTGTCTGCATAATCCAATCTCTCTGATAAAGATATTATCGAGACACCTAGTGTATGCTTCATGAATCACATATTCAGGAGTCACCGCAGTTATAACATAGAATTATGAAGCATAGTTATGAATCAGATGTTGAACTTTATTGCCTTTTGGGCATACATCCAACAGAGCCTACACAGGATCTCTAGATTTGGCATTCCTTCTTTGGCATGACAGGATCTCACAATGACATCAACGTTATGCAGTGCTCGAATGTCTTCAGCAAGCTTGTTGAAGGTGAGCCTCCCCGGTGAACTACGAGATCAATGGGCACCAGTACACAAAGGGATACTACCTGGTAGATGGTATCTACCTAAGATGGTCAACATTTGTGAAGACTATCTCAAACCCTGTGTCTGGAAGCGCGAGATCTTGGTTTTCTCAGTGTCAGGAGGCTTGCAGGAAGGATGTCGAGCAGACATTTGGTGCGCTTCAGTCTCGATTTGCTGTTGTCCGTTACCCCGCTCATACTTGGTCCAAATCTCAGATGTAGGAGGTGATCAACTACTGTGTGATTTTGCACAACATGATCTCGATCCGGTGATTGACACTGAACCATATTTCAGACAGGGTCCTCTTGCAAATGTTGATCACCAGGTGCCAGTAACATGGTCAGCCTTTCTCGCTAAGCGCCAGGAGATTCGAGACCCACAAATACATCAACAACTGCAGATGATCTGGTGTGGAGGCGCAAAGGCTACGCCAACACCTAGTTTGATGTGTTGTAAGTTGTGTTTCAAACTTGTTAAATTATGAGCTTGCTTTGTTGAACTGTTTGTATGGATTTGCATGTTAAACTATTTGTGTATTAATTTGTATCTTAAACTATGTGAGAAAAATTATGTTTGTGTCAATATTTGTGTGAATTTGGGGCGGAATTGTCGGCTTGGGGAGGGGGAGAGGAGGGGTGGGCTGGGGGCGTGGCTGGGAATCGCCGACCCCAGGGCGAGAAATAGCGTCGTCGCCCCAGAAACGCTTGACAACCTTTATGTATCGTTGGGGGCGATTTTTTTTATGGTTGTGTGAAGGTGTTGTACTTAGTTGAGGATATAATATTGTTTCTGGTTTGATAATCTTGGTTCTCAATGGAGAGCAATACCTCCTACTTGGATACATCATCCCATGCACTTGGGTGACCCAGAAATTCTTGCGAAACTAGCAGTAGGCGGTCCTTCGCATGTGGAGATTCGTGGTGACTTTGGGAACCGAGCAGGGGCTCAGCGCCCCCCACCAAACTACATGGCTCCCTACTTATTTGTGCGGGATTTAGCGATAGATTTCTGCTTCCTACCACACCGACATCAACCTGGTACCTCTCCTCACCATCCATTTGGTGGTGTCGTCTTTCGTGTATTGGGTGGGCAGCAACGAAAGTTGTGCAAGGACTCAACCATTGTCGGCGACGCCCTCGAGCGTCGTGTTCCTCCTTGGAGGCGTTGCCTTCATAATTCTATCCCTTCGGTTTGTCAAGCTCTACCGCCTAGCGTCGATCCATTCCCCTTCTTCCAAGCCTCAAGTGGTGCATTCAGACCTCGTTCGATTGTGGATCTCTCTTTGGGACCGCTTTACCTCTAGTGATCTTTATTGGTGTTGACTTGCCTTCTTGTAAACGGTGGGTTTCCAGTTTGTGAGGCCGACCTCAAGACCAGGGTGGTCAGTCGGGGTTAAGGAAAAAAAACTTGTATATAAAAAATATGATGTAAAAAAGAATAGAGATTTGATTCAACAGGCAGTTGGTAAGCTAACACTTCCAATGCAATTCAGAGAATAGATAAGGTGTGGCGCGTATTAAAATGTATTGCTGGGTTCAGCATTCACCTCATTGTGACATTTTTTTTAATCTCAGTCATATGTCAAGCCATGAGTCCATAGGGGTTATGCGAGTTCCATTTCTATTTATACCAGTCCTTTTCTCACTCACATTTTTTTCTTAACCAACATAAGCAAGCTAATAAGGTCTCAGCCTTGTTAAGTGCCTTAGCACTTTTAGAGTTCTTGAATTTCTTCTTATTGAATGTGCAGTTTGGCTAACTATCAGAACTTGATTGCTCTCCCTTCTTACACTAGCTTCAGCAGTTTTCAGCATTGCGAGGAGCTCATTTGGTGTTTTCTCCAACTCATTCATGTTATAATTCATGATAAAACCGTTGTAAGACGGGGGGAGGGATGCTAAAACCACATCTATACTTAGTCCATCTGGAATAGGAAATCCCAGAGCCTGAAGCCTCATACCATAACCAAACATCTTGATTACATGCTCGCTCACAGAGCTTTCTTCTGCCATGTGACATGACCAAAGTGCCTTTATTATCTCATAACGATACATATTGGTTGTCAAGCGTTTATTTTGGACTTTTTCCTTTATCGTTTCGTTCGTCCATCTGAGCGAGGAGCACAACAGCCACGTCAACGATTCTGGTATCTTCACCGACGACATGGTAGGAAAAGAATGACGTGCTTCTTCCACGTCCAAGTACACTCCATTTTTTTTTCTTTTTTCTTTTTTCTTAGCCACGTCAACGATTCTGGTATCTTCACCGACGACATGGTAGGAAAAGAATGACGTGCTACTTCCACGTCCAAGTACACTCCATTTTCTTTTCTTCTTTTTTCCTTTTTTTCTTTTTTCTTTTTTCTTTAGTTTAGTTTCTAAGAGCATCTCCACTCGGGGCGCCCAACTGGCCGCCCAAAGGCGTTTGGTGCGTGCCGGATAGAAATCGTCTCCCACTCGCGGCGCCCAAATGCGTTTTTGGTCCGACGCGACCCATTTTTCTGTCTGGCATGCCCAGCCCACGCCCTCATCTTGGGGAGTCGTTGGGCGGCCCCGGACGCAACGGAGCGCGTCGCCACGTATGCCTCTGACGCGTGGGCCACGCCTGTCAGTGAGACACGAGGCTGAGTGTGGCCGGTCAGCCGAATTAATGGCGGGAGGCGTCTCGATTTCTCAGTCGGGCACAGCGAGACGTCGTCTGAGACCTCTGCGGCGAGGAAGCGTCTGCGCCACGACGGCGTCAATTAAGACGGGCTTAAATGGGGTGCAGGCGGGCCGGTGGCCGGAGTTAAGGCGCGCTCATCCTCTTGCCTCCCCGGCCGCTATATAGAGGCGGGTTACTCGCCGTCTCCACCGCAATACCACTACAGCACCACACCATCTCAACCACCCAGCCATGCCTCCACGGTTGCGACATCGGTGCTCTTGGACGGAGGAACTTGCCCGTCTCCGGGAGGCGACGCAGGCCCGCAGAGTGCGCCGGAATGAGCAAGAGATGCTCTGCGCGTTGCGCGACGCTCGCCTCCGTGCAATGCAACCGTCACGGAACGACCACGAGGCGGGCTCATCCATGCCTCTTCCTTCTCCTCCTCCCCCGCCACCGGTGGACCTGCTAACGGAGGCGGAGGCGTGGGAGCTCATCCGCACCAACACGCCGGTGCCGGTGAACTGCCGCCTCCCCGAGGGGTGGGCGATGAACCCAGTTCACGTCCGGTTGCACCAAGACTCACCGGCTAGGCGCACCTCGACTACATCGCTAGGTGCCAGCAGACCATGCCGCCGGAGCTGTACGACGACGTGAGGTATGAGCCGAACTCGGCGTACTGGGACGAGCAGATTGAGGTAGAGCACACCTACCGCCTCAACTCATTCATCGCCCGCGAGCCGCCTGCGAGCTGGTTCAACTCCGACGACAACGTCTTTACCACACCTCCGACGAGGACTTCAGGCCGACATGGAAAGGGAGAGGGTTCGCTACGAGGCGGTGGAGGAGGCTCGTCGCGCAAGATCAGAACAAGGCCGCATGCAACCTCCTCCACCGCAACCTCAACATGAGGCGGAGGAGGTTCACAGTGATGATGACGGCTCCGACGAATGGCCGTCGTCGCCGTGGGACGCGGGCGAGATGCAGCGCGCCATACAGGCCGACATCGCATCCTCCATCGCACAGCCTCCTACGCCGCCGCGCCACCACCGGCTACCTCAACTGCCTCTGCTCCGGCTGCATTGGCGGGTTCCTGCCCCAACTACCGGTGCCCGGCGTGCCACCCTTCGTACTAGGTATAGTCCAGGTTTTAATTTGAACGAATTATGTCTAGTTTGAATGAAATTTCAATGAAATCCATTAATTTTCGTCTTTAAAATCAATGAACTGTCAAATTTGATAAACAATATGGGCGCCGTGAGTGGGGAGCGACGGCGCCCAAAGCTAGCAGCTAGTCCGAACGGCGCCCAAATGGCCTGTCTGGAAGGCATTTGGCCGGCCATTTGGGCGCCGCGAGTGGAGATGCTAATATTGGTTCTATTCGAAATGGTAGGAAAATAATGACGCTATTTTTTTCATGTTCCATTCGAGATTCTGATTTCCTGCCATGTTTTAAAATGGAAGAACATTTTAAGACAAGCAACTCGATGACGGCCCGCAGTTTGAAACAATCCCATGGGCCATTTTGGGAGCAAGCCCATTTTTTAGATTCCGTGCAAACCAAATTTAGCTTCTTGCTCAGTCTGCGAGTGTAACTACCCTTGGCCGCTGATGATCAGGGCGTGAGATCGGATCAATACAAGAGGATACAAAGGTGGCTTGTGGTAGCCACCAGACCTGAAGAAGCCTGGGACTGGGAGGAGACGAACGGGGACTAGTAGAGAGTTTTAGACTTCAGTTCTCTTCTGTTCTTCGATGCCCCTTCCGTCAGGCGTGGCTACTCCTTTTGTTGGCATCCATTGGTACTGCCGGCCCATGAAACCCAGGCCTACCTCGCCCAAGGTACCGGGTGTGACATAACCGCCCCAAAAAACATTGCTTGTCCCCAAGCAATGGCATGAATCTCGCTTCCATGAATGCCTCGATCTCCTGCTTGTACTGAACATAGTATCAAAGAGCAATAATGCAATAATGCACGCACTTGTATGGCCTTTGTTCAGTGTCACCAAGGCTGAAATCCTGACCGGCCATCACGACTCTATGATGCCAACCACCATAATCCCACGGATTCTGCACGTGTTCACCGGCCAAGAGTATCACCTCCGAAGAGAGCGAGCATGAAGTTCCGAGGCTAGCACCACTATCACCATAAGGGAACAAATCCAGTATTCGGAGCTGCCGAGTATTCCCAAGACTGAAAGCATGTCTTCTCCACGACCGTATTCTGCTAGCACATGATCCCATACTGCACCTTCACTACCATATAGCAGTACATCAGCGTCATCATTATGTCCCAACATCCATTGCCCAACCATGTCAACAGACTTGCTACAACATGCATATTGCTCTGTTGTGTTTGTAAAATTCCACACACCTGGATCCCAGTGCTTGTACTGAACATAGCATCCAGAACAGATAAGAGAATAGAGATCCCTGCACTTGTACAGCCTTGGTTGCACAGTGTCACCAGGGCTGAAACCTCCTCTTGTCCAAGGTGGCATCTTATCCAATACATGATTAGTAACCAATTCCAAAGGATGGACATCCGTCACTGATCTACCATCAACACACATATTGCACTGAAAGGCACATTTGTGAACATGGTATCGCAAACCAAATAAGCTCTTTATGCCCGACTTTTGTTCTCCTGGATCCCATGGTAAGACAAGTGTATCACAATTGGTGCCATGTTGTTGCATCTCATGTGAGAGCAGCTGCTGCAGTGTACACCTTTTGGATGGTACACCTACCCGATGATCGAGAACTTTGTTCGTACGAACAGTTAGTGGTGCATCAATCACCTCTGCACGGTCACCATGCTGGTTCCAGAAAAATGGAGCAATCTCCAACATGTGTGAGCATGGTGTTGGCAAGCTCTTCATTCTCAGAATCTAGACCAACTCCAGAAAAGTGACGAGCATCCAATGCTAGTGAGCACACTATCGCCAATATCATCCGCTTGATCCAAACAAACCTCCAGGAAAAGTGACATGCCACCGACATGAGTCGACACAGCATGGTAATCCTCATTGGAGAATGGGTCGACATCAGGTTTGAGATCACCATCCAACACAACAGCAGTCAGGGATGCACATGGCGTTGCTTCTCGAGTGAATTCGGACAGCTGTACGTCGGCGTCGACGCTCAGGTCAATTGTCGAACACTTAGTAGGCATGAGTACCGCAAGGTTGTTTTCCACTTGCAAGGCACCAACTGCCACGACCTGGTCCGTGAGAAGCAGAGGGGCAGTCGGCACAGATGCAGCCATCGCAGGAGTGCTCTCCACCAACGCAGTTGGAATCTGGATGCCCAGCGTGGAGGACTTGGTGGGCAACACGGAGGGGATGCCATGGTGAGTGGCCGAGCTCGAAGTCGGGGTGGACGCCTTCACGCCCGAGATGCGCGCCACCGCTTGTGCCGTGACCTCCATTTGCCGCGCCAAGGAATCCCGGCGGTGCTCCATGCCCTTGTGGAAACGCGCGATTTCAGCCAGACTCGCATCGATCGAGCGGGATAGCTCGTCCATCCTCATTCCACGCCCGAGTGACACGCCGAGGCTTGCTGTCGCTGGCATGACAAACAGCGGCATAGTCGAGGTGGCCCCCCGCTCCCCGATCTCCGTGGGCTTAGACTTTCCATCGAACACCTTATGGGCACCCACGGTGGAAGTTGCTTCTCGCCCGAGTGAGAGGTTGAGGATGGCCACGGTGGGCGTCGCAGACAGCGGCGTGGCCGTGGTGGTGGTCACCTGCACCACCTGCTCCCTAGACTCCTAGGAAGCCTGTAGGCGAGCAATACGATCCAATGTCGCATCCGTCGACTTCGAGCGCACTTCAATCTCCTCCATCCGCTCGATCGATAGCTTGAGGCTCGCCATGGACGCCGCTAACGCCCCATCAGTCGTCATCGCTGCAACCCCCATCGCCTCCGTAACCTCACTGGAAACCAAATCGAAACAGGAATTTGGGGATTTTTTTGTGTGTGGAATTTTCGGTGGAGGATTCGCTGGCTCTGATACCACTGTAACTATCCCTTGGCCGCTGATGATCAGGGCGTGAGATCGGATCGATACAAGAGGATACAAAGGTGGCTTGTGGTAGCCACCAGACCTGAAGAAGACTGGAACTGGGAGGAGACGAACGGGGACTAGTAGAGAGTTTCAGACTTCAGTTCTCTTCTGTTCTTCGATGCCCGTTCCGTCAGGCGTGGTTGGTCCTTTTGTTGGCATCCATTGGTACTGCCGGCCCATGAAGCCCAGGCCCACCTCGCCCAAGGTACCGGGTGTGACAGTGAGGGCCCAGTTCGATCTGTCAGTGTGATGACTTCGATGATGTTGTAACGGGTGCTCCTATCTAGCGACCTGTGCGGAGGAAATAACCCTCCGCATACCCTGCGTGTTATTGGGCCGGTCCACAATAGGCTTCTGGCTCGTTTCGGCGCGTTCTATTGTTTCTACAGTTACTCTAAAAAAATACTGTTTCTACAGTTTCGCTTCGCATGGACTGTTTCGCTTCGCAAGAACGCGCAGTTTGATTTTTTTTTTTCAAAAGCCTACAAGTACGAACGTACTTTGTTTATTTTGAAAACTGAGATATTAGCAGGTTCGCTGTTTCCTGTTGTTTCTTGATTCTTGCACGTAAGAAATGAAATTTTGCATGTTTGTTTTTCAAAATGCAGTATATGTGTCGTGCACGTTAACTACTTTAAAATAATGTGTACACGAAAATTAAGCGCGTCCACGAGTAGGTTCTATTCCCGTAATTAGTTTCTAGTTTCGTCTATTGTAACTTCTCAATTGTGAATCGATGTTCAATTTTTTTTCAGAAGAATTTCATCAAATTCGTCGCACTTGATTGACCGATTGAAATATCATTTGGCGGGGAGGTTAATCTCAACGTATCGCACAATTTTCATGTTGTAACTTTTAGTTTCGACAGTCATATACGAGATAATATTGTACTGTATGTTTGAACATGTTTACACTGTACGCATCTCCAACTCCATCATCGTCGCTGCACCGCCGACGTACCGCGTCGCCGCTGCCGCGCCACACTGCTTCAGGTGCTGCCACGTAGATGGTTCTAAATTTAAAATATGAACATTTTAAAATATGGATATTTTAAATATTTTTAAAATTTGAACCATTTTCAAAAAATGAACGGAAAATGACGATGAACGAAAACTATTTTCAAAGGTTAACAGAAAGGACCGGTGAAGGAAATCGATTTTTTTTTAAAAAAGTCTATGAACGGAAATTAGTTTTGAACAATTTTCAAAAAGTGAACACAAAAAACTCTATGAACGAAAATTATTTTTGAATGATTTTTGAAATATGAACAAGTTTCACATTTGAACAAATTTCAAATACGAACATTTTTCAAATATGAACAATTTTCAAATATGATTTTTTTCTAAATTTGAATATTTTTTCAAAAAAAAATTCCAAATAATATCTAAAAGGAAAACATAAAAGGAGAAAGAAAAAATAGACAACCATAAAAAGAAAAACGAAAAAGAAATATGAATAATTTGCAAAAATGAACAGAAAATGGAGCTGGACGGAAATTATTTTTGAACGATTTTAAAAGTGAACAGAAAAGGCCGATGAACCAAAACTATTTTTGAACTATTTTAAAAATGAACAGAAAATGACGGTGAATGGAACCTATTTTTAAAAAGTGAACAGAAAGGGCCGGTGAACGAAATCGATTTTGAACGATTTTAAGAAGTGAACGAAAAAAGTCTATGAACGGAAATTATTTTTGAATGATTTTTAAAGTGAACAAAAAAGGCTGTATGAACGGAAATTGTTTGTAAACGATTTTTGAAATATGAACAAATTTGAAATATGAACAATTTTCAAATCTGAACATTTCTCAAATATTAATTTTTCAAAAATGAAAATTTGAACAAAAAACTAAAATACTATGTGTCGTTAAAAAAATTTGAGAAGTGAACTGATGAACCAAACACATTTGTTTGTTTCGTTGCTTCGGGCACGTTGGAATAAATTACAAGTACCGAACGAACTTCGTTTATGTCAAAAAGGAGTATCTGTGTCGTGCACGTTCAAATTATAACATACTTACTTTATTTCAAAAAGCAGTATATGTCATGCACGTTCGAAATACTATAAATAAACAAATTTCAAAAATTTGAACCATTTTAAAAAATGAACAAATTTCAAAATCTAAACCATTTTCAAATATGAACATTTTCCAAATCTGAACCATTTTCAAATGATTTTAACATGTATTTTAATTTAACTTTTTTCAATTAAAACCTTAACCTCATTTGAACCATTTTTAAATAGTGAAAGAAAATGGCAGTGAATAGAAACTATTTTTGAACGATTTTAAAGGTGAACAAAAAAATTCGGTGAGCAAAAACAAATTTTTAATGATTTTAAAAAGGTGAACAAAATGGAAGTGAACGGAAACTCCATTTTTTACAATTTTGAAAGTGAACTGAAAATTTTGGTGAATGAAAAAAATATTTTGAACGATTTTAAAAGTGAAGAGAAAAGGTTGATGAACAAATTATATTTTTGAACAATTTTTAAAAAGTGAACATGAAAAATCTGTGAACGGAATTTTTTTGTACGATTTTTGAAATTAGAACAAACTAAGTATTTGAACGGAATCTATTTTTGGGCAATTTTTAAAAACTGGACATAAAATATTTTGGAACAATTTTAAAAAGTGAATAGAAAATATCGATGATTGGAAACTATTTTTGAACGATTTTAAAAGGAAAAAAGGTTGGTGAACGTGAACTATTTTTGAACTATTTTAAGATATTGAACGGGAAAGGGTCAGTGAGCAGAAACTATTATTGAACGATTTTAAAAGTGAATTTAAAAGGGTTAGTGAACAAAACATGTTTTTGAATGATTTTAAAAAGTTCTCTGAATGTAAACTATTTATCAACGATTTTACAAATTGAGCATTTAAAAAATTGAGCCTAAAATTATTTTTTAACGATTTTAAAAATTGAACATGAACATTTATGTAATTTTAACGATTTATTTATGTGAATATTTATATTATTTTGAACGATTTCAGATATGAACATTTATGTTACTCGAACATTTTTCCAAAAATTCCATTCATTCATTTTGTACGATTTTTCTTGTAAACATTTATTTTGTTTGATTTTAATATAAAACATGAAATATATAACGAAAAAGAAAAAAAATGAAAATGAAAACAATATCTGAAAATAAAACAGGAAAAAGAAATCAAGAAACAGCAAAAAAAGAAAAACGAAATAGAAAAAGGCAACAGAACCGACATAAAACAAGAAACAAAACTGGGCGGAAAAAAACGAAATCGTGATCTACGGGCTAGGCCCAGGTCTCCGCAGAGGTGTGCGGCACGTGGTAGTTGCCGACCAGGTCGGCAACTAGGATTTGCCTGTTGTAACGGTTAGCATTGATCTGGATTCTGAAAATGCTGAGGCAAGACCAAGCCACTCGGAAAGCATGCATCAATCACAAACAGCTTCAAACGCCCGGCCATTCATCCACCAAGACAAATTCCTAAACAAGAAGAAATCGTTCGGTAACAAACTCTATCATCTCATCAAGGACCGTCTCCTCCCTTATCCCCAGCTACAGTCGAGAGAGGCGAAAGGGAGGCGGTCGTCTGGTCCTCGTTCTCCGCCGCCGGAGACGGGGGTTCCCCTCTCCTCCGCTCGTCGCTACGGCGGCGGGAGGGTGGGGGAACCTCGGCTCTCTCGGTTAGGCGTGTGAATAGTAGGTGTAGGGTTCGGCGCGGTGTCGCTTTGGTGGTGGTGGCGGCGGCGTGTCCAATAATGGTGCGGGAGCTCCAGCCCCATCTCGATGTTGCTTGTTGCAGTGTCGAGGAGCTTCCTGCTGGTCTGGTCCTTGGCGCAGTCGGCGGGGCGGTGGTGGCGGCTGCGTTGTGGTTTTTTGTCCTCTCGCTCCTTCCCCGTTTCGATGGCGAGGGCTCCGTCGCCGTTGAGGAGCTGTGGAGGTGGGTGTACAGGAGTGGTCTTCTGCGGCGGTTTCTGCTGTGTGCTGGAGCTCCATGGAGGAGGTTCACGATGGCTAGTTCCTCGCGCCGCTTTTCTCGAGCTCCTTTTCTTGCTGGGCTGGCTCGATCTGGCCACCGTGGTGGTGGAGGACGGTCTGCTACTTTGGAGGAAGGAGTTCTGCTGCTCTGGTTGTTCCTCTTTGTGATCTTTTGCGGATCTTGCTGCTGGCTTTGGCCGGCGATGCGGATTCGACCGCGAGTTGGGATCGGGGCGTCGCCCCCGCCGATTTGCCAAGACTGTCCAGATCCCGGCGTTCGCGTCGGGTGGTCACTGCGGCGACTTCAACGAGGAGTTCTCCTCTACAGGTTCCGGCTCGCGACTCAGCTGCGGTTGCTCTTCTCCGTCTTCGACTCCGGCGTGTCGTCGGTGGTGCTGAGTGCGGCAGCGGCAGCGGATTTTTCGACACAGAGAAGATCCAAGGACCTAGTTGTGATTTTTATGTTGTCAAGGGGTTTTTCTGTATTTTGGGGACAGCTGTGCTGTTTCTGGATATTTCCTGTTTTGTTGTTTTCCTTGCTTAATGTATCCAGAAACTTGTATCAAAAAAAAAAACGTGAGCATCTTCCCAAATATTCATAGGTGGCTCTCACTACGGGAAAGCCACACTACGCCGACGGCCGTACTATACGCCGACGGCTAAATGTCGGGGCCGTCGGCGTACAGCACGAGCTAGGGCAGCCGCCCACACAGCCGTCGGCGTACGAAGCGCCGTCGGCGTATCCAGGTAAGACCGACGGCAGCCGTCTGCGTAAACGGTGCCGTCGGCGTACAAAAGGACGCCGTGACGGAACGCCCAGCGGCGTTGATACGCCGACGGCCGTGCCGTCGGCGTACACGTGTACTTCAACGCCGACGGCGGCCGTCGGCGTATAGATGAACCTTTTTTTATTTATTTCTCTATATAATATTTATTTATTTATTTCTCTATATAATATTTAATGTATTTATAATTTATATATATATTGGACCTATAATTTCCCTCCCAATTTCAGTATCCCACCCCTTAAAATAACGGTTCGAGTTTCCCGGAACCCAACCCTACAACATATACATGTAAAATAAATAAAAACAACACATGTAAAATACCTTCCTATGGACTAACCAACACAACCAAGCAAAAAAGTCCACTTTCCTACCGCCTTTCGACGCACGTCTATGGGGGTAGACGAAAACGTTAGGATTTTCCAGCGGATTCGGGGTTTCGCCGAAGCGGGGCATCGGAGCGTCGGAACCCCACCAAAACCTAGGTTGTGCCATACCATATGTATACAAGTGTGTTGTGTGTTGTAAATGTGCAATATCCTACTCCGGGGTGTGACCGGTTTCACCGGCTTCACTTTCTCTCTAGTGAGTTTCTGCACTTAGAGGTGAAAACTCCCGTTTCGGGAGAACCGGATGGAATCTTGTGTTGATTTGGGGTAGACTTTGGTTTCTCACCTTCCTATGGCCTAACCTAACACAACCAAGCAAAAAAGTCCACTGGACTACCCCCTTCGACGCACGTCTATGGGGTAGACGAAAACGTTAGGGTTTTCCCAGCGGATTCGGGGTTTCGCCGAAGCGGGGCCCGGAGCGTCGGAACCCACCAAAACCTAGGTTGTGCCATACCATATGTATACAAGTGTGTTGTGTGTTGTAAATGTGCAATATCCTACTCCGGGGTGTGACCGGCTTCACCGGCTTCACTTTCTCTCTAGTGAGTTTCTGCACTTAGAGGTGAAAACTCCCGTTTCGGGAGAACCGGATGGAATCTTGTGTTGATTTGGGGTAGACTTTGGTTTCTCACCTTCCTATGGCCTAACCTAACACAACCAAGCAAAAAAGTCCACTTTCCTACCGCCTTTCGACGCACGTCTATGGGGGTAGACGAAAACGTTAGGATTTTCCCAGCGGATTCGGGGTTTCGCCGAAGCGGGGCATCGGAGCGTCGGAACCCCACCAAAACCTAGGTTGTGCCATACCATATGTATACAAGTGTGTTGTGTGTTGTAAATGTGCAATATCCTACTCCGGGGTGTGACCGGCTTCACCGGCTTCACTTTCTCTCTAGTGAGTTTCTGCACTTAGAGGTGAAAACTCCCGTTTCGGGAGAACCGGATGGAATCTTGTGTTGATTTGGGGGTAGACTTTGGTTTCTCACCTTCCTATGGCCTAACCTAACACAACCAAGCAAAAAAGTCCACTGGCTTACCCCCTTTCGACGCACGTCTATGGGGGGGTAGACGAAAACGTTAGGGTTTTCCCAGCGGATTCGGGGTTTCGCCGAAGCGGGGCCCCGGAGCGTCGGAACCCCACCAAAACCTAGGTTGTGCCATACCATATGTATACAAGTGTGTTGTGTGTTGTAAATGTGCAATATCCTACTCCGGGGTGTGACCGGCTTCACCGGCTTCACTTTCTCTCTAGTGAGTTTCTGCACTTAGAGGTGAAAACTCCCGTTTCGGGAGAACCGGATGGAATCTTGTGTTGATTTGGGGTAGACTTTGGTTTCTCACAAGAGCTCGAGGTAGTAGTGGTTCGTGATGGCCGCCCGGCGCGCCAAACCTTGAGGGACAGGAGGGACCGGCACGCCTCCGGTGCTCAGCCTCCAGCCGGCGGGGACGTTGTAGCCGGGTGGGCAGGGGTAGTTCGAGGCGCAAAGCGCCTCCGCCTCCGAGTAGGTTAGAGTGGGTACGGTGGAAGCCATGGGAGAGTGATGAGGTTGCAGATATGAGTTTAGATGTGCTATGCCAATGGAGGCCATGAATACATATATATAGTGAGAAATGGCGGGAAGAAGCACACGGATCGTGTGCTTCCTTCCAGCGCTTGTGAGCCGTTGGATCAGCGGTGTGTTTCTTTCGATTGCTTGTGAGCCGTTGGATCAGCGGTGTGTGTTTCTTTTCAGGGCTTGTGAGCTGTAGTATGCCTAATCAGGAAGAAGCACACGGATCGTGTGTTTCCTTCCAGCACTTGTGAGCCGTTGGATCAGCGGTGTGTTTCTTTCGAGCGCTTGGGAACCGTTGGATCAGCGGTGTGTGTTTCTTTTCAGGGCTTGTGAGCTATAGTATGCCCAATCAGGAAGAAGCACACGGATCGTGTGCTTCCTTCAGCGCTTGTGAGCCGTTGGATCAGCGGTGTGTTTCTTTTGAGCGCTTCTGAGCTGTAGTATGCCCAATCAGGAAGAAGCACATGGATCGTGTGCTTCCTTCCAGCGCTTGTGAGCCGTTGGATCAGCGGTGTGTTTCTTTCGAGCGCTTGGGAACCGTTGGATCAGCGGTGTGTGTTTCTTTTCAGGGCTTGTGAGCTGTAGTATGCCCAATCAGGAAGAAGCACACGGATCGTGTGCTTCCTTCCAGCGCTTGTGAGCCGTTGGATCAGCGGTGTGTTTCTTTTGAGCGCTTCTGAGCCGTCGGATCAGCACTATCACCGCCACTTCGTAAGCCATGCGACCCTATATATATAGCCCACCTCCTCAGACAGGTTACTCACTCACACAAAACATTCCAGCGTCACTCGGAGAGGCATCTTTGGGCAACCAGCGGCAAGACGTCTCTGATGACCTACGACCGTTCCAAACGGTTGCAGATCATCAGAGACGTCTTGCCGGACGGTTGTAGATCATCAGAGACGTCTTGCCGCTCCGTGGATCGAAGTGGCGCTCAAACACAAAACATTCGGGTGTATGACGAGGATTTGATATGCAGGCACTCACGAGCCACCGTTCCCTCGGTCGGATCCAAGCAGCGGCAAGAATCTCTGATGATTAGCAACATTCTCAACACTTGTTCCGACGGTTGCAAATCATCAGAGACATCTTGCCGCTCCGTGGATCGAAGGCCGATCTGCCGTCTCACGACCACGCGATGATTTGCCGATTTGCCGGTCAGAGTGGCCACTGGAGAAGGTAGGCAACGCAGATTCAGTTGCATTAATCAGAAAACCCTTTTTATTTATTATTCATGTAGCAATGCAGATTCAGTTGCATTAATCAGAAAACCCTGATAATGAAAAATAGAAAATAATAGAAGAATTGAAAAAAAAAGAATAAGTGATTTCTTTGAAAAAAAATTAAGCAAAACCATACGCCGACAACTTTGCCGATTTGCCGGTCAGACGATTACACTTTTTATTTATTATTCATGTAGCAATGCAGATTCAGTTGCATTAATCAGAAAACCCTGATAATGAAAAAATAGAAAATAATAGAAGAATTGAATTTTTTTTAAAAGAATAAGTGATTTCTTTGAAAAAAAAATAAGCAAAACCATACGCCGCTTTGCCGTCGGCGTAGGCCTGAATGTCTAAGCCAAAATCGGCCCGAATGGCTTCGCGCGCCACAAAATCCCCAAACCCCCCAAACGCAATCCCTAAATCCCCGACCCCGCCGCCGGCCGCCCCACCCCGTACGCCACCCACCGCGCCGCCCCACCGCGTGATTGCAGCCACTGCCGCTCCTCTGCTCGCCCCACCCCGTACACCACCCGCCGTCGCCATGAAGCCCGAGGCGCAGAGCACGTCGCCGGCGTGATACCGCGCGCCTCCTTCCTCCCCTTCGCGCGTACAGCTGCCCCGCGACCTCCTCTTCCTCCTCGACGCCGCAGACGGACAAACCACCTCCCCGACGCGCCGCACGTCCGAGTTCTTCCCCGACACCGTGCGCTCGCCTCCGGCCTCCACAAGCCACCTCCTCTCCCTCACAACCCTAGCCCTGCGCGTGTGCGTCTGGTATTGTTTCCTCTTCTCCTTCCTCTTGTTAATTTAGAGCTTATGGATGCCGAAACTTGTTGTGGTCAGGGTGTGTGAGCTCATGATTGTAATTATACAATGTGTGTATTGTATTGATGTGTGTTGTGTGTGCTAATGAGTTGCAAAAAGAGGTGGTAAGATCACCAGTTTCAAACGAGCACTCAAAAATTTACCCAGACTTGTATAAGAAATATGTTAGGTAGCCACTTTGTAAAGTGAAAAAAATATCTAGCTTTAGAAACTACTATGGAACTTAGTACTAAGCAATGTGGGGAATAAAATTTAGTACTAAGCTTGGTGGAAATCATTTAACGTATCTAAGTGGAAATGGGAGGCTCCAGGAATGATGCGAGACCGACTGATGATAATTACATGAATTTGAGATGAATTTGATTGTTGATTATTTGATGCTACTGCATTTGGTGCACTCTAGATAAAAATTTGTTCTTAATTGGATCATGTCTTTTAACATGCTTATTAATTGCATTACGTTTTCATGCTTCTTAATTGGATCATGTCTTTTATGCTTAAAAGTTTACCCTTTCTCAATGCAGGTGATTGACCAAGATGAGCCAAGGCAAGGAATCATCGGCCTCCTTGCTGAAGAAGATGCGCCAGAAGAAAGTTACTAAAAGTGGAAGAGAACCTATTCCGAACCCGCGTTACCTGTCTGACAGTGGTGAGAGTAGAGGTGATGCAATTATTAATTTGTTCATGTCTTTATGCTTAATTGTTCACCCTTTCTCAATGCAGGTGAGGGTGGAGATGCTGGAGGAGGGGGAGGTGCCGATGCTCCAGTTCCTCCGAGGGGACGAGGTGCAGGACGAGGACGAGGGCGAGGTGTAGGACGAGGGCGAGGTGAGGGAGGACGAGGGCGAGGTGGGGGCGACGTGTCTTCGGACATACCCTCTGCTTCTGTCGACGAGGGTTCGGAGGAGACGGGCCCCTCCACGGACGTGGGGGCGGGCCCCTCCACGGACTTGGAGGCGGGGCCCTCCGCGCTGCCGAAGAAGCCAAGGATTCGAGGGGAATCCCAGGTCCCTGATGAGGACAAGGAACCTGCTACCGAGGAGGAGAAGATCCTCATTACGCCTAATGGGAGAGAGTAAGTGACTATATATACTAATTTTGAACATGGTAACTTCATTGTGGTCAGGACAATTTGACATGTACTAATGTTTAATTATTGTGCAGCAACTGGATACATCCTGCGGGAGCCCGTGTGCCTAACACCCTGATTGGAGCTTTGATTAGGAAGTTTTGGCCGGGCTTGTACAGTACCGTCCCCAACGGCGCGACGAAGCTAGCCACCCATTGGGTAGACTATCAGGCCGCCAATTACGCGAGCGGCGGGAAATGTTCTGACGCCGTGATCAACAAGTTTTGGGTAAGTTGAACTTTTCGAATTTCGTTCATACTTGATGTCCCCACCATGCTCTCACAATTTGTTTTTTGTGCATGATTAAAGAAGTTCTATAGGGTACTTCCTGAGCAGCGGGGCGATGCGGACAAGACTTTGGAGGGGGCTTGTAGGAAGTTGACACGACAGCAGTTCTACAATGCAAAGCATACCATGATCAATCATTTCAGTACTGAGACGTTAGGCAAGACGGCGGTGAAGCATGCGATTGTGGAGAACCCACTTGAGGTGACCGTAGATGACTACATGGCGGTAAGTAGATTGTTAATGAGATTACATGTTGCTGCTAAGTTGCAATTGCATTATCCGTTCTTCACATGAGTATTGTTTTTTCAGTTTAAGCCCTCATGGGCCTATGGCAAGGATGACGCGTGGAGGGCGTTGGTGTCTAGGTGGGCTGGGGAGGACCCCGCGTTCAAGGCCTTGAGCGAGCGAAACAAGTTAAACCGCGGGAGCGGGGGGACACATCGTGCGGGTGCCCGCAACCATGATCGCTTCAAGGCAAAGCTGGTATATATATACATGAAACAATCTTCATTTATTTCCCCTCATGTTCCTACTTGATACGCATGACACTTCTTTGGCATTGCAGGAGGCCGATTTCGGGGAGCCTCTTACGGACATGCAAGCATGGGAGAGGATGAAGATGAAGAAGCCCAATTTTTCTGAGCCTCAGCCCTCGCAGCCCGATTACTTCGGCACTGCCAAGGAGGGGCTAAAGGCATACGTCGAGACGTTCAAGGGTATAAATCCGGAGGTGGACAACCCTCTTGAGCATGACATCGACGAGAGAGCGGTGGTCCTTGCCGGGAACGGTTGGGAGCATGGCCGTCCTCTCATGCTTAGTGCGGTACTCACGCGTACTCCTGAGTTGGGCCTCTCGCGTGTCAAGGCTACCCTCACCGCCGACGACCCTCCCGTCCTGCCTCGTCGGCCTTCCCGAGCTCGCCCCGATGTAAGTTTTTCTCAATTTCATTCTCTTTCCGACATTCGTTCCTAGCTAAGTGGCTAAGTTGACGAGATGCGTTCCCTTTTAAAACTGTAGGCTGATTTCGAGGCGGCCTTCGATGCCGCTTACGCGAGCTATGAGAGAGAGTATCAGTTGTGGGTACAGAAGAGCCAGGAGTATGAGGAGTGGGCAGAGTTGAGGGATGCTGTAAGTTTCAACTTTTATATTTGCAAAATATGACAAGTCCCATTTCCTCA
The DNA here is from genome assembly GCA_947311845.1 of Poa pratensis. Classification (NCBI taxonomy): domain Eukaryota; kingdom Viridiplantae; phylum Streptophyta; class Magnoliopsida; order Poales; family Poaceae; genus Poa; species Poa pratensis. The sequence continues at coordinate 18,689,082 of CAMZMU010000099.1, forward strand.
GTTTGAACCTTCTTTTTCTACAACTCCTGACATCTAAACTATCTTGTAGGCTGACGAGAAGTTTCATGCCACTGGAGAGCGGTCGCAGCTGCCTACGCGTCCACCTAGGCCGGGGATCATGCCCGTCGGCCCAACGAGGGAGTCGGTCGCTCGCACATACAAGCCAGCGACTCCGGTAAGTTATTTGCCAAACAAGTTGTTACCGCCATGCTGTGCTTTCCAAGTTGCTAACTTGGACTCAAAACATGTAGGGATCGGAATACTCGAGGACTGCACCCTTTGGTCGTGCTTCCGCCTCGCCGACTTCGACGCGCGCGCTCGTGGAGCATGGCACTGGTGGTGCCTCGCCTAGTTCGTCGCGTGAGACCACACCGTCCCGTGCCTCGCCGGATTCCTTGTGTGGTTCGACTGGCCCACGCGGTCGGTCGCCTATTCTCACGCTGTCAGAAATGGATACCTCGGGCTCTCGGGAGGTGTAGGATGTGTTCGGGTGTAGCGTGTGTGAATTCGAACTATGTTTATGTCATTTTTGAGTTTGGATGAATTTGAATCATGTTTGTGTCATTTGGATATGTATGTGATGTTTTATTTGATGTTTCTGTGATGTTTTATAATTTGTGCAATTTTAATTGTATTTAAAATGCGCCAGAAACCAGCAGCAAAAAGTTTCAGAAACTGAAAATATGGTCTAACATACGCCGACGGCATTGCCGTCGGCGTACGACTCCTCCCAGACGCACCAGATCAGCACACGTGGCATCCTAGGCCGACGGCACTGCCGTCGGCGTATAGGTGGAGCAGACGGAGACGTTCGACGTCCGTTTTGTGGGTCCCACTGCGGCGACGCCGACGGCAGTTTTCGTACGCCGACAGCGTCCTACGCCGACAGCGTCCTACGCCGACGCCGATACGCCGACGGCAATCTGTGCTACGCCGACGGCGGCCCGCCGTCGGCGTTTTGACGGTTTCCGTAGTGTCTAGCTTGTGTGTAACTTGCTCGATCGTTGTAGTGCACGATCAAGTTGAGTTTGATACCCTTGGTTAAGCTGCTAATTAAACCATTCATTCCTTGCACGTAACAACAATCAATTTATATGACTGAAAGGAGTTTCGAATACACGCAGTGAGTCACATTATGTTTCGTATGCAATATGCACGTCGCTTTCGACGCTGGCGTAGTCTTCCGTATACGTATTTGACCATCGCTAATTGTCGGCTGCTAAGAAGCTACTCCCTCTTCGTCAATCTCAAGACTCGACCCGCCGACTCAGTCTCTCGGAGGTGCTCATAGGGGTAGGGTGTGCGTGCGTGCGTTCATAGGGGTGAGTGTGTGCGCGTGTATATGAGCGCTTGCGTTGTACTGTGTTTCGCAAAAAAAAAAAAAGAAGCTACTCCCTCTGTTTTTCAATACTCCCTCCGTCCCAAAATAGCTATCTTATATTTGCCAAAAAATAGATGTATCTAAACATGCTGCATGTGTAGATATATCTACTTTTAGGCGAATCCAATACACTTAATTATGGACGGAGGGAGTATAAAATGTTTTAGGTCTATCACGTGTTGTCTAGGTGCAAACTATATACACATTAAAACATGTCTACATAGTGAATCTTATATTTATAAACGAAGGGAGTAGCTACTGGAGTTTCTGTAGAACAGAAGACAGTGACAACATGTGCAGGTGAAAGAGATCGTAATTGACAGTTAGACACACTGGCTAAGTTTTTGCAGGTCGGCCAGAACGAGATGCGGTGATGAGCTTGATTTTTTAGAAGCTGCCAGTAATATGCTTGAGAAAACAGTACGGTCATCTGCATGGTCGACACCCGCGTGTTTCAGAAACGTCTAGCTCTAGTCGACGCCGCAGCCGTGATATGGTCGGAACCTCGTGGTGAGATCAGACAGCGCATCCATTCTATGGTGTGAACGGGCTAAATGGTGATGGAAACGTGGAATCAATTAAAAGGATAGCAGCAAGTTAACAGCAGTCTGAATGAATTCTATATAAATCATAGGGTAAGCAAAGCGTGAGTCAGCCTTGGAGATGGTGATGGTGACCGGAGAAGCATACTCTAGGCGACATGATGCCTTCTTATAAGCTGATCCATTTGAAAGCTATGTGTTGTCGTTATTCGTGCCTCTGTAGTCGGCACAAGGCAGTTGATGATTTGGCCTAGGGCATTAGGTGTAAGATAACAAAAAAACATCCTATAACAAAAAGACTTTGTAATCAACATAAAAAAGATAACATATGCAACAACCGACAAACATATTTGCAACAGGAAAGCAACCTCTTGCCGCAGATCATTGCAACTCATTGCTCTTGTTTACACATAAAAATGTAGAGTTGATAATATTGTCCTATATTCTTTCCATAATTTTTTACTCAACGAGGCTCCCCTTGTCGATTTCCATAAAATAAATTGCCAGTGATTTATACAAAGTAAATAAAAAAGAGAAAACATTTTAAATATTGAATGAACGACTAAGTGCTCAGTGAGGCTGACATAGCAGCACCACAATAAAATGGGTGTGCGGTGATGGTATCACAGCTGGTTAAACAAAGCAGAATGTGAAATAATGCACAACTTAAAGGTGAAAGGGTAAAAAAATTAAATAGAGTAATGTTTAATAGTTTGACACAAATAAACATAGGGTTTACTCTAATTTTGTGGAAGATCGGCCAACTTTGTAAATCCTCGAAGACTTCTTTTCATTTTTAAGACGTTGTATGCAGTTCAATTATAACTTGGTTCAAAATCTTACTACATCCGTATCAAACTCAAAACGTGTATACTTCGAGATGATACTCATATAGTTTGTAATATATCCCTAATGGAATGTACAATGGGGTGGTGTTAGCTCTTCACTTAGAGTTTCCACGTCTTATTTTTGTTTAGTTGAAATGGAAAGAATGAAGAAATAGAAGGTTCTCTTCAGTTAGCTAGGTATTAATCGCCTAAAAATGAAGAGAGGGTTATTTTTTCCATTGTACTATATGTCTTATCATACACATTTTTGCAATCAGGATTTCGCCAGCTCCGGGCAGGTGGGGGTGGCAAGATAGGATGTCGTGAGTTTGGTGGTGCATTATGAGTACCGTGTCTCTAGCTCCGAGCTAAAATCTCTACGTGTGCCCTATTCATTGTTTTACCAGGAAATCGATATGTGTATGCATTGTTTTTATCGATTGCACTGAATGGAGAATGCTAGAACTTGCTCTCCCGGGTGAAAATCCATGATCTAAAAAATGATGGTGACGTTCATGTGTCGTACCCTTCCTAGAGGCATCATTTTTGGAGAACCTCTGGTAGTCTTCGTGTTGCTAATTGTTGATGTTGATGGTTTTAACAAATTATAAGTAAATTACCCAAAGATGAAGAAAATGAGACTGAGAAGAGAAAGCAATTATCTCTTTTTCACGAAAAATGAAAATATAGTTCACTACATAAATCGATAAGTTTATACACGAAAAGAAACCATTAATTGTGCACATAAAAGGTAAGAGAAGAAATAAAGTGGTGCAGTTTTGGCGGCCTTCCTCCTTGTTGACCTCGTGGATCATGCATCCAACGCATCATACACGCGACGCGATGCATATGGGGCATGGGTCAACACCAGGCGGCTCCATTCTCCCGTAATTCTTGCCATGTGCGTGCGAGTCACGTGACCCAGCGCCACTGCTCCCGTAATTATAAGTAGTGAAGTCAAGGACGCATCCACCCTTTGACTATTTAGCTGAACTCGCGATTAAACCTAGGCATAGAGGGGAGTATCATATACTAGTATCATGTATATCATACTAGTTTATGTTACTACTTTCATAGTGGGTAGTAATATATTTGTGGTATCATATACTAATATATTTATTAGGTTATATACTCATTCTGTCTCGAAATCCGTTATGTTACGGTATCTACCTATGATACCACTATCATCTCTCTCAACATTAACTGCAGTGCCACGTCATCTTTTTACCAACGTGGCATGCATGATACTACATATGATACTCCCACTAGCAAAGTGGGTACTAGTATCACTTACTCTCATGTATGCTCTAGAGTTACCAAACACTCATGTTCTAACTTACTTCCTCCGTATCAAAATATAAGACTTTCTATACTTTTTCTACACATATTTATCTAGCCATATCTTGTACTAAAACATATCTAAATATATGTGTGCAGAAAAAGACTAAAAAATCTCATATTTTGATACGGAGGAAGTAGCTTATAGTGTTAAGAATTTCAGCTTATGGGAGTGCTTCTTTTGGCATGGGGTTTCATCGATCTTGGCCGACATAGATCTGATTCTTTCCACGCATAGGCACTCTTCTTTTCTCCCCTTTTGACCATCCACGATCTTTACAGCTTACAGCTTGGGAGGAAAAGAAAAGCTATGAGTGAGTGACTTGGAGGGTTACCGAAAGCTTGCTAAGCTACACCGACTTTTGTGAATGGGCTATATAGGCATCTACGTACCAAGATGGTATGCATGACTTTTTCCTTTTGCGCCCCTTGACACAGCCTATCACTACCGAGAGAGGGTGAGATGTTTTTTGCGCTGCCGGACCTAAGACTACTGCATGAATTGATAGTGGTAGGCTATAAATTTTTTCATCCTATATGTAGTTTGCCACTTCTCCTAGAGCAAGTCCAGCATAAGCGACATTGTTTACGAGTGTGGTGTTTTGTAGCCCGGACTACATGTAGCTCTTTATTTTAAACATTTGAAATACAAATTTTGAAGTGTATAAAAAATCTGAAAAAAAATATGTCCAGGCAGCCACGGATATATCGTACAAGTGTGCAAAATCTTAATTCGAAATATGTTGTATTTTAGGCTACACAAAAAAGACAAAATTATAGATCTGGTGTGTGAACAGTGCACCTCAAAATCTTGTCAGAATTTGTCTTTTTATATAGCCCAAACTATAAAGAATTTTGGATTGACAATTTGCACGATTGTAGGATACGGTATAAGCTACCACGAGATTTTTTTTAGAATCTTTGGAAACTTCAAAATACTGTTTTGAAAATTTAAAAATATAGAGTTACATGTAGTCCGGGCTACAAATGCATTTTTCGCATTGTTTACTCCATACTCTATTGGAGAGTTCCCTATTATTGTAACTATCAACCAACAACATGACATTCCAGAAACACAAAATAAAAATAATTTATATATATTTTTAACAACATGACATTCTAGCACGCGATAAAATCTTTAATATTTTTTAATATGTTGATATGTTATTTCATTATCTTTTATACTCAATTTTGTTAACTTTAATAAGTTTTCTTATGTTCTTAATTTAATACCCTATTTTTTTCGCATCTGACCAACTGTCTAAAACGCCCCCATCTTCTGTCACCACTGACCCCTACTTCACATCATCTCATTCCTCCTTCTCATCCATCGTCTCCTCCCTTCACTGCTCGAAGCGTAGGAAGAAGTGTCGAGCGAGGCACTCAATTTGTCGTGCCACTATATTTGTCGCCTCGCTTGCTGGTTGGAGCCCTATTTTGACAGAAAAAGCTGAGTCAATGATGTTGGACTTGCTCTTATCGTTCTTTGGTATGGCCCGACTTCCTTTTATCGTAATTTAGCATGATTTTAACTTTCTTTTGTAATGATCTGGTTGTCCATATCCTTAGTTGGTGCAGAGACTGGAGATAATAAAGCGATCAATGTTTATAACGGAAAAATCCTCATGTCATTCTTTCACTCCTTGCAATTTTCAGATATTTTGTTTGAATTAAATATTTTATGTGTTCAGGAAAAACTGTGATAGAAGCTGACACCACAATTCTCTAGAATCATATGTGGTAGTATGACTCGTAAATTTCTTTCACATAGTTTTCGTTGCTAAATCCATCCAACTGTAAGAATGAATATTGAGATCAAAATCGTGATGGGTGCAGTTGTACCCCTGTCTCCACAAATCCGCCACATAGCCACCAAACGATGGTTCTGGTCTAGCCATTAGGCTTGTAGCCGTGGTCATAGCCAAGAATACATAATATATTTGCTGTGAATTGCGAAGCCATTATTCAAGACAAATGCGGCAACATGGCCATTTATCGGTTTAGTTTTTCTTTTTTTTAAATGACCTCTCTCCACTTTCTAGCAGGAAAGAGTTACATTAATTTGTCAACGAAAAAAACGAGACCAGAATAGACAAACCTGCAGAAAGACGGTACTAGTATATTGTTATATTGGTGTTCAATTGCAATTTTAAGAAGTTGACAACATAGACGCCACGTACACACGTACATTTTAGAGAAGGATATTAAAATGGAGCAAAAGTGTGATCGCGCAAGCTAAGATCAGGTGGAGACAATCCACTTGGTCACTGTCCTTAAACAAACTGGAATGAAAGCCACGAGGCTAATGAAATAGTGGCAAGCTGGCAACTGGGTTTGGATAGTAGTGTCTCGTCAGTTTTACGCGTCTGATTTGATCTGATGCATCAAACCTTGTGTACAAACTTAGTACTATTGTAACTGCGTTCACTAACTCTAAAATAGTTTTTTAGCTCTCGTAAAAATTAAGCAAAGTTAGGAGCAAAGCGTTCTGACAGCCGCTTCTCAATGGCGAAAAGGAAGATATCCCAGCCTACTGCTACACTTCGATCTCTGCCCTCTCTCCTTTTGCTACAAGGTCATCTGGTAAGCCAGTGTGGTGTCGACGGAGGTGGCGGTGACGCTGTCGCCTTTCCCTATTACACGGAGGAGGGCTCTAGAATCTGGAGGGCTCAGATTGGCTGACTTTGTGAGAGGCAAAGTCAGGTGACTTTGAGTCACTGACATGTGGGGTCCACAAATCAATGACCCAAAGTCAGCCAAAGTCAGCGAGGAAGAAGTCAGCAAATCTCATCCCGAATCTGGAATGGTGTCCGCTTGATGTAGGCAGAGATGACAACACCAAATCAACAAGTGGTGGCCATGGGTGCTAGTGGGCTACCTTGGTGTGGCATGAAGTAAGGGTCGCCCGGTGGTTGGTCCTGGCATTAGATTTGGAATAATATTGTTGTCCCCCCACCTTGTGGTTTGTCCCAATGCGCGATCATGTTGAAATGTTAACGATGCATCGCCCTTCGAACCACGGTTGTGGGTGATGGCCTTGGTGTTTTGACTTGCGTTTCTTTCTTTTATTCCCGTGTGTCCTTAAGTTGTTTCTTCAATTTTGCAGATGGCATAATATCGTCTATATAAAAAAAAATTAAGCAAAATTGCATCAGAAAATGTTAATAACAGAATTGTCCTGGGGTGTTTTCGTCATTCTGAATAAAGAGGAGGAAAATAAAGCAAAGCGTTGAAAAGGGCAGCAAGATGATGCAAGGGGGGAGAGACTAGAGAGAGAGATACAGTAGCACAGCGCTAGGCGTTTTGCTTTGGAGTTGTGCGCATCACACTTTCTCTCTCTACCCGGCGCGGACTTTCACTTTCTCCCTCATCCCTCTCACTCATCGAGTCATTTCACACACCAAACGAAATACAGAGGAAACGCCCCCATAAAAAAAATTCGATTTTTGTTCGCTTTCCTCACGGAAGCAGAGAAAAGTTGGAGTTTTTATGCTTGTACGAGTCGACTAGTAGTGGTGGTGGTACGAATCCCAGAGAATATTAAGCCAAGAAGAAGGGCGCCCGAGAGAGGGAGAGAGTCAGAGGAGAAAAGCGTAGAGAGAGTGGGTCCGTAGGGCTCGCTGATCTCTCCAGCGGCACGACCCGGCGCGACCTCGGCGGCGGTGCGTCTCTCTCGTCTCGCCCCATCACCCTCTTCCATTCATCTAATTCGTCCCTTCTTTTTTGTAATTTTGAAGATTTTGTAGTGGATCCGCCCCCCTTCTGAGATCCTTTTTTACGCCCAGCAATTCTTATTTGGTCATGTGGCGGCACCAAGCTTGTATTTTCTTGTTATTTTTTCCTGTTTTGTTGTTCGTCCGGCGAATTTAACTTAACTAATTTTGGATTTGAGTGTTGGATGGGTTTAGTCTCTGGGTTTTGTTTAGTTGCCGCATAGATTTTGATTAATTTCTTGTTCCAAATCTGCTCCAGCTTTGTGTAAGTGTATTACTGGATTGCATGCTTCCATGTTGTTTCAGGATTTGTTTTCCCAATTTCTAGTACGGTTTGTTTGTTTTTGACTGAAATAGTAGGCTGTGTGGTCAATCTGTTTGAATGTTTTGGAAGTTGAGGTGGAATTTTTTCATAAACTTTGTAGTGCACAAGATGCCTTGGTTTTCCTTCCTCTTGCACATTAGAATTATATACTGGATGTCTATGGTAAATTCCTAAATAGTACCAATGCTCAAGCACGTGGTGTGAAATGAAATATTATGTAACAAAGCGAACAAATCAGATGATCCGTAACTTTTTCCTTGACAAAATGATGTGTAGACTCGGGCACTTGCCAATTGTTAGGTTGATAATTACTTATCAATTGAGATGCTAGATGTGAGTACAATTATTTGGATCCGCATCTAGTTAACTAGGCTGATCTGGAAAGTTGCCATTGTACCACGTTTTAGCTCTGAGGCTTATGATTATACTTCTGTAGTGATGGAGATGCAGAGTCTTGTTGCTTTTATTGCTTATGGGGGTGAGAGACTAAGTTGACATGCTGCTTTATGACAGGCAGGCTGCAATGAAAAGATAAATTTGGTAGGCATCTCAGGTTCACCGAGGAAGTTCGGCATGGGTTCAGGAAATCTGGTGATGAAGAAGGTGGTGAAGCCTGGCTCTTTCGACCTGGACATACAACTTGACAGAAACTGGACGGAGGACGTTACTTGCCCGATATGTCTCGATTTTCCACACAATGCAGTCTTGCTGAGGTGCACCTCTTATGAGAAGGGTTGTAGGCCGTTTGTATGTGACACTGACAAGTCACGTTCGAACTGCCTCGAGCGGTTTAAAAGTGCTCATGGACAGCCGGTCAACGTGAAAGTGTCGGCTGTTAATATCGCTCCTCGTGATAGCATCCATATCATCTCATCAAATGCAAACAACCAACCAGCTTGCCCGTTGTGTAGGGGCGATGTTATCGGGTGGACTGTTATCGGCGAGGCCCGCCAGCATCTTAACCAAAAGAAAAGATGTTGTGAAGAGAGTTGCTGTTCATATGTTGGCAACTTCCATGAGCTTCAGAAGCACACCCAACAGAAGCATCCGAATTCCCGGCCTTCGGAAATTGATCCTGCTCGCCGGGTTGACTGGGAGAATTTCCAGCAATCCTCTGACATCATAGATGTCTTGAGCACGATACATGCACATGTGCCCAATAGTATAGTCCTAGGAGACTATGTCATCGAGTATGGGGATGATGAAGCTGGAGATGACTATGAAGTTCTCCACAGGGTCAGGGGAAGCTGGTGGACATCCTGTATTTTCTGCAAGGCATTCGGATCTTCAAGAGGCCGAAGAAGAGCAAGGGCAAGGGAAAGGAGAGGTAGTGGAGGGAGGAGCGTCAACGGTCTACTCAGGAAAGCTTTACTCTCGAGGTTCCGGCTAGATCTGTTGGCATAAGAGAAATCAGATTTGGTGGAGTAGATGATGAGTATCTAGTTACAGGGGCATCCAGGAGAATGGCCAGTCATTACAGGTCTGTGTATATACTTCGCTCTTCTCGTTTTTTGTCGTTGGCTTGTTGCTAAGAGATTTATTACTTCTTCTGGCGACTAAAGAGTAACAACATCTTATCCACAAAAACTCAATAAGGTGCCAATTTAACCACCAGATTTTATTGGTACCATTTCAATTACTCCCTCCGTTAATGTAAGACATTGGACCCATCATTTCAATTTTGGCTACATACATACTAAAATGAGTGAATATATGTACAAAATAAATCTAGATACATTTGAATAAAAAAGCTAAAATGCCTTACATTAGTGAACGGATGGAGTACTAGATTTTGTTATTTATATATAGCTCTTTGAGGAGTGTGAAAATCAGCTGCTTATGTTTCACTTTGGCGTTCACTGATATGTAATTTTCTTATCAATCCAGGGATGCCAGATATGTACGCCGACGCCCGCAGTCCTAGGATCAAGGAGCAAGAAAGGAAGCTCAGCCGAAAATTCATTGCAACAACAATCAGAACCGCTGAATCTCTGCCCATTTTATTCTTTCTCCCTTCTCCCTACCTATCCCAACCTGAATTCCTGTGTATATTAGTATTACAAGATAGCAGCAGATCTTCCCCTCATTGTCCATCCACTTCAGCTCTCCCCATCTTAGGTTCTTCGTGTAAATATTTAGCTTTTACCTTATAGTAGCAATGTTGGTCTCGGTTTCCGTCTGTAAAACCCCTGTATGTCAAAAGACAAACAACCACCACGGGGTCTCTCGTGTGCGGTAATTATCAGGAAACATTCCCAGTGGGTATTTCTTAAATTTCGAAAAGAAGGTTGTGTAAGTGCTGGTTTGTGTGTTGTGCTTTTGCATCTGCTGCTGCCCTGTTTTAGAAGAGCTTTCGTGCTGGGATGTGTTTGATTGCTACTGGTGTCTAAACTGTGATTTCTTGCAGAAGCGGGACAGCTAATGTCTGTTATATGTATCCTGTATTTCTGGTTGCTTTAACCAATCGCTTGCTTTGACCTGGCGTCCGTTACGGCTGCGCTGATGGCTTGTTGCAGATGACTTGGGATCTTCGTTTGTTTCGTACTCCCTCCGTTCCACAATATAAGATGTTTTAGACATTTTCCACATTCACATATACACACATGTATCTAGACATGTTTTAGTGTATGTGTCCATTTTTTTAGTATGAATGTAGACATGCATGTGTAACACCTAAAATATTATGTAACGGAGGGAGTACTTTATTAGAGTATTAGAGATGGAACACTGATATTCCATCAGCTTGCTTGCACGGCCAAATCGTCGGCTATGGCCACGGAACCTTAGTTTAGCTGCAACCTTATTTGTCATGATCAATGTTCAAAATAGCCGGCTATAGCCCCATTTAGCTAAAGCCACTATAGCGGTGGTCCATGTACCGCTATAGCCCCATTCCAGCTCCGCTTTATCTGTTTGACCTAGCTTCCGAAATGAATTGGAATCTTTGATTGTTTCCTACTTTATTTAGAGATGGAACACTCCAGTAGGTTGCTTGCACGGCTAAACCGTCAGCTACGGCCACGGAACCTTAGTTTACCTCTTAACTTACTTTCATGGTTGATTGGGTGGAAGGATGATTTCGCCAGTAAACTACGTTTTGCGCCACGCAATTCAAAGCTAATTGCACAAAGCACCAGGGTATGCAAGTGTACCATCATTGAAATAGGAGCTGGAAACGAGAGTTCATTGGTGGGAGCTTTCCCCCAAACCAGATCTCAAAATGGGCTCCAATATGGCACAAATATAATTCAATTCATGTCTACTACTCCTATTATGTAAAAGAAAAGATCTCCGCAAGTTATGAAATGTATACATTCTACATAAACATGTAGCGAGGAAGCAGAACTCCCTATTTTCAAACAACCAAGTCTTGATTCTTTTAGCTACAATCAGTGTTACAAAGGTATAACTGAATAAAGTCTCTGTCAGCTGAAGAAGTAACAATGTACGAAATTGGATACACTCCTCAAAAGGTAATTCACGACGCGCCCACCGAAAACATGCAAAGTACAGGCAGCAAAACTTAACATAACCGAGGCGGTCGAAGTTTCAGAGTGATTACAACACAGTCGATCGCGCCGGTGTCAGGGCCCAGCCACAGAAGCGTGCAGTGTGGCACCAGAGATTCCAACTATACAACGTCAGTCCCTTAGGTTTCCCTATCAGAGTGCTGGAAACATCTGATGAGAACAATACATATCAAGGGTTATGGACGCTAATTACTTATCTTGTAGTAGACCGAACAAGCAGCAGCAGCAAGAACATATTCCTACTTCATAGACTACACAACGCGACTCCCGAGACATTGCGAGAGTAACCAGGTTTGATCTACTCGAGACTAGTCGTCTCCTTCCAAGCATACACAACTAACCTGCCAAGAGAGTATCTCAGTTTGCTTGCCGATTCCATTTGCATGGCTTTGAGGAAGCTGTAGGCTTCATGGAGACTTTCAGATCTCAAACTAAGGAGCTTGCCAGAGAAAGCTCATGTATTTCAGTTAGCGTCCACTCTTCTCCAGTTTGTCCTCCAAGGACTATTGCCTTTGTTCCTTCCATAACACAGGTACTGTGGCCCCAGGCAAACCTCGGAGGGCGCCCTGGAACATTCAGTATTCTCCAGGTAGGTTTCTCTTCGGTCGGATCCAGGAGATAAAGCTGCGAAGCAGAGTGAAGACCTGCTACTGAACCACCAAATATCATAATTCTCCCTCCAGGAAGGCTCACAGCAACATGATCAAGGCGAGGAGGTGGGCCAACTCCAGCTGGGTTACAAGCTCCTGGCATTCCACTACCAGTGATGCATCGCCAGGAAGGCGTGTCGTCACTTAAGTCAATTGTGAATACATCACCAGACCTGAGCCGTAAAGGGCCACTTTTAGCAAGACCACCAAACATCAGGATTTTCCTGCCATCGTAAACAGAGAGTGAATGCCCCAATCTAGAAGGTGGAGTCCAAGGTGCAGGTATCTCCCTCCAAACAGGTCTTTCCATTGTTACATCTAAGAGATGAGTATCACTGAGAAGCACACCAGAGTTGGCACAGCCACCAGAAACCACCAGCTTTGATCCATCCAGTGTGCAAGAGCTATGCCAAGACCGTGGAACTGGTGGTGCACGGCCAAAAATCTCACGCCATGTTGGATGTTTTGCATCCAAATCCAAAATGAATACATCATTGAGCAGGCCCTGGCCTCCGCATCCACCAAACAGAACCAACAGTGATCCATTTAGACATGACAGGGTATGGCCCCAGCGGCCAGGAGGAGCTGAGCCCACAATGATGTGCCTCCATTCTGGCTTGCTGGCATTCAAGTCCAGCACAAATGTATCATTCATCGGCTGTGCGTTAACACCTTCCCCGCCGAAAAGAACAACACGGTTCCCTACCGCACAAGCGCTGAAGTTACAGCGAGATGGCTCCACTGTACCCCCAATTGTCAATTTCCTCCAGGCGACAGCTTCCAATGTGGTCAACTCTCTTGCTAGCCGCCCCATGCCAAACCTTTTGTGCCAGCCACATTCTCAAGAGCCCGAGTAGCCTCGCTGCCCCATGCTTTTTGACAAACCATTTTCCAAAGGTGATCATTCCTTGTCATGTGATACAAACGTTTACATACAGAGTTTACGGATGCTATATCCCTAGGTGACAATCTTGATAGGATCTTCTGGCACAATACCTCATCACTCAGTTGGAAGAGATTAGAATACTCGGAGCAAAAGTTTCCCTTCCCTGTTGGACTTGATCGGAGAGTACTATCTGGTGTAATCCATATCGCTTTCACAGCTTCCTTTGTCGTAGAGGCAGTCAACGGCCCCAAATCAACATTACAATCGTTGAAGAACTGAATGGCCATATAGTGGGTTATTGTTTCATCATCTCCATATATGGGTTTTAGTTGTAGACTCGTCATGAATGGGGAACCATCTTTCTTAAAGTTCAGCAGATCACCCTGGAACTCAGTTCCTTCCTCTAAGCATCTCTGAATCTCAGTAACTACTACAGCATCGACAAGAGGATGTCTCCTCTGAGCAAATGGTCCTCTGCATTGCAAGAACCGGCTGCGAAAGAAGTACCAAAATAAATGTCAATAAGATGGGTAAGTTGAGCAATGTACAAGATGACGAACATAACATGTTCAGCTAAGTTGCATTATAGCCAAAATTCGAAATGTAATCTTTGAGAAATTGTGCCAGACATATTACATTTCCAAATATGAAACTTATCTCGGTGTAGCTAGCAAGTTGACTAATTCATGACTGCGTGTATTACTTTTTATTTCTGTCCATGGTGATATGGTAAGTGATAATATCAGCAAGGCAAGTTAAGTTCAGGAGTTTCCACACCACCATCACTATTTAAGCACATAAAATTGGTGTGCATTAGCTACTTTAGCCCCCATAAGACTGATGACCACCATTAGTTCAGTCACTTCTACCAAAAGTTCCCTTTAATATCTTGCTAAAGTAACACACTACTGCCAGCATATCGAGCATATGTCTCCTGGCAGCTTCTAAACAGCTATGTTACTAAAAAAAATACAGCGGTGCATGCTCAGATAGGTTGTGTTTTCTTTCCGGTAAAACATTTCATTTTCATCCACCCCCTCTGGTCGCAAGCGCACACACATTACATAAAAAACTCCTGTAAAACAGGAAGAGAGACCTTAACCAAGTATAAGTTACTGTCTGAGCTTTTACATTGACATTTCATTCTTTCAATTTATCGTAACTAGAACAATGTTTTTACAAAATAGCATTACGATGTTTTGTCATGTAAACACCTTTCTGTGAACATAACCAATTAAACATATCTCTCAAATATCACCAATCATAAGCTGGTCCTTTCTCCTCTTTGCAGCTTTGTTGACTAATAAGTAATAACTAGACCTGATGCGATATCCATGATCTTTCTTACTGCTTCTCCAGATAACATAAACATTTTAAACCTAAGACAGTTGACTAGCTGAAAGAATTTTCACCTTTAATCACGCTTCTACGGAAAATAGTGATACAATTAAAAAAATTGACTAAAAGAAGTTCCTAAAGCGAATTCATTTGAAAAGGGGACGGATACACTATCCAGGAAAGTAGTACTTGACGAAGTGCAAATAGAACAGAGGTAGTGTTAAAAACAGAGCTTATTTACAATTGCAGGTAATTGACTCAACTGCTATAAACAGAGCAGAACAGATTCCAACATTTTGAATTGGTAGTATTGACTAGACCAGGGCTATATGCTTCAAACATCTTTTGCCAGAAGACAAAAAAACCAGACATTCCGGTTATTTCACACTGTTTCAAATTTCAACCCAAAAAGGAGAGGCATCCTAACAAAAAGCAGGCCCATCCTAAATCAGTCTTAATGACTGATTAAAAACAGCTCAGCGTCTCAAGAAAAAAGATAATAAATTGTAGTAGTGCAACCAAAACGTAATTAACTGATTTTATGTTTGTCAGAGGTAAGTTCCAGATGAACAGATAGAAGGCTAACCAAAGATCACTTGCATTGTTAGTCTAATTCTGATTGTTTTGATCTATCCTTTAAGTACAATGTATTAACACTAATTCAATACTGGAACCGATTAATCTCTTACTAGAGAATTACTGTCATTTAATAACTTCATTAACTCAGTATTGGATAGTTTATGTTTATTGAAGATGTGCATAAGCAATCTAAACATAATTACGCATCCCTTTACCATATGATTTATTCAGGAAATTTGCATTGCTCTTAGTGACTCGGAATATCAGTTCAATGGTACTCTCTCAGATCACTTTATATGGCCATGACTATATTATACTGTTATTGGAGTTCCGTTGTCGCTCAATTAGCGTCCAGACATATTCGCAAGAAGCGAACACGTCTCACAGCAGAATAGAAATTGCTTATATTGGTCTGTGTTCTGACAGAACATTACGTGAGAGGATAGACTACATAAGTAACATCGTGATTACAGTTGCTGTTTTTGTCAACAGAGCCCTTAACTGTTCTAGAATACTCTGACTCCTAACTACGGAATGCTCCTTTCAAATATAAAGCACCGAAGATTAAGTTTTCATGGGCCATTTGTTGCACGATAAAATGGTGAAGCTCGTATTCCTCATCCATTTTCCTAATTTAGCATTGGTTGCTGATATCAGCACCAAACAGAAAACATATACTAGTATACGCTAGTTAATTTTGCCCAAACTAATCGAACAACTGGTTCCTGCACTTTGTTCCACCAAATCATTCCTCATCGACCATTTTCAACAGTGATTGCTGATATTAGCACCAAAGAGAAAATAGTTAACAGTAGACGCTAGCTGATTTTGCCCAAACTGATTGAACTACTATTTCATGCCTTTTGTTGCACTAAATGATTTCCAATCTAAACACTAGTATCAGTAGCATGCAATCAGATCGCCACAAAGCATAAACGAGCACCACCCACGGCATGGTGGGCGGCCAAGCTCGAATTCACCATCAAACCAAAATACAGAGACCCAAATCAGGTAGCCGGGATTGGGAGAGAAGAGGCGACTCACCAGTTCCTGCCGAGCACCTCCTCGGCGTGGTACCCGGTGGCGTCCTCGAAGCCGCGGTTGACGTAGATGATGGGGAAGTCGGGCTCGAGCGCGTCGGAGACCACGAGGCCGCACGCGCCGCCCAGCACCCCCTCGATCGCCAGCGAGAAGCCCCCGCCGCCGACGCCGCCGCCGCCCCAGGGCCCGACGCCCTCCTCCTCCCCTTCGTCCCCGCTGCCGTCCGAGTCGCTGTCCCACTCCATCGCGCCACAGAACCACTAGCCCATGGCGCGGGCCGAGACGGGTCTCGCTCGCTCGCTAGGGTTAGCTCGCTGACGCTGCCGATGCCGCCGATGATGCCAGAGAAAAGTGGGAGTTCGTTGGGGGATTGGAGTTAAATAGGTGGATTTAATCGGGAGGAAGAAGAAGGAACGAGTGGACGACGCCGGGACGAGCAAGTGGAGGAGGAGGACGAGAGGACGCGCTGGGTTTGGGCTTTGGGGGCAGCTCGGGAGATCTGGGCCGTCGGGGGTAGCGTTGGACGGCTGGGATCTGTGGTTTGGCCGGCGTGCGCTGGCCGGTGGTTCTCTCTTTGCTGCTCTCCGTGTCGAGTGAATGGATGAGTGCGGTGCTTTCTTTTCAGGAACACTTATTTTTATCCTAGGATTACCACGGGATTTCATTAGCCACGAAGCAGAGCACACGGTCGAATCACCGAGAACTAGTGAGAGACAACACGTGTCCAGAAATATTTGCAAACAAAAAACTCCCTCCGGTTTCAAATTAAGTGTCGTGGATTACAAACGAGATCCCTGGGGAATACTACAACTGCCATCGTTGGTGGATGTCATCTTCGGATGTGAGTAACAACTATCGCTCGATAGGGCTTTGTGAGCCGATGAAGAGGTCGCCGGCGACGGATCCGAAATCATTGTGGCGCATCAATCGGGCACATTCTTATGCAATTCTGCTCCTCACATCTTGGAGCCGTTTCTTGTCGTCGAGCCTGAGCTCCAAACCGCCACCCACAAACCGCCTTCACAGTTGTTGGACCGCTAACCATGGTAACACACAGAAGACCAAAGCCCAAGGCGACCACCGTTGGTCCACTTAGGGACACCAAATTCGTCGCACTAGAGGAACGGTGGAAGTCATAACCTCCCACAGAGCCCGAGCCCTCGTTGTCATGGCGCCACCGAGATGTAGGTGGGATCGAGGTACACTTACTCCAGCCACGAATATCACTGCCATCAGAATGTCGTTGAAAAGAAGACATATCCTAACCCTAAATTTACATCTGAGGACGAGAGTAGGGGCTCCGTCACCCACCAGTTGTCACATCGATGGACGGAGGTGAGAGATCTCATGGCCTCGTGGGGGAGGGGTCGCCTACATAGGAAGGATAGAGAGGGGCAATTTTTCTCTTTTCAAGGAAACTTGCGTTTATGTGCGATACTGTTTTTTTAGCGTCTACCACATGAAGTGGTTTCTCGTTCTTCAAAGAAATTTGAAATTATTGTTTTCATCCTACATGATTTTTAAGTTCAAAGGGGAAATTGCGTTACTGAAATGAAGAGTGGTTGTGAGGGCGTAGCTAGCATCCAAACACTGTTGTGCTGTCAAATAACACCAAAAATGATGTGTTACCACTCCTCTTTAGAATTAGCAAACACTGACTAACAAATTGTGATGAAACCGGTAAGATTAGAGGAGTCACACCAACGGAGTATTTTTTTTTCAGGCTTCACCCCAGAATAATAGGGTGAGTTGGCATGTTTTTGTAAGAAAAGAGACCTTGCGCATTGTGTTTACCTTTTTCTTGTAAACCAAGCATACGTTTATATTTCCTTTAAAAAGACCGTTCTTTTGGTTCCATCACGTGGAGTGGACAGTACTACCTAACTTAACCTATGGCTACGCTAAGTTACACATGCATTCATAACTGCGTCCACCTCATATATTTTACAATTAATTTTCTTTCAGTTAGTTAACTGGTCCTTAATTTTATTTCCGCGAATAAACTGGTGGTTGCGGATTTTGCAATCTTTTTAGGTTTACACTTCACACAACACTTGATTGGTCCAAAACTAAAAGGGAACAAAGGGTGCTACGACTACCTGCTGGAAAAGTGGAAATGCCAATCTGCTCATTTTTTCTTGCTCATTTCATTCACCTATACTTAGCACCCTTACAAAAAAAAAACCCTAAATAGCCAAGATACTGGATGCAGATTTGTGGCACCCGAGCACCAGTGCACCTAATATTTTAAAATTTTGAAAAATTTAAATTTATGTTTCAAAAAAATCCGAATTTTTTTCCTATGATACATATGCATGTTTCCTACGTGCGTGCCAATTTTCGGTGCAAATGTCGTATTCCGAGCTGTATAAAAATAACGAAATTCTGGTCAGTAAAAAGTGAAAAAAGTGTGCTGAATATGTCAGCAATTTCTCTTTTCTTCCTAGCCCAAAATATAATGAATTTTGTTTACGAAATTTCTGACGTACTTGCGATCTCGTCGCCGTTCATGCAGTTTTACTAGAACATCAACAGCCAGCCAATTTTCATTTCAGGAATGGTTTACAGGCGTGTACAGGCGTGTCCAACACTCAAAACTTAACAAAACCCCGCAAAAAAAAAAAAAAAAAACTCAAAAGTTAACAAAGGGCCTGCTGGAAACTACCGATCTGTACGTAGGCGTGCCACCAAAGATGCATAATAATCAGGTTATAAGATGAAAGCATAATTTTTTAATATTAACTGATATCTTAATTAAAATGTTAGAGCACCCAAATAGTTGATTCTAATCTGCATCTGCGTCACTCATGACTGGATCATTTTTTTGAAGCTGGAATGACTGGATCTTCTCAATGTGCATACTAAATTTACATAAGTTGTTAGGGTTATCACAAATAATTATCCAGAATAAACATCATACCATACCTAATGCACTGCCTTTTTTTCACAAGACCTTTCGATGTGATACCATTGTAAAGATAACGAAACGATAACCCAGTTTACAAGCCCATTTTAGTACATTGATGTCAAAAAACAAACCAGAGCATTTTCGTCCCACACTATACCAAACACAAAAACACCCATTGTCTCTCTCTCAACAAAAAAAAAAAACCACCGTCCACCATCGTGGTATGATCGGTTTTTTCCAAACCCTCACCGCCGCCGCAATTTAAAGGCCCACCTACCACTGCCACGACGCCATCGTAGCCATGATATCCATGCGTGTGTTAGGCCGGCAGGGAAGTACATCCTATCAGACCATGCGTCTGGCTTATGAACAACATATATACACGGTGAACGATCAATTTCCTTCCTCGGCGGCGATTGAGAAACTTCCACTGCCTCAATGTGAAACACTAGTAGGAAATAGCCTACTAGTGGCGAAGCTTTTTTACTTACCGCTGGCGAACGGCCATGCGCCAGCGCTGTCCCGCCAGTGGTAATTATTACCGCTGGTGAACAACGGGGTTCGCCAGGGGTAAGGTAGGTTACCGCTGGCGAACAGGCGCGGGCGTTCGCCAGCGGTAGTGCAGCGTACCACTAGCGAGTGCGCCTGCTCGCCACAAGTAGCTCCCACCGTTCGCGAGCGGTAAAGTTTCCTGTATTCCCGCACTTCGCCAGCGATACTTATCTCGTTCGCCAGCGGTATATTTTTTTGTAATTAATTTTATTCCTGCATATTTTGTTTTTCAGCAGTATAAACAGTAACAGGAGCGGTATATTCAGGTATATTTGACAAAAAACAGTACAGATACACAATTTCATAAATATAAATAGACAAATTACCAAATTGGTGGTTTATCACATGCATTACAACCCAAACTAGACAAGTGACCAAAAGTTTCCATACATTCACGAATACATCTCGATGGAGTCGCGAGTTTAGGTCACAAGTTTTCGAGATCAAAGTAGTCATCAATCTAAACTAACAGTCACATATATAAAAGAGAATCGCAAAGACGATGGGCAAAGAAGGGGGTGTGTTCTTCCTAGCTTCCGCCTCCGCTATAATCTTGTAGCTCTTTTAGTTGCATGTCCTGGAACCACTTCTTCATCTCTCTGTACACAGAAGACAAAGAAAAAAGTATTAGGCAAAGAAAAGCAAGAGTTGATGCACACAAATCAAATAATAGTTAAATGGGTGCACACAAATCATCGACACTCTAAGAGATACAAAACTATGTAAACTAGAACGATCGTACATCACTTGCTGCTTGGCTTCTTCTTGATCGGCAGGAACGGGAAACAACCCTCTAACGAGTTGAATGGCCAGTCATCACCCTGTTTTCTTATACAGTTTTCTATCTCAGAGTTGGGTGGTGGGCCAGGCTGTCCGTACTGGAAGGCCCCGTCGCGCTGTAACACATCCACGAAGATGATTCTCACGATCAACTGTTGGATGCGACCGAACTCTTGTCTGACTTTAGCATCAGGGGCTGCCGCCAAGTTCTTGGCCCATCTGTCGAGAGTAGACGGAAAGAGTGTCTTTTGTGGATCCTTCACGCACTCCCGCATGTGATGGATGAGGTACCATGCCTCCATATTACCGCCTGACGACTGCTTGATGCAGTCCGAGAACACAAGTTTGTGGCTGAATACATACTTGCCTCGAAAATGGATTTTCTTTTTCATGATGCCTTCCCTGTGGCAGTAGCCGTTCAGAGCATCATTAAAACAAGCCTTGATGTGGGTGTAGTCTTTAGCCTTCTCATCACTCCCGGAGTCGAGATACATGGCATACGATTCCTTCGGGTACAGAACGATGAGGGTGACGTATTTGTTTCTGCGCGAAACAGTTGAAAGAGACCATCATCCTCAAATTAATCATGCAAATATAACGATGGAAATCTACGAAAGCATGTTATGTTATGACGGCTAGCGAATGCCTTACTCGGAAAGTAAGGCAGGAGAAAGATGTCCTTGGATAGATGCGACTTGAAGAAAACCTCGATGTACTTCGTCACAGTTGCCCTACTCCGTGGGTTGTTCACGAACATTTCTCGCATGTAGTAGGGGTCAAGTATCGCGACGGACGGTGTATTCTCCTTTGCGAGCTGGTGCGCCATACCAAGCGCAACTAGGCGGACCATCAATGGGTGGAGTGCGTGCATGTGGAACATGCCAAAGATGCCATCAAATCGCAAGAAAAGCAGATTCGCGCCGTCTGTAGTGACGAAGCCCAAGCCCTCTGGTACCTTAGCAATGAAAACCGGGTATGATGGATTTCTCTCTTTGAAAAGCATCTTCTCAAATGTAAGAACACCATCATGGAGGCTCTTCAAATCCCTAGTTAAGTGCTCGCGCACCCTCGGAGGCAGCATTGGTTCACCCAAATGAAGGATTGAATGCCAGTCGGGCATGGGTACCCTGTCCATTACTCGGTGTACCAGATTCGACTTAGTCCCCGGCACCGGCTGGCTATTGGAGAGGGGGTCACCAGCATTGTTCTTCTTATTTATTTTTTGCCAGCAGTAGCGTGGTGTCTATAAGCCTTTTCCTACTAGTGAAAGCCCCACCTCCCCCATCCCCGACCGGTAACATCCACATGTACAGGGCGGAGGTCACTGTTTCGCGAACCGCTCACTTCTTCTCATTGTTGTTTCACCTCCAGATTTGTACCGGTGCAACTGACGATGAAAAAATACGGTAAAGAAAGCACTTGGTTCATCTTATTTATAAGACCATCAGTGAGGTCTCATTATAGCAGAAGGCTTGGTTGACCTTGAGTGGCCAAGGAATTAGAGTAGAGCTGTTGAAAGTTCAAGCTCTGCCTATAGGGCGAACTGGAGTTTCTATGTAATTGTTGCTTGCTTCCATCGTTTTATGTATTTAACCTTTGGTCATGTCTCCAGGTGTGTGGTGTTATACTCTTGGTACTGATAGCAAGTAGTTGCAATAAGCTGGAGAGTTCGTTGTTTCCATCGGGACAATGTGTGTAACTTAAATGGTGACAATTAATGGTTCCACAGGGATTATGTCGAACATGAAAAGAAGACACGAGATTTGGTGACATTCTTGGAAGTGCACTCCTACATAAGAAGTATTGCTAAAAAGGGGACACACAATAAACATCGATTATTCCAGATGTCATTTTATGGATGTTCGGGTCTAGGGAAGTTCTGTTAGCAACTCTCGAGTGGAAAGGGCAATCCTTCACATTTCCATTGGATCCCATCATGTTGAGGGTGAATTAAGACTGGCGCTTGGTCATTGGCATAGGTACGAAGATGTGGAAAACGTCAAAGCTGGCATAAACATATCTTGATATGGTTTATTATGGGAAGGTATTGGAAAACTATCTGACCATATTTACAAATGGAGATCACACAAAGATACTCGATGTGTGGAGGAACCTTCTTTATCGCATGATGACTATTGGCAAAGTTTTAGGTTACCCATTAATGATCGACCATGCTTTTCTCACTGCCAAAAGATGGCCTTATGTGTACTTAGATGTACATCGATGGTTCCATTGTTGCTAAGGATATAGCAAACATGATTCCTAAATATGCATATTTCCATAGGACAGAGACATGGTTGGTAATCCTATTCTATATGAATACTTCATGTATCGAGGGCCAGCCAAGCAAAGGGAAATTAGCTAATTGTGAAAAACAATCTGAAGGATCAGAATGATTTATACAGTCATACTCTATCACACCGCTCCGACTACACGCAAATGTTGATAAAATATTTTAAGGAAGAGCTGCACGTTCTTCTCAAAACAAAAATGATGATCGTTACTTTGTCACATTGTATAGACTGTTGGCGGTGAGGATCTTCAGAAGCTTGTTGACTAAAACCTGCAGAAGCATCAATGTGATTTATATTGTTTGTGTTTCCCATCACCTCATGCATGTGTGAGAAAAAACCTAACCAAACTTCCCCGTCCTCAAACAGACCAGCCTGTAAAACTGATGCTTACAATGTAGGTTAAACCTTCTTAAATATTCTTCTCTTAAATGAAATCATTACTTTCCCCTAATTATATTGTATATTTCGTGTGTAGATGTTGACCAAACCCCCACAATATTCGTTATCGTTCTAGAGAGAATGCAGCCCGAGTATTATTTGATATGGTTATGCGAAAAAAGTGATGAAGACCATCTAACTGAGGCAAAAAGTAATGATCTGGGGTCTCATCCATGAGACCGAAATTTGTGGAAGTATGCATCTAGTACGTAAAATGATCATTCTGACTACTTAGGGGACAAGGAATCGCAAACTTTGTCTCAAAAATACATTAAGCGGGGAAGCTTGAGAGGAGAGGGGCATATGTGAATGACCCAGTGCAGATCCAAGCACAAATTAGGCCGTGGGACAAACTGAATATTGTAATTTTTACTAATATTTAAACTTTTCAGAAATTATTTTTATACCACCAAGTGTTGGGTTTAACGAATTGCAGTGGGAGCCATTACGGAAACTTGCTTGTAAATTTTATAATCTATTTGGAATATTGACTAGAATAACTTCTAAATTTTAGTTCTATTGTTCCTGGTTATACAATTGCAATGAATACAAACTTTCTTGTGCTAAAGTAAAATTATAGTTCACACAAAATTTCTTCTCAATTTATGTTTAACAATTGCATAAATTATATAGTTTACACACATTCATGATAAATATAACCCAACAAATATCTTAATGGTGGTGTTTAGTTTATGACTTGGTAACCATATTTACTAAAAAGTTCTAAAAAATATAAATATTTTTTAGTTATCTTAATTTACTGATATTTTTTGGGTATCATGTGTCTTATAAGTTAAGTGGGCTTAGCAATAAGTTACCTTTAGTTATAAACAATGCATGAATATAAAATGGTGTGAACAATACAACGAAGGCAGACATACATTTTTCTTGGCTGCAATGCCACCTTTTATCATCTAGCTTATACGAGTGTCCCCGCCAGTTTCTAAAAGAAAATGTGTTGTACGAAATTAAACATGTAAATCTTGTTAGCATATATTTCAGTTCGACCTAATTAGCATGTTGTGGCCGGTTTGGTTTGTTTGCTCCTACATGCTACACGATTCATGCTATAGACCTTCTCCTATAAATTAAGGATTTAATTAAATATATTCTGTAATTGTAATAGATAATAGTAATAGTGATTACTAATATATTTACAAATTGTTCTCTTCTCCTACAAAGTGCATATCAACAGCCTAATTATTGAAGATGGGTCTAAAGGCTATGTGAAATATGTCAGATTCGACTAACCCCATGCAACGACCACTAATTTTTAAGTTCCAAGCAATTATATTGTTTAACATTTGAGCTTTTCTTTAGGAGAATGTTATCTGATGTGGTGCGTGAAACCTTAGTGGGCATCATGCAATCGAATCTGTAAAAGATCTTCGTGATGAATGTGCAATTGTGCTAAGATGCTTTCCTAGTTGAATTTTTGCAGTAATTTATTTTTCCAATTTTCCCATGATTTGATGAAGTATTACTAAGAATTGCAAAGGCATCCATTGCTCATTCCATTCCAGCTATATATAGCCATATTTCAGTGGAAAGAAAAAGGAAAAGATGAAAGAAGTAGCAAATAATACTAAAGGGTATGAATCCACGACAGTTTACACGTGCACACAAATCTCAGAGGCGTATACCTCTGAGATTTGTGCGCACGTGTTGGCCTCTCAGAGTCACACGTGAAAAAGGGTGTTACAGTATATGTGGACTGCGCTAGCCCTTTTCATAAGATCGGTCTTTCGGAATAGTGGTCGACGCATGAAGCTTGAAAAATATCACATAACGGATTTTTAGCATAATCGGATAATCACAAACTGGAGCCTTCTCATTTTTCAGGGCACAATCCATTGAATATACAGAAACAGGGCTGACCTTAGCTAATAATACTAAAGGGTAGTAATTTACAAGTTTGAACCTCGTAAGTTAGGTTCAGTTAAGAGAGCGCAGCGCTGAAGCCTTGCATATTGGGCACCAATTCTTCTGCAGAAGCCACTGTCGAATGCAGCACACGTGGTACTGGTGCTCACACCACAACCTGCCAACCTCTTCGCCCATCACGAACTCCTCCTGGAACAGGAACAACAAACCATATTCACATTGAAACGGAGATAATTGGTGTTGTGAGAGGATGCTTCAGACGATAGCGTTGTTGATCTTGAGTATACTAAATGGTGTTTTCGGAAAAAGGTAGAATGTACTAGTGCTTCTCTTCAATTTAGGTTCACAAGAGCCATTAGTGAGCAACAAGTAGGGATGATGCGAACTTACGTATGAACGGTGTTAAAACATTGCCATTTTCATGATACACTTGGATATATACTCTGCCAAAACAAATACTAGGATAGTGGGATCATGGCAGTATTGAAGTGTTCTTTGGTCATTGTCAACAAGTTCAATCAGGACCTTGAACACAGAAAGTCAACATTATCCACTTGGTAGATAATTACCTGGCATATGCTGCACTTGATGTCATCTATGACGGATGTGTTTACTTCTGTAGCAACTGGTCTGTATAAACGCCGTCTGATATATTTCTTGAACTGTTCTTCAGAAAGAGCAGTACTTACGGAGCCTATTCTCTCTTCTAATTCTAATAGTTCCTGTTCAGAACAAGGGAGAACAAATAACTCCGGAACGTGTATACCAAATTTGTCCCATCAAATATCAAATTTATGAAAATCAAAGAGGCAGGGAGGAAGAAGGAACAGTTCCTCAAGGAAACCCACTTGTGTAATGAACCCCTTCAGTCAGAATTATATGTGACAAGAATAATACCTCATAGGACATGTTGTCAATATCCATTCGCATGTCTCTATGCTGATCATGGGAGGCGAAAGCACCAAGTAACAGATGTGTCTCCAGTACCCGCAATTGCTGCTAGCATTTTATTCATTTTCAATGAAAAGGTAGTCCTAAGAAATTGACGAACATGATGGCAAACTCACTAACCTCATAAGTCAGCTCAGTTTCTTGTTCAATCCTGTCCAGCGCTAGTAATACCTTTATAAAAGTATGCAACAACGAAACACTTAGTCATATAGCACGGTTGTTAGCATCATGACGGATTTACCTACAAGAACAGAACAACTGGAACCAATAGAATAATTGTTTTGGAAAATACCTCTGCAATTCCTTCCATGTTTATGCGTCTGTCGCCGCCTCTCTCCCCCAAGAGACCACGAGATGTTTGTGGGTGACTTTCGCCAAAATGAGAGCTCGATGTTCTCCTGGCAGTCCGAGTACTCGATCCCTGGCGACTAGATGAGTAAATTGCATGAGGTCATTCCACAGAGAATGGTCTTATGGAGCTTTCCGAAGAAACCTCTTCCAGAGAAAAATGTGCCGTGGCTGACTGTGGATCCCCCGTGGTAGACTCATGGAGTGAAAGAAGGCCATCCTGTCTTTCCTTAGATATCCTGAACCTACTGTCCTGAGAAGTTCATCTTGTCCTTACTGATACTGCTGAATCCTGAATATTTCTGCTGCGGCCTCCTAATGTTTGTTGCGGAACTGAATGGTCAGTACTTCTGATTCTAGGACCACTAATGCTTGGATATACTGGCTGTGAATGACCTAAACTGCCACTTACGACCCTTGATCTGGAGTAAGAGCTTTCCCCTTCAGAAGCTCTCTTTTTCATAGCAGCAAACCTCCTGCTATAAACAGAATCGGATGAACATCCTGATGGCAGAACATCCGAGACTGAAGTGCAACCAAGGTTTTTAAGACCATGTGGTCCACGTCTCTGATCTCCATTAACAAGACCATACGATGGCTTCGCACCAACAGTAGGGATTCTAGGTATAGTAGGCTGATTAGTAAATGACGAAGAGCAAGAATATCCTGGTCCACCTAAATTCAATTCCTTATCCTTCTGTCTATGTGCTTTAGAATTTAGTGAAGCGCTCCTTACCAAAAATTCAGCTCTACGTGCACGTACACCTGAAGAACCAGCAGAAGGCGAAACTTCAGGGTCAGGTGCTCCCAACTGGTCATCGTTGGCAGTCAA
Organism: Poa pratensis; assembly: GCA_947311845.1. Taxonomy (NCBI): domain Eukaryota; kingdom Viridiplantae; phylum Streptophyta; class Magnoliopsida; order Poales; family Poaceae; genus Poa; species Poa pratensis. The sequence goes on from CAMZMU010000099.1 coordinate 18,716,219, forward strand.
TCCTTTTGCCTCAGTCTGCGGAGCATCTGAACTTTGCTTCTCTACAGCTATTTTCTTACTATCCTCCACACGAATGGCCTCGCCCTTCCTTCTACTGCTTTCAGCAATGTCGATTCCTTCCAACAAAGACTGCATTCGCTTTTCCTCACCAAATTTCCTAAGGGGAACATTCAAAGAGCTTCCAGACATGAACTTTGAGCTTGTAGATTTATATGAACCATGAACATATCTTGGTTGCTCCTGATTTATCAGCCAGCCTGGTTCTCATAGAATTGACTCTTACAGTGCTTCCCTGTCCATCGGTGTTCTGACCAGTCGTCTCTTCAGGACTTCGATTGCTCGAAGAGATGCCAGGACCTCTTCTGAGAAATCCAACTGCTGTTTTTGATCTCCTACTTAAATATTCATCCATGTGACCAGGTGGCACTGAATACTGAAACAAATAAGCAGGAAAGATAGCAACAGAGTATTAAGAACACAATTGTTTTTGCATTTCGGAGCCTAAAATCACTGTGCTACAGCAGTACAAACTGGTGACCGTAAAACCAATCAAAATCAAGTTAACAGGGATCCCAAAGGCTGGCGAATATTTCAACACACACCACGGCACCAGGCAAAACGAGTTCCTGATCCTCGAACAGAACTGAACCCAACAAACAGACACGAAAAAATGAAGTGCAAAACAGCGAAGCAGCAGAGTGGTGATGCATACAGGCGCATTCCGATCGACAGGATGGCCGTACGTCCTAGAGTGGGCTCTCGATTATTGGTTTCCTCCTCAACGGCGCGGCGGCTTGAATGGGAAGAGACGCCGAGGAGAAGTGAGGAGGGGATTTGCAAATCGCACAATTATGTGAGTTTTGATTTGATTGACACCCTTCCATACATGCCACTCCCACGTTTACCCCCAAAAAGATAAGCTCCCGGTAATATGTGATTGCGTTTAATCTCAATTATAGTATACTCCAGTACAGGGGCGGATCAGCACACCCAGAAATTGTGGAGCTCTCTAGGTGGAATTTAGCAAAGAATCGCTACGCAAAGGGAAAGCAAATGATCTTGCGGGTGTGTCATTTATGGTATGCCATCAAGGTATATATCGTGGTTAATTGAGATTGCACGCCTATGGCCCTATTTATACTGAGGCCAGCAGCGATTGCCTCCCCCTTACGTGTCTAACTTCTATCGCACCTTGTAAAGTTCATCAGAAGTTGAAGATCAAACATGCGAGGGAGCAGCCTGGTCTACGTGGTTGCTCTTTTGCTCATCGGGTGCCTTGTTGTGCTTGGGCAGTGTAAGTATATCGTCATTATCTCATCCTATATATTCTTGCAGCTAATTTTTTTCTTCCAGTTCTATGAGAGGTCGTATATCCTGGTGCTTGTGGATTGACTGACATACATAAGACTTTTGCATATGTAAATAGGTCGTCCCGGAGCTAGAAGAGACTACCAAGACCGTCGTGCCAATGTAACTCCTAATGCTACTATCTTGGACTCGACGGTCGACGACAGCAAACTAGCCCTTATAATGTGTCTCCCAAGGGATTGTGGCAAGGGCGACAAAGAAGGCTATGACCAAGATTGCACCTGCTGCCTTACACTGCCGGACAAACCATGTTGGCATTCCTTTAAGGACTGCCAAGCAAATTGTCCAATTTGCAACCCTAATTGCTCATCTGAATTGGTAATGGAGTTACATAAATTGGAAGCAGGATTAAATCCATGAAGGGATTAGAGAATCATATATTCAAATGTAATGATCTGGTATATTCCACTAGCCTATCTCTATATATGTGCCAATAAATATTCGAGTTTGTGCTGCCAATCATGTAATAAGCTAAGGATTTCAATATGAGATATCCAATATTTCAGTTGATTCGGGGCTCGTTATCAAAGTTGAATTTCTCGAGATGGTGGCCAAAATTCACCCTATCGATTTTTGTAGCCATAATAAAAAAAATTGAATTTTATTTAGATGCTTGTTATTGATTTTTTGTAAAGACACTCAACAAATCTTACTAGTACAATCTGGAGCCTTGATTGGTGTGCTGAGCTAACTACCTACAACGCTCCATCAAAACGCTTTCTTCAGTCACTAAAACATCACAAATTTATACGCTAGATTGCAGATGTAAGGACTAAATATTCGCAACAGCCCGCAGGATCAATCCTAGCATGATTTTCCATAGAGCTCCCTCAAGCCATAACCAGAATCCGACAGGAGTAGCTGCATTGCACTGGAGGTTCAGGTCAATCTTGGGTGTCCCTAATTTTATGGCAAAAAAAAACAAGATCATGATGTCATGAGCAGCCCTATAATGCAAATTACATTTCTCAAGATAAGCTTGACGAACATGACTGGAACGAACCGCTTCGTTTCGTCTTGTCCCCAGCGGCGTAGGTGGTGGCGGGGCCCTTCTCCCTCCTCCCTAGGTGGCTGCGGCGCGGGCTGCGGTGACTTGGCGGGGACGCGGCGCTCGCGCGGGGCGGTGCGGCGGCGCTGCTCCTGTCCGCGCCTAAGGTGCGGGTGGGCGGCGTCGTGGTGGTGGCCGCACGGTGAGGCCTCCTCGCGCGTGCAGGTGGTGGTGACGGGAGCGGATCGAGCTCGGGCGCGACGGCGCGACCTCGGCAGGCGGCGGCGCTCCAGCTTCGTCTTCCGTGAAGGTCGTGCCAGGAGGGTCGGCTTGGGCAGCATGCCCTCGGGCTGGGGCAGGGGCCCTGCGCCCATCGACCTCTCCACCTCCAGATCTGGTGGCACCGACAGCCATGGGGGCTGCTGGTTGGCGACCAGGAAGGGCCCCTTTACCTCCGAGACAGCATGGTGGCGTGGGCGCGGTTGCTGGTCAGCTCGGATGCCTCTCGCCGGCGCTCGGGTGTCCGCGTGTCGGCGGTGTTGCTCGGTCCTTTTCAGCTGCGCAGCGCGTGGAGTGGGTATGCCGGGGCGGCGGCCCTGGATGGTGGGAGCCTTGTGGGTGTGCGGGCGAGCCCGTGGCTCTGGAGCTGGCCGGTGACCATGGGCGTGTGGATGGCGTGGCAGGCGAGCAGCAGGCTGTGGCGGTGCTTCGCTGTGCGAGCACTGAGTGGGAGGTGGAGATACTACGCCGAGGGGAAACCCTCGCCCAGTTTTGCTGGGCCACGACGGCTACGTCTACGAACGTCGCTTCCTTCTTGAAGGCGTCAGTGCGGCGTCTCTCGGTACTCCCTTGTACTCTGGGTGAAAACCTTGATCTTCGGATCGGGCGGTGGCGGCGCTTTGGCGTCGTAATCCTCTTGAGGACGCCGCCATGGAGTCCATAGTCTGTTGCTCTCCCGAAGTTGGTGGTGCGGAGGCTGCGGTGTCCTCGGATGGCGCGGGTTCTTCGGAGTGCTCTCTTTGGCAAAGTTTGCAACTTGTTCTGCATCCTCGGTGTTTCTTGCTTGGGCGCTCTTGTTGAGCCTGACAGCTGTAGTGCGTGGACGACGGCGGTGAGCTCCTGGTGGCGGTGTCCGTGAGGCGGAAGTAGGTGACGGTGTGTCGTGTGTTGTTGTGCCCGTGCTCTAGGGTGAGCTCTGGCCCGACATCTCTACCCTTCTGGCTAGTGTTGTCCCCTTCCGGCGGTGTCTTCCTCAGGCTCTTGTTGTGTCCTTTGCTCTTTGTTGTCGTAGCCTCCTACGTTATCCTTTCCTTTGTGTGAGTGTGTTGATTTGTGTTGTAAGCTGGGTTCCAGCTCTTTCGTCGTTGAGGGTGTTATTAATTTAACGCCGGGCTTTCGGTTGGCCTTGTATCTAAAAAAAAAGATAAGCTTGACAAAAGGATTGGGACCACACGCTCCACTAAATCATGGCATGGTCATTGGCGCCCCTGACATCACTTGCCTATCCGCATAGTGATTCCTCTGAACCTTACGCAGAGCATAAACAAACAAACTGTGAAGGCAATAACCAACGTATTTTTTTACAAAACTGCTACTGGGAATGCCCATCCGTGTAAAATCTGCAAACGGAAGTGCAGCGCCATTGAAATGTTTGTTATTCTGGGCGTAAATTTGTGATTAAAACTAACGCCCAAGACGAACTTGCACCTATTCTCTTTTGCATTTCGGAGTCTAAGAGCATCTCTAACCCATCCCCTTTCGGCCGTTAGAGGAGTATATTTTCTCCTCTAACGGCCGGAGCCGTCTCTAGCCGATCCCCAAGCCGCGTTAGATGAGGAAAAAATTTAGGAATCGGCCTCGGCGACTCGCAAATATACGCGCCGGAGGCCCCGAACCGCATATTTTTTCTCCTCCACCTCGTCGCCACTGCCCCGCCGCCCCGGCGCACCGTTTTCCCTCCGCCGCCAGCCCGAAGCACCGCAACTCCATTTCCCTCCATCCGCCCCTGTCGCCGTAGGTCGCCGTCACCGACCACTAGAGCCGTCGCATCGGGGTGGATCCCGCCGCCAGTCGGAACCCAGAAAAAGCTCGTCTCCGGCCATGGCGAGGTCGCTTTCGGTAGGGAAAAGGCTCGGGAGGGGACGGAGGCGATGTAGAGCGACCACGGGCGTCGAGTTGGTGGCCGTGGCCGAGGTCCGTGGTCGACCGGTCGTTGAACTTCTCCCGGCGGCGGAGACGCTGGTCCGTGGCCGTCCGGTCGTCGCGCAGCCGCCAGGAGGGTGTTTGTCGGCCACGACCTTGCCGTCCGACCGTCCTCTAGCCCGCCCGCTCGTCCAGCCCCCTTTTGGCCAGCTCAACTGCTCCGGCCGCGATCTGCCCCTCCGCCGCGCACAAGGTACTCGACCGAATTCCCGTACCAAATTTTCTTTGGTTTTCGGCTGTGTTGGTGACCGATAGCATTCGGCTTTAGATGAAGAGGCTCATAGAGATGATTTTCGACGATTCCTCGTCGGAGGAGGAGGAAGAAGAAGACGAGGATTTGGAAATGGCAATGCTTATGATCTTGAACGAAGATTTTCGGGCGCCGAGGAGGGGATCTCAGTTCGGCCGTGCATGGGTTAATCGAAACAGAGCCGAGGGGCATGAGAATATCATGCGAGTATTGGAAGCCAGAGGTCCTCTGGAATATCATGACATGTTGCATCATTTTGCATAACATGATCATCGAAGATGAGAGAGACATGGCTGATGACTTCAGGTACATCTCAAATGGAGACCCTGTTGTGCCTGAGCATGATCTATCCAGGATCGACCAGTTTCTCGCAATGCACCGAAGCATCGAGAATAAGGAGGCACATACTCAGCTACAGGCTGATCTTGTTGAGCATCTCTGGCGTCTCCACGGCAATTAGTTGTGTTTGTTTTCATTAATTTGCTTGCAAACGATTCGATTTATTACATTCAATTTGGTTTGTAATATTGAACTATTTGATTTATTACATTTATTTGGGCTTGTAATAATGAATAATTTGATTTATTACATTTATTTGGGTTTGTAATAGTATAGTTTTGTTCAAAAGTTTTGATTTGCAAAAAACAAAATTTTACTCCTCTAAACTTTTTTGGGATAGGTTCCGCCGCGCTAAATTTAGAGGAGCAAATTTGCTCTACTAAAGGAAAGGGGTCGTTTCCTCCTCTAAATTAAAGGGGATGGTTAGAGATGCTCTAAAATCACAGCGCTACAGCAGCACAAACTGGTCACCGAAAAAAAAGACCAAAAATCAAGTTCAAAGCACTCCCCGACATTCGAAACACACCACGTACGGCGCCAGGCAAAACGAGTTGCTGATACTCGAACAGAAACGGACCGAACAGGCAGGCACAAAACAAAAAAGAGTGCGAGACAGAGAAGCAGCAGAGTGGTGATGCATACAGCGGCGCATTCCGATCGAGAAGCCGGCCGTCGGAGAGGGAGCGCGGGAGGCTGTGCTTCGTCCGCAACGGCGCCGGCCGTACTCCTGCGGCCGGAATGGGAGGAGACGCCGAGGAGAAGTGGAGAGCGGGAGGCGGGTGGGGCCGCGCCGGACTGGCTCGGCTTGGATTCCTTTCCTGCTTGGCAGGATCCGAGGCGATTTAACGACACCGGAATTGGCAGGATCCGGGTCGGGTCTCTCGTGGGGAGCGAGACGAGACGAGCCATGTTGCCATGGACCAATGGGCGTGTTCATTATCGCAGACATAACAAGAGGTATATTCACCGTGAAAATTATTGTCTTCTATTAACTGGACGGTAGAGTACTTGGCTTGCTTTTTAAGTTGTGACTAGGATGTTTTACACATTTGGGTGGAGTAACAAATTCGTCGAGACTCTCGGTAGAGTCTATGAGATCACGACTGATTCTTAAGGGTAATGAATTGGAAAAAAATACCATGTCGTAAAAGAATCAATTTCTTTTTTTGAAAAATTTAGGTGAATAAACGCAATTTCTTTATCTTGATTGACCACCTTCTGTCTTATCGCGAGCTCACCGTTCGGGGCCGCGCGATCCGGATCCAACGACTCGCGCGACGCGGACGTCTCGTGGGGGTCAACGATGCATTTCGCCACTCCTCATTCCACACTCGCGCAGCTCAGCGCACCTGGCGAGCTTGCGCCGCGACCATCGCCGCCGTTCCTCGAGCGACCACCGTTCCTTTAGCGACCACCGCCGCACGCACCACCATTAGAGGCAGGCGGCGGGTTGGCTGGGGGTGGATGGAGGCGCCATCGTGGTGAGGGTTTCTTCACCGGCGACGTCAGATCTTTGACGGTGGTCGATTTCGCCAAGGAAGGTAACAGCGAGATCTTCGTCTCAACCTGTATGCTTGTTTCCCTCGCTCGGATCTGGTTCCTAGACGAGTAACATCGGCCCCTCGCTGGGAAATTTTGTGCAGACCGGGAGGGATTTGTCTGTCGTGTTCGGTTGTTTTTTCCGGCGGAAGGTGGTGGAATCCGGGCTTATTTTTGCTGCAGATTGAAGAGAAAGGGCTCCTTCATCAATACACCGAAACCTGCAGGTCAGTTTTTTAGATGTAATCTCTCCTGATACTACGGGACGATACTGGGATTAGGTGCATTTGTGTTGTTGTTGATTTTTCAGCATATCCGTTAGCATGAACCAAAATATGCAAAAGACCATGTTCTAAATGTAAGTTATTTTTGCCCTCTGATCCTGCCACTACATGTAAATTTTTCTGCAAATCAGTAAGCATGAACCCAAATCTAAAACAGAGTAGGTTCTAGCTGTAAGTTATTTTTGTAGATGCATTTTTGTTTCTCTGATCTGCCACTACATGTATTTTTTCTGCAAACCCGTAAGAATGAATCCAAATATAACAGCATAAATGTTTAGATGTAAGGTTTGGGTGAGGGGTTTCTAGATGTTTTTATCACCTGATATATGAATGCTATACCATGGTAGATGTATATGATGCTATACGATTATAGATGTAAGTTTTTTGAGGGCATTATGGAGTGTTCTTTGCAATAACATGGTACAATGTAAGGTTTTATGGATTGTTAGCGCCCCCATGCCCATGGTAGTTCCTTGCAGCTACGTGGTCCAATATAAGTTTTCTTTTAAATGACCAACCTAGTGATCTCATTATGCTAGCAATAGAACCTTGTACAAGGATCAGATAATTGTAAGTGTCATGGACCTTCAGTTAAGCACTTCTAAAGAAAACAGCATGTAATTTACGTAATAGTAGTTTCTGGGGGATGCAAAGTTAAGGGGTTGGCAATTTGATCCCATTCTCTCCACACGCATCTTTGCTTTGCAATCAGTTAGCACCGTTATAGCAAAATCTCCAGCATCCATTTTTTTTGTACGCTGCAAAAAAAAGGAAATAAGCTATGAATATCAAACTTTACTTTCAATTGAGAAAACATGCATCTACTTCTTATACTTCATTATTGCTTACAACAGATCATTCTCTAACTTGTTTTTATACTATGTTAATACTCTCTGCTAGCAAGTTCTTTTTTTCGTGTCCTTGGAATGCAGGTTCAAGAAGATCTTGTTAGTCCAGCAGTTGCATCTTTGCGAAAAACTGTAAGTTTCTAAACTAGAGCTACAAATTTACTTGTGTTCAAATTTGGATCCAAATAAAACTGCTGAAAAAAAATGTAAGAGATGTAATTGTTGCAGCAATTAATGTTCTTTTGTTGGTATCACATAGCTTGTATAATGATGAGAAGTAACTTATATTGGCAGCAAGTAATGTACGTAGCTTCTGCAATTCTACTTTTCAAATCTAGACTAAACTGTGCATTCTTACAGTAAGACTTATGTTAGCAACCTAAACTGTGCTATTTAACTTAAATAGCAAGGGAAGTAACCACAAAGTAAGAAAAAGAGATGGCATTGTTAGTTTGGGTATATGCCAGCAATAAAATATAGAACAAGCCTAATGTTTGTTATGCCAGTAAGAAACCATCACTGCCAGTTACCCATTGATATAATTCTACACCGCTTGGATGCATGTTTACATCTACTGTAAGTTTGGTTATATGCCAGTACGAAAATACATGGTACTTGCAGTTTGATTACTTTGCTTGATTTTCGTCTAATCGGGGGTCTGGCTATCATAAGCATGTAAGAAACCATTACTGCCCTTGTCTTACATTCATATACTTCTAAAACACATGGGTATATTGTTACTTCTACTGTAAGTTTTTCAGAAACATGGCAGATGTGAAAACTACTGCAATTTTCTGTAGTTACATTTGAAGCTTGAGATTTCTATTTTACACTCACATTTTACAGTTTAGATGATCCAGATGTAAATTTATAGCAAAAGCATGGTAGATGAAAGCGACAGACTGGTGTAAAAAACCTTTGAGATTTTTGTTTTCTGATCATAGTTTTTTCAGCTGTTGTAAAATTACAGTACCATAGTACATGTAAACTTACAACACTAGCATCTGGATCATCTAAACTTTACTTCCAACTGAGAAAAGTATATGGATCATCTGGATCATCTAAACTTACAGTAGCATGATAACATTTGGAGCAACTTAACTTTACTTTCAATTGAGAAAATATATCTGGATTATCTAAACTTACAGTAGCATGATTAGTTTTTACACCATGCTTTCAACAGCATCTGGATCATCTAAACTTACATTAGCATGCAAACATTCCAGTGATTCTGATTTCTTCACAAAGAAATAGTAGGGTGTGGTGTAAGAACTAGTTTCAGAAATAGCAGGGCATGTAAGAACTTGTTAGTTTGGGCAGCAAGTCCTCATGGTACTAATGGCAAGAAAATCCCAGGAAATTTTTACAACACAGTTTTTCACAAGCAAATGGATATGTTTCTCACAGTTTTCTGCTAAAAAATTCCTAATTTTGTACATTTTTACATATAGTTAACAAGAAATGGCCTAGTTATTTGGTCACCAAATTTGCTCACATTTCTGACAAGATTTTATATCTACATGATCAGAGGGATGTAGATTGCGGATCATCTACTAGTTGATTGAGGGAAGGAGCTCATGGAAGCATTCAAGAAACTGATGAGGGGGATGATCTGATGTTGATTTGAAGAACGTACATCTGTTTTTTTTCGAATCCTCTGCTTGCTGAAACTTTTTAGATCCTTTTTTCTGCAATTTCTACTTCTGATTGAGCTGCAATCAGTAGGATTTGTGTGTTTCTTTTGGAGATATATGTTTGGGTTGATGGAAAGTTTTTGATGTACATCAGGTTTTAGTGTGTTGTTTTATTGTTGAAACCTGGGGAAAGAGGGTCGGTGGGAGGACATAAGGGATTCTTGAGATGTTTCTCTTTTTGCAGGGATGTAAATCTTTGGATTCCCTGGGGGCGAGCTAGGGTTTCTACAGAGGCGGCCATGGCGCAGTGAGGGGAGGAAGAAGAACACCAGGGTCGCGTGAATCCTGGGGCCTGGGCGCCTGGCCATTTATGTCATTGTGTCTGCCGGGTCTCGGGATTGCGTTGTGCCAAAAACCTGGGCCACGTCCCGCGCGTCCTGGATGGTTCGCGTGGGAATTCTTCCCTTTCGCGAAACGTTTTCTTTCCGTTTTTGGCATGTTTCGCGAAACATTTTCTTTCCGTTTTTGGCATGTCAGGACTGACCTCGCTATAAGGCATATCGTGGTCGACCACGACGTAGCATCGTCCGTGAATAAATGGACGAGTTTGGCTCTAATGCTGGTAACATAAAAAGGAACGAGTTTAACTTCCTAATTTGAATGATTCCCTGGTGTTGACTTCGGTCATGGACGCGAGATGTTTGGCAGAGGGAAAGTAATTGCTCGCCTAAGAATTTCTAATCTAGCGGCAGAGAGTGACAAAACGCGGCAGAGGTATCGGGGGTGGTACTCTAGGTACCGAGTATATAGCCTTGGAGCCGCCGCTTATCCGGAGTCCGGGTATATTTTTCAGGACCGGGCCGATATGCGGTTTGGCCATAAAAACGGTCTGACCTGCACATCGGCCGGAATTTTCCAGTCCGGTGGCATATCCGGATCTGCTAGAGATACTCTTAGCAATAACCTGAAGCCGCACTCACGGGATCGTGTCCATGAAGTACGGCAAGAGAGTGTGGCGCATTCATCACTTCACTCACATCCCAGAGACTCGGACGATTTTTTTAAGATAAAAGGGTTACCCCCGATTTCACTGAAACCATCGAACATGGTTTTACAACTCCAGGCCACACAGGCGCATGTGTACCAGGTCAGGCAAATAGAAAGCCAAAGCAAAACAACTACAGAGTTCCAGCACCAGGACCGAACACCAACTACAGAGGACAAAAACGCAAGCAGAGACTCCATCTAACACTAAGCTCGGGTGAACTTCAAGATCAGCATCTTGCAGGCCTCAGCTTGCCGGGCATCAAATGCAGCACATTCCGCATTTCCTCGTCTCGATCCTGGGGAGTTTGGAGATCACACCCAGGCAATGCGCAGGAGCTCCCCTCGTTTCTTGTTCAGCACGAGCGCGTTTCTTGCCAGCAGATCGGAGACCGCATCTTTGGAGAGAATTTTCCAGAGACTTAACTCTGCCGCCACCCTTCTCCGAATATCCTGCATGCCCGGCCAAGTTTTCCCCTGAAAACACATATCATTACATAATTTCCAGAGAGCCCACATAACAGCAGTACACACTACGTTAAATGCAGCATTTTTATTATTGCTCAACCACCAACGTGCCACCGATTCAAAGTCTGATCCAACCTGTACCCCAACTAAGTCAGAGATAACCGGCCAGATAAGTTTGGCAACAAAACAATCGAAGAATAAATGGTGACATGATTCTGGTTCAGAGCAAAATAAACAAGAAAGATCATCAACAGTTCTACATTTAGCTAAATTATCACGAGTCAAAATCTTATTGTTAGCTAACAGCCATAAGAACACATGAATCCTGGGAGGTACATTCAGTTTCCAGACAGCAGGAGTATGAACCGGTACCACACCACGATCGTTGATGATAGCGTAGAAGGAACTCACACTATAAGTGTCAGATGACTCATACGCCCACAAAGGCATACCATCATCCTGAGTCAGAGTAACTGTGCTAACAAGCTGACACAATTCCATCCAACGGTTGAAAAGTTCCGGAGACACACATCTCCTGAAAGTGAACTTGAGATCCACACCATCCAAAATGAGCAATGGAGCACTCTTTGTTCATTGACTATACTAAATAAATCATAATACATGATGGCCAGGCTACAATTCCCTAGCCAAACGTCACTCCAAAACCTAATTTTTATGCCTGAACCCACACGCCATCTATAGCCCATCTTGGCGGCACTTGCTGCCCAGATAACCCCTTTCCAAAAAGAAGAGCAATTGACAGGCTGAGCACAAAGAATATTAGGTGACAGATCATATTTATGATCAACAATCATCCTCCAAATTTTGTTACCATCCAAATGGTACCTTTTAATCCAGGAGGCTAAAAGACATAAATTAAAATCCCTAAGATTCTGAACACCCAAGCCACCATATTCCTGCTTAAGACACACCATGTCCCAGTTGGCTAAATGATATTTTTTTCATTCCTTCAAAGTCACTCCACAAGAAGTTGGCCATTGGAGAGGTGATGGCTTTAATAGCACACTTAGGGAATTTAATAACTGAAAGCAAATACATCGGAATGCTAGCAATACAAGATTTAAGTAGAACCAACCTACTTTTGTAATTCAGAAGTTTTCCTTTCCACCCTCCATATTTTTTAATCGTTTTATCGATGACAGGTTGGAGGTCTTCGTTCTTAAGCTTAGAAAAATGTATCGGCACCCCCAAATATTTGCAAGGGAAGGAGGCAAGCTTACAACAGAAAATCTGAGCAAGACTTGCTGCCTGGGTAGAGTCAACATTAATCGTCATAAGATCAGACTTATGATAATTAATCCTCATACCAGACATACCTTCAAAACAAGAGAGAAACCACTTGAGATTCCTGGCAAACTCAACATTGTTTTCAAGAAACAAAATGGTATCGTCAGCGTACTGAAGGCTGACAATACCACCTGGAACAACCTGAGGTAGTAAACCTCTGATCAGCCCATGTCTAGCTGCTTTTACAAGCATTTTAGTAAAAACGTCAGCCACCAGATTAAATAAGATTGGCGATGACAGATCACCTTGTTTCAGACCTTTACCCGCTTTGAAAAAAGCACTATTTAGGTCATTAATCCTCACACAAAAGGAACCACCTACCAAGAGGCTTTTAATCCAGCTCCGAATAATGGGACCAAACCCTCGTGAGACTCGGACGATGAGTACTCGTGTTAATGGCGTTGCAGGAAAATATGGGTGTGGTAGCCTTGTGGGAGAGTGGTTGGCCACATGGCGTACGTCAACCTTATGTGTGATAAGCTTGATGATGATTGGAAGATTAGGGACAAGATGATGGATGATGACGCCAGTTTCTTTTGCTGGACATACACAGAGACACAGAGTTGTTGCTATCTGGGGTAGAGGGAGCAGGTTTACGGATTTGCAGCCCAGTGATTCAGGAATCAGACAGCAATATATGCGTCGTGTCCGGTTTGTAGGGCCCGGCGATGTCTACAAGGGCAGAAAACTGGCATTGAGAAAGAAAGAAACACTTGCTAGTGAGTTTTGGTGGTCGTACCTGGTCGTAGAGACAGGCTAGGTGCATCAGCTAAACTATTCTTGTCCCTTGTTTTGGGAAAACCGTTAGACAAGAAGTTGGGCGATCTATTCAAAGCAGCCGAATTTGCAATGCTTGTGGAGAAGTAGGGTTTGTTTGAATTTTTCAGCAGATGAGAGCAAGGTTCGGCTCAGGTCCTGGTATGCATCAAAAGGGTACAGGCAGAACTGATTTCAGTGCAGTAGCTTTGGAGGTAAAGAACTAAAGGGATATATAAAGTGCTAGTCACTTCCAATCAGTTTACCATCGTAACCTTGGTACCAGCAACAATGCTTTTCAAGAAGTTATAGCGATTAGGCACCAGGAAAGTCCACAGGTATTCACGGAAGTTATAACTAAAGGGATGCATCTTCACTGGAAGTCGCATGACGTTCGTCGAGGTGGCCTCCCTTGCTTGGGAGGACATTGTGCAACGCGGGCGGGCCTTCGCCGCTTACACCCCGCCTCCTCCGGCCGAGCAAGACTAGTTTTGCCTCGACTTTTTTTGATTTTGTGTTTTTGGCATGTTACCACTTTAAAAAAAACATGTCTTTCTGCACAATGCGGTTTTCTCCCTTCTATCTATATGAAAAGGCAGTGCTCCTGCCGGTTGCTCCAAAAAAAAAGAGGCCCCATGGGCATCAGCATCAAAAGGCAATTGTTGGCATCAAAAGACCACACAGGTTTTGTATACATATACATAAGCTTTGTTAAAATGTTCATCGCCATCCACAACCACATCGGCACATCATCAACATTTAACTACAAAGATACATGACAATACAAAATATATATGTGCAGTCACAACTTTATTTGCTTGTTTGAAGACCAGGAGGAGAGAATTAGAATCAACCATCCCTTGCGCCACGGCTTAAGCATTCAGACCCAGCTGCTTCCTTGCCTTGCCGACGAAAATGTCTCCAGATTTTATCATCCCCCCTATTCGCCCTGAGAGCGTCACGAACGGTAGCTGAGCCAGCCCTTCTTTCCTTCCAAGTGAGACGATCGCCAGCGGGTAGCCGGTGGAGTAGGTCGCTAGCTTGCTCACAGGAGAGCCCTTGCTCAGTAGCTTCAGGTTCTTTGCAACCACCTTCGCATGCTTCTGGGCGAGGTACCCTTCTTTGATTTCCTGGACAATGGTGCGAGTTATTTTAGTAATCTCGCAGAGCTTTCCAGATGAGAGTGACTGCCTCGAACATTAAAAGTTGGAGATGTTCTACACGGTATAACGAAAAGGACGAAACTTGGATTGTGAATTTGTGATGATTGGAAAGTTCATTTGGAGGACGAGCTACATGGAGCCCTTTTTTGAAAAAATAAAGTCGATATTTTTAAGTTTCCAAAAATGCTGGAAAAAAATCCTAGACGTTCACAATGACCTATTCTACGAGTCCGTAATTTTGCAACCCGTAATAGTTTGTATACCGACCTACACAAAAAAGACAAATACTGACAAATCTGATTTTTTTTTATGTCAAAATCTGTCTGAAAATTTTCAAATCAAATCTCAGATCCAGAATTTTGTTATTTTTGCACAGACCACAACACAATATTTCGCATTGGTATTTTGCACTATGGTAGAAATAATCATGGTCTACTTCTAGGATTTTTTGCAGATTTTGTGAAAGTTAAAATATCATTTTTGATTTTTTTTCGAAAAACGAGCTCCTCATGGATGAACTTTTAAAAGAGGATGTTGGTTTGGAATGATTTATGGGGTTTTCTAACAGATCAGTTGCTTTATCTGATTTTTCGAAGTTGCTTACGTATCCTATCTTCATGTTTGTTACAAGATGATGAAATTAGGGTTTGAATCAGATTGAGATGTGAACTCCTTTTGCTATAAAACCGAGTCTGGTAAACAGAGTCATTTCGACATTAAAGGCAATACATAATCATAGGTGCTGGCAGATTAGGTCATCGCTGAGGCAGAGCTAGTAGGTGCCAAAGCGCTTTGGAGGCTCCCGCAATGTTCAAGACCTCCAGACATGCAACCGGTTTAGCTTAGCCTAGGTTTCATCTCATCTCTTTTGCCTTTTGTAGGTTACATTGGCTTTGTTGTTCTCAGGCGGCGCTACATGATGTTTGTAATGTCAACTTGTCAAGGGACATCACAGGACTCAAATCTGCTGAAATAATGCACACACACTTGTGTTTCACTACTTCAAGCATAGTCTGCATATATGTGTAGTATATACTATATAGCTTTGACATGACATGCTGTGATCAATGGCAACACCACTCTTGTTCTAGGCTAGCTTTGGTTCTTTTTGCTATGTCCTTTGTTCTGTGCTTTTGTAGCGTTTGTGCCATCTCGGTATTGTCCTTCTAATGCAACTGACATGCATTTTGGTGCGTGTTTGGAAAACAAAAGAGGGCAGAATTGCCGAGATTAATCTAACAGTCTACAAATAAATGCAGCCATGCTATTTGCTCTGCAGATTTCGTTGACATCTCGATTAAGCTCAATTAATTGCTAAAATATGTAAATTAATACTGGTTGAGGAAATGAGACGATTCAACCAGAAAAAGGCATAACGTTCTAAATGGAAAAATAATTTACAAATAGAATGGGCATGATGTTTTAAATGTAGACTTACAGGGATATCCGTGATGTCACCGATTGCAAAAATGTTATCATAACCCTTCACTCTTAGATCCTTTTCCACCATTACTCTTCCCATGTTGTCCAAAGATTCCTTTAGGATGGTATCATGTAGCCACGATGAACTCAGTGGCTTACCAATACATACAAAGTGGCAATCAGCTGTTATTGTTTCTCCGCTTGATGTTTTGTAGAACTTCTCTGTGTTGGATAATGAATCTAAATCAACTGATTGCTGGAAAAGCACATTTACTTTCTTCGAAATCATCCAATCAAGACACTTCTTTGAGGCATTCTCATCAGTAAATTCAAGTAACCGTGATCCTCTGTGTACAAGGGTCACCTTCTTCTCTGGATAATCTACTGCAATCTCTGCAGCAAGTTCAACACCAGATGGACCACCTCCAATAATCAACACAGACTCGGATGATTTGATCTTCTCATTTTCTGTTAAAAGATCAGAAGGCATAAGTAAGAAACACAAGTGCACAGAGCATAGTATTATTTTCGTTATGCACTTAGACTCCAGTTACCTCGCTGGAATTCTGTAAGCCTCTCTGTTCTGCTTTCTGGAGAAGTGAGCACACGGCCAGTCGCTATAACAAGATAATCATATGCAAGAGATCGACCATCAGCAGTCAGGACAGCATCCTTAGTGATATTGACTGCAGAAGATGTTACAATAGTGGCAGCGGGGAGGTAATCCCTGTGATAGATCAACGATCTCTCAGCGAAAGATGGCTCAACCATTGATCTCATTTCAGCCCAGGTGAGCTCCATGTACTCCTTCCTGTTATTAGAAGAAATTTTGTTCATGAAAGAGCCTGCCAATACTGAATAAATATCACATAATTTGATATATTTTTAGCACTATTTAATTTATATTTAGATGGTACAAGTGTTGAGAATTCAGAACAAACGAGAGGTTGTCAAACCTCGTTTATGATACCACCTACATGAACAAAAGAGATCTTGTTCATTCTTAGCACAATATCTACCAACACATAGAGTGATCTCCTTCGATTGTCAATGTGTTGAAACACTGCCTGCATTGTAGGAACTTCAATGGCCATAATCTATCTTAGTGCTCTATAGCCTATAGAGCGACTAGAGATTTGGTGCTCCCGAGTTTCAGTAATCTCACCATTTACACAAAATCAAAAAGTATATTTAAAAGTTTCAAAAAATTCTGAAAAAAAGCATGGATATTCTTAATGATATATCCTACAAGCGTGGAAAATCGCAATGCAAAATGCTTTATGTTTTGAGCTACACAAAAATAACAAATGTGAGTATAGCCTATAATGTATAGTTTCAAATTTCCAGATTTTGTCATTTCTGTGTAGCCCATAATACAAAATATTTAGCATCGATATTTTACACGCTTATAGTATACTTCATTAAGAACATGCATGATTTTTTTCAGAATATTTATAAACTTATAAGTATGATTTTCGAAAAAAAATAAACTGGCAGGAGCAAAAGCTATTTCCGCTATAGAGCTACATAAAAAAGATAGTAAGGAAATGCCGGAGCAAGATATTATAATGTGGATGTACTTCTCTGACGCCAGAATATGAAAGCAGAAATACGTGCGCTCCCAAACCGATAATAGTAGAAAACGACCACGAGCAGAAATTATCGGTCAAAATCTATATGCTGACATTTCCACAAACAAATGGCGGACGTGAAAAGGAACAAGGTCGAGGCAGGCAGGGGCTTACGGATCGAGGAGGACGACGTCGGCGTCGGGCTCCATGTACTTGGCGAGGAAGGCGCCGCCGATGCCGCCGCCGACCACCACCACCCTCATCTTGCCCGCCTCCGCCATCGCCGCGCTGTCTTGCTCCTAGTCCTTTGCGCACCAAGTGCAACTCCCAGCTTCCCTTTCCACTGACTTCACAGCTCACGTCCCGTGATGGCCGGAGAGATTTGGGCTGGACCGCAAAGCAGGAGGGGAGGATGCACTAGCAGGAGGAGAGAAGGAGAGAAGCTAGGAGAAGTTTCGATTCTTCGATCCCCTCTCTCGCTGGCCTCCTGTCTCTTTATACATACATACACTATACACTGGTCGTGAGTTTCTCAGCAACTTCTCGTTAATTGACTACGTGAGTGCCTTTGTCTCAATTGTTGACCACGTGATATGCTCGACGTGATACGTTCTAGAAGGAGAGAAGCCGAGATTTTTTTTCTTACTTCCCGGTCATGCCTTGCACCTCACATCCGGCGGCTTTGTTCCTTTTCTTTTCCTTGACCGGTACTGATATTCAGCTATTTTGGCCGGAAAGTGTCTTATGCACCGAGGTTTCAATAAATCGAAAAAAAATTATAAGTCTCAAACAATTCTGAAAAAAAACCAGGTGTAGCCAACGACGTATCCACAAACGTGCAAAATATAAAATTCAGATGCTTTGTATTATGCGCTACACAAAAATGACAAAATCTGATAAATTTGAAGATTTGAAAGTATACATATTCAGATCTACACTTTTTTTCATTTTTGTGTATCCAAAGTACAAAGTATTTGAATTGATATTTTGCACGTTAGTGGAATTCATCATTGGCTAGATCTGGGATTTTTTTACTAGAATTTATTTAAACTTGTAGATATTTTTTAATTTGTTTAAATCACCGGGATCACTGTGTCTGGGAGCACAAAATCTGCTCTCTATTTTGGCCTGCTTCTTCCTTCCACGTCTCTCTTCCAGCCCCCACACACCAACGAAAAATCGCTTCCAGCGCGTTGAGATTACAACCGCCTCCCGTGCCTCCTCGCGCCACCGCTAATCCGCGACTTTGCCTTTCTCTTCTCCATCGATTTCTCGCCGTCGCTGCTCTACGCACCCGTCAACAAACACAACACCAATTATATCCAATTATATGAGATAGATCTCAATCATGTAAGACAGTTCATGAGAATATTGTATTGAACAACTTGGGAGAGAGAGTACCAACTAGCTACTCCTATGAACTCATGATCCATGAGGAAACTACTCGCAAACCATCACGGAGGCAGTACAGTAGATGAAGATGGCTCCGGGGGATCCCCGTCCCGGCAGGGTGCCGGAACAAAAACTTCTGACCCCCAAATTAGGGTTTTGGTGACGGTGGAGCTTTGCTGCGTTTCTAGAAAAATCCTCTGGAGATTAGGGTTTCCACGTCGTGACGAATATATAGTCCGAAGGGTGTCGGGAGGCGGTGCCCGAGTCAATGAGGCGACCTTGGGCGCGACCTAGGGTGGGGTCGCGCCCAGGTACCGCCTGGAGGCTATGGGCCTCTCACAGGTTTGTCCTTCTGGCTCCCGGAGTTTTCTGGTGAAATAGAATTTCTATAATATTTTTAGATTTTTCCCAGCACTTTCAATTTTGGGCCTTTTCTGCAATGCACAGACAAAATAAACAGAAACTGGCACTAGCACTGGGTTAATAGGTTACTACAATAAATGCCTTAAAATTATATAAAACTATAGTAGAAACATGTCGCAATGGTATAAAACAAGCATGGAATAATCAAAAATTATAGATACGTTTGAGACGTATCAATTTCATATCATTTCCTCGTCAACGCCGGTCGGCTTTCCGTCGAACATGTGGGCACCATTCCCATCGCCAGCGCCGGTACCATCACCGTCCGCGCCAAACAAGCGTTGGCGGCCGCACACATCGACGTTTGGGCGTGGCCGGCCCCTCTGCAGAGCCGGCGACTCAGTAAACGCCTGGTTGAGATCGACGCGGCAGCCGACGTTCAGCGACTCGGAGCGGCTGCTCTCACCAAATCCAGACGAGATCCAGAGCCCGAAACGTGGAGTGGTCCGCCATCGAAGAACGCTAGGTTCGACGGCGATGCGCCCCGCGGCGCGTTGGTGCTCCCTTGACTCGCGCCGCCACCAGCAACGAACGCCAGCACGCGTTCAAGAGATCGATCTTCTTCTGCCTGGCCACGACACTCGTGCGCCGTCCTCTCCTGTCGATGGTGGCCGCCGATTGACGTTCCCGCTCCTTTCCCAGTCTGCATCCGATATATTCTCCGCCACGCGGGATTTGCGAGGGACGACATAACCGCCGGTGGCAGGAGCGCCACCTCGAGCACGCTCCGTCGCCTGCTCCGCAGCGAGCACCGCCATGGTGCGCTTGATGGGAGACATCGGGTGGCCGGACGTGGATCGCCCAAGTGGGAAAGGCGCAAGGAGTGGGCAGGTGAGGCAAATGGCGGGAGACTGAAAATGGACGGGAGGGAGGGGAAAGTGATATGGACCTTCCGTGTCGCTGACGCGTCGCCCGTCAGATCCGACGTGGCTGCGTTGCCGCGGGTTGCCGGCGCGCCCGCTTGCCTCCCTAGAAACAGGGCGCGAAGCGGGGTTGCCGACGCTCTATTGGCGTGCCGGCAACTTTCGGCCTATTGGGCTCGCGTGGGTTCCGTTTTGTAGCCGGCGCACCAATAAGTCTACTGGAGCGCTATTTGACGATGCTCTTATTAACCATTTTCAGAGGGCCCATGTGTATCTGCATCAAAAGACCATTGCTGGCATTCATGAGTGTCATTAGAGAATATCGAAATCCTTTCAAAATTTGCACTCAATTGCTATTTTAGCAATTTTGTCCAAAAAAAAACAGCTCTAATAGTCTTCCTATAAGTGGTACCCACAAAAAAAAGCTGAGCAAAATTTTGGCTCCAACTTTGCATATTTACCAATCCAAAGTCAAGTTGCTAATTTTGTCTCGTACGTGCGTGTGTGTCGTGTGTGCGTGCGTGTGTGTCTCGTGCGTGCGTGTGTGTCGTGTGTGTGCGTGCGTGCGTGCGTGGGCCGTGTGTGTCGTGTGTGCGTGTGCGTACGTGTCGTGTGTCCGTGTACGTGTATATACATATATTTACATATTTATGTGTGTACGTATAGGGGTGTGCAAATCTGAAACCGTGGAAACCAGTTAAAACCGATCAATGGAAGCTAGTTCATTTTCCTTTATAAATTCAATCATAAAATTTAGACGTAGTAGAAAAAAAAAAATGAACTAGCCCAAAGCGGTTAAACCATGACCGTTTTTGCCCACCCTATGTACGTGTGTTCTTCCGTGTGTTTGTTTGCATGTTTGTACTTGGTTTGTACATACGTATATGTACGTGAAAAACTCGTGTTTTTGTCCGTGTGTATGTGACGTGTTTTAGTATACGTATACGCTGACGAGTTGTGCTAATATACATGTCATAGTTGAATGATAAAGTGTCCCCACATGTCATTGTGTGTTGTCATATATTTAATCAAAGTTTATAAAGTTTGAATTTGACTAAACTCAGAATGTAGTGTAATTTGGGACAAAGGGAGTACATTTTCTTTTGTTGGATGCGGACCCACTTGAAGCTAAATCCTTACAATATCTAAACTCCCTAGATTTCCAAGCTTGTGGTGCCTCCACCTCATCCTTGGCTTTGTAGTCAAACTATTATGGTCAAATAGATAGGTCTTGGATAGGCCCACATGAATGTGTATTTTATGGCACCTTTACTTTCTAGGATATGGGACTTCTTTTACTTGGCAAGGTACAGCCAACCAGGTCTTGAAAAATGACTAAATCAACTCTGTCATCTAATCCAATCCCATCTAATATATATATAACCATATTTTGATTCGAGAAAAATATGCACGGAATATATGCACGTCGACGAGTAGGTTCCATTCCCGTGACCGGTATCAAATTTCATCAATTGTAACTTGTTAATTTTTTACCGAATTTCGTACATATTTTTAGACAAATTTTAACAAATCCGTCGCACTCGTTTAACCGTTTGAAATATCCTTTGACAAGTAGATCCATCTCGCTGTTCCACACAACTTTCGTATTGTAACTTTTTTATTTCGGCAGACATATACGTATAGATATTATACTGTACGTATGCGTACGTCTTCCATCGCCGTAAACTTTGCCGGTGCCCATGCAGCTCCAGCCGCTACTTCCGCCGCAGTAGTACCGTCGCACTATGCAATCCCGTTCGCCGCTCTTCATGTGACTGTCAGCTAAACAAACTTGTTCAATTATGACGGTGTACCCTCAGTTCATCACTTAGCTGAGTGGTGCAAGTGGTGAGAGTACACGAAACACAGTACACAACCAAATGTCCACGCTTGCGTTTCTCTAGATGTAGGCAAAAATTAATACAGAAATACAATAAGTAGGAGTAACCAAACACACCCTTCGATGCGTCTGTTTGTCTTATTTTTAAGCGGTGATTCACCGATAATATGATAAGGTAGATGGTAGAAATGATACTGATTCTTAATATAGAGTGCCAATGCTACACAGTTGGCTAGCTGATAAAATTTGAATAGATTTTCCTTTAATCGCATACATGAGTTGGTTTCTTTCACTGCGTACATTTATAGAAGGATGGTTATTGCTCAAGCGATTTACCTTAGTGCCAGTCAATAGTTAGGTAGTTAGTCTCTTCAAATGATAGTAGAGATCAATAGAGATTAGCTTTCTACTGTACAGATTAGCTTTCTGCTGGATGTCATCTCAGTTGAACTGTTAATCCCTTCAAATGATAGTAGGGGTAGTTCTCCTTGCTATCAGGAAAACAAATACTAATTAATAGACTATCCTGCTAAAATGTTTAACTACTTTGGTTGTTGTCCCATGTATTTTAGATTTCCGCTTCAGATCCTTGTTATTACGTTTCCAATCCATTCATATAAACTAGATTTTTGTCATGTTGCAAAATAATTTGCACCATCGTATATTTCTTACGATGCCATCCAAGTTAGGGAGGTAGGTAAATAATTCGAGCGATTCATGGAGATGACAATGCAGAAAACATTTTGTTATGAAAAAACATTGGTCTTATTATTATTACATGTTGAATACATAGTTGCATGCAAATGTTAGATTATTTTCTAGTTTGTTATTCTTTTATTGTAGTATATTGAATTGGCTTGGAAAATATATTGTAGATGAAAGTATAAACATTTCATGATATAGTAATACAATTTTTTTGAGCAATTACTGTTCTGCACTATGACTTATGTTGAAATCGTTTTTTGCATAAACTTATATGCCGAAAATTTGCCGCATAGCACTCACAAACTTTGCATAATGAAGAGAAATAGCATACTCTGTCTATATGTCAAACTGGAAAACACAAAAAAATATATGTTAAAACACCTCATTCGAAGCCACTCAACAACAACGGAGCAAAAATACGGAACAAACTAATTAAACGAAACAACTAAGGCGGGCGCGGCAAAGCGCGCCCTTACCTTCTAGTGACAATCTAAACGTACTTGCTTATAGGATTTTCTAGAAACTGTGGACTTTTGCACCTTTCTATCTAGCTTTAGTTATCTTTTAGTTCTCTCCCCTCGGCAAAGTGGATAGGAAAGAGTCTTGCTTCCGTTTCACTAGGAGAGTTACTTTATCGTTTGAACCTCATAAAGCATCTCTAACAGAGACGCGATAATGCACGCTAAAACCATTTTACAGCGCCGGATATGATGTTTTAGCGCGTGGGGTGGTGGCTGCATTTCCAGGCGCGCTAAATTTTAGCGTGTTGCATACTAGCTTTTTCAGGCGCACTAAAATAGCGCGTCGCAAACACGTTTTTGCAACTATATGGATGAAAATTAAATTAAAATGAGCAAGAAAATTAGACTGAAAAGAAAATATATTGCATAGTTCAAACAGGGATAGTTCATAGTACTGAAATTAAAATAGACTAAAACACATTGCATACTACTAGTCATCCTCCTCCGAAGTGGTGTCGTCGGTGTCGGTGCACAGATCATCCCACCTCGGATCCTCGTCGTCGATGGTGGTTGGGTTGGCGAGCTGCGCTTCAATGAATCTCTTCCGCGCGCGCCAGTCCTCCCTCTCGGCCCTCCTCTGCGTCCAAAACGTGTGCTCGTCCGTCACGTCCTGAGGAACCACTCCCTCCATGCCGCCATGGTGCGCGCGTCCGCCTTGGCGATGATGAGATGGCGCTCCTGTTGGCGGTGTCGCTGCCTGTCTTCGGCGGTGACGAGGCACGGCGGCGGAGCGAGGGCTTGCGCCTGTTCGGCAGTCAACACGTCGTGGAAGTTCATATCGCGGTGCGGGCGGCCGAGCCGCCACGCCGCGGTGTCGTATGCGCGCGCCGCCTCCTGCGCCGTCTCGTAGTCACCGAGGCAAATCTCCGCGTAGTATGTCCCCGACGGCCGCGCTCACGCCATGGTAGCTGGAGGTGCTCAGGGGCCACGGCGGCGCGGAGGCATCTCGGAGCGCACGAAAGAGGGAGCGGCGAAGGAGAGGAGCGGTGGGGAATGGAATCTTCCGGGCGGTTGGCGGCGCGTGAAGCGATGGAGCTTATCCAGCACGCTGGAAGCGGCACACAATATATAGCGCGCGCTTCCGCTTTATCTCACGGGCGGCAAAACATTTCCGCGCGCGCTATTTTCCCACGCATGTTGGAGCTGCGCGTCAAGACTCCGTGTTCTAAATTGGCAGTTTTTCCATCGCGTGCTATTTAGCGCCTGTTGGAGGCGCTCTTTGGGAACGAGCAGAGGATGCGTCGGAAACGGTGGTCTCAGCCCCTCCACATAGGCAGTAGCATGTAGGGCCCATCCTCCTCTCTCCCCCCTCATTATCTCACTTTCCCCAGCTTCAAACATGCAAAAGAATCAGACAAACAAGGCCGGTGTTGCAGGGTCCTTTTTGTAATTTTCTTTTCTTTTCTGGACCTCTTTGTAATGTGTACTGAGTTCCTGTTATATGAAATTGGATCCTTTCAAAAAAAAAAAAAAAAAACAAGGCCGGCTCTCTCTTTTCTAGTGTCTTACTTACTTTTTCTTCTCTTTTCTGTCCGAGGAGGCGGCCTCTACAGGAGTCATCTGGCACCTGCAGAGCACTACCAGTACAACAATGTGGCATCCAAGTCTAGTTGGCTGGCTTCAAGAGCATCTCCAACAAGCGCCCCACGCGTCGGCGGTGTTAATTTTTTCAGCGCCAAAATAGCGTTTTAGCGCGTTGGGCACGTGTTGAGCTTTTTCAGACGCATTATATTTTCGCGCGGGATGTACAAGGTTTTCTAGGCGCGCTAAAATAGCGCGCCGCAAACACGTATTTGGATTGTTTCAAATGAAAACGAAATTAAAAATAAAAAACAAATAGACTGAAAATATAAATTATATTAATTCGACACACGAACACTTAAACAAAAACACACGAACACAAACTAGTCGGACTAAAACGACTAACACAAACTAAAACGATTCTTAATTTAAACTAAAACGACGACTAGTCGGTCTCGTCGGAGGAGAAGTCGGAGTCGTCGGAGGTGTCGGAGATGTCGTCCTCCAGCGTCGCCCACCTGGGATCGTCGTTGGCAGGTGTCGGAGAAGCGCAGTTGCGCCTCCGCCGCGGCCTTGGCCACCCGCCACTTCGCCCGCTCGGCCGCCCGGGTCTGCCAGTACTCCTCCTCTGTGGCGGCTTCGCGCGGTGGCTCGCATAC
The DNA here is from genome assembly GCA_947311845.1 of Poa pratensis. Taxonomy (NCBI): domain Eukaryota; kingdom Viridiplantae; phylum Streptophyta; class Magnoliopsida; order Poales; family Poaceae; genus Poa; species Poa pratensis. The sequence goes on from CAMZMU010000099.1 coordinate 18,741,327, forward strand.
CACTCCGCCACGGCGCGCTTGTCCCTCTCCGCGACGAGGCGGAGGGTCGCTCGGCGGCGGTCCTCGTCGGTGACGAGGCAGCGGAAGCGGTGGGGAAATTCGCGCGCAGGAGAGGAAGAAGAGCGGTTGGGAGGCACGTGTCTGCTCAGTGCGTTGGACGCGGGGCGCCATATAAAGCGTGGCACGCACCGCTTTGGCCAGTGCGCAGGACGGTTTTCGCAGCGCGCTTTTTTTCCGCGTCTGCTAAAGCGCGTGCAATGACCCCACACGCGAGAAAATGCCGGTATTTCGCGCGCGCGTCGTTTTTCCCAGCGACTGTTGGAGATGCTCTAATGGAGCAGTAGGTCGCTGGCATGCCCTTAACCTGACTTTAGAAAAAATTGGTACACCCCTCATAGATATGGGGACCGCCTTGCTTGTCCATTTTCTTGATAAACGATATGCATTTTCTCTTCCTTGCCGCTTAGACTAAGACATATCAAAAAGATCTATTATTAAAAGGAGATTGGGATCATCCTGTGGTTACCGGATGATGGGAATAACTAAGCAGAAATTGGGAAATGAGCATGAAATGTCTATAAATGAATTTTCTCATTATTTTTTATTTTCGGGTCTTTTCGTTGCATTCACCTACAACAAGAAACAACCACCAGCGTTTCACCTACAAGAAACAACCACCAGCGTTTGGTGCACAGCTTCTGCATTTTTGTGCATTCTTCTTCCTTTCTTTCCGTCATATTCCAAATAACTTATCTAAGGTAGTGGCAGTGGCGAGGTGATCTTTGTGATAAATTAATGAATCGCTCAACAAAAGATGGTTCAACCATTGATCTCAGAATAGCTTAGCTAATCTCCAGGTAGTCCTTCCTGTCATTGGAAGAAGACTTTTTAATGAAAAAAACCTTCATTTCTGAAGAAGTAGCTAATAATAATAAAGGGTATGAAGCCACGTCAGTTTAGATATCACATAACGGGATTTTTAGCATAATCTGATAATCAGAAACTGGAGCCTTCTCATTTTTCAGGGCACAATCCATTGAATATATACAAACAGGACTGAGCTTAGCCAAGATTATTCACGGGTTCAGAAATCAAGACTAATTCTGACACGTGGTAGTAATTTACAAGTCTGAACCTCCTAAGTTAGGTTCACTTAAGAGAGCGCAGCGCTGAAGCCTTGCATATTGGGCACCAGTTCTTCTGCAGAAGCCACTGTCGAATGCAGCACACGTGGTACTGGTGCTCACACCACAACCTGCCAACCTCTTCGCCCTTCACGAACTCCTCCTGGAACAGGAACAGGAACAACGAACCATATTAACACAGACACAGAGATAATTGGTGTCATTGGAGGAAGCTTCAGATGACAGTGTTGTTGATGTAGTAAAATTCAGGTGGGGATTCTCTCCCCACCGGTGTTAGCCTAAAAAAAAGTGTTGTTGATGTTGAGTATGCTAGATGGTGTTTTCGACAGTAGTAGTACTTCTCTTTCAGTTTATGTGAGCAAGTACCAGTAACAGACTGGATATATACTTTGCCAAAAAAAACTAGGATAGTTAGATCATGGCAAAACTGGAAGTGTTCTTTTGGTCATTGTCAAGAAGTTTAATCAGGACATTGAATACAGAAAGTCAACATTATTAGCGATGAAATCAAGGATGATGTTAAAGCAAAACAATATTCAATATTAGATGGTTATATTTTGCACCCTGTAGAAATGATAGAATACAACTGGTAGATATTTACCTGGCATATGCTGCACTTAATGTCATCTACGATTGATGTCTTTACTTCTGTAGCAACTGGTCTATATAAACGCCTTCTGATACATTTTTTGAACTGTTCTTCAGAAAGAGCAGTACTTACAGAGCCTATTCTCTCTTCTAATTCTAATAGTTCCTGTTCAGGAGAAGGAAAAACAAATTACTCTTGAACGAGTATACCAGAAGTTATCCCATCAAATATCAAATTTATGCAATCATTGAGGGAGGGAGGGAGGGGGAGGAAGAAGGAAGAGTTCACATGGAAATCCACTTCTGTAATGAACCTCTTCAGTCAGAATTATATGTGACAAAAATAGTACCTCATAGGACATGTTGTCAATATCCATTCGCATGTCGCTATGCTGATCATTGGAGGCGAAAGCACCAAGTAAAAGATTTGTCTCCAGGACCCGCAATTGCTGCCAACATTTTATTAATTTTCAGTGAAAAGGTAGTCCTAAGAAAATAACGAAGATGATGGCAAACTCACTAACCTCATAAGTCAGCTCAGTTTCTTGTTCAATCCTGTCCAGCGCTAGTAATACCTTTATAGAAATATACAAAAAAAAACCCTTAGTCATAGAGCATGCTCTTTAGCATCATGACGAATCTAATCCAATATAAATCCTATCTACAAGAACAGAACAACTGTAACCAATACAAAAATGGGTTTGGAAAAAGACCTCTGCAATTCCTTCCATGTTTAAGCGTCTGTGGCCACCTCTCTCCCCCAATAGACCACGAGATGCTTGTTGGTGACTTTCGTCAAAATGAGCGTTCGGTGTTCTCCTGGCAGTCCGAGTACTCGACCCCTGACGACTAGATGAGTACATTGCATGAGGTAGTTCCACAGAGACTGGTCTTGTGAAGCTTTCTGAAGAAACATCTTCTGCAGAAAAATGCACCCCGGCTGACTGTTGATTCCCCGTGGTAGAATCGTCGAGCGAAAGCATGCCATCCTGTCTTTCCACAGACATCCTGAACCTACTGTCCCTAGAAGTTCGTCTTGTCCTTACTGATACTGCTGAACCCTGAATATTTTTGCTGCGGCTTCCTAATGTTTTCTGCGGAACTAATTGGTCAGTACTTCTGATTCTAGGACCTCTAATGCTATGATATATTGTATGCGAATGACCTAAACTGGATGGTCCACTTATGACCCTTGATCTGGAGGAAGAGCTTTCCCCTTCAGAAGCTCTCTTTTTCATAGCATCAAACCTCCTGCTATAGACAGAATCAGATGAACATCCTGATGGCAGAACATCGGAAGCTGACGTGCAACCAAGGTTTTTAAGACCATGTGGTCCCCGTCTCTGTTCTCCATTAACAAGACCAGATGATGGCTTCACACCAACAGTAGGAATTGTAGATATAGTAGGCTGATTAGTAAATGAGGAAGAGCATGAATATCCAGGTCTACCTAAATTAAGTTGCTTATCTTTCTTTCTATTTGTTTCAGACCTTACCAAGGACACAGCTGTGCGTGCAGGTACATCTGAAGAACCAATAGAATTCGAAACATCAGGATCAGGTGCTACCAATTGGTTATATTTGGCAGTCAATCCTTTTGTCTCAGTCTGCAGAGCATCTGAACTTTGCTTCTCTAAAACTATTTTCTTACTATCCACCACACGAATGGCCTGGGCCTTTCTTCTACTGCTTTCAGCAATGTCGATTCCTTCCAACAAAGACTGCATACGCTTTTCCTCACCAAATTTCCTAAGACGAGCATTCGAAGAGCTTCCAGACATGACTTTTGAACTTGCAGATTTATATAAACCGTGTACATATCTTGGCCTCTCCTGATTATCAGACAGCCTAGTTTTCATAGGATTGACTCTTGCAGTGCTTCCCTGTCCATCGGTGTTCTGACAGGTCGACTCTTCAGAACTTTGATTTCTCGAAGAGATGCTAGAACTCTTCTGAGAAATCCAATTGCGGTTCTCGATCTCCTACTTAAATACTCGTCCATGTAACCAGATGGCACTGAATATTGAGATGGGAATTTTTTCCAATGCCGAGAAGCGTCGGGGTCACGATTTGCAAGGATCAATAAGCGGCAGAACCTGGAGAATGGATGACAAGAAACAAATAAGCAAGAAAGAAACCAACAACAGAGTATTACGAATACTACAGTCCAGCTGGGTGCAAAAAGAGGCACTAAATTCGCACCAACGCGCAGGGATCAATCCTAGCATGATTTTCCACTCAACTAGTAGCCAAGCCATAAATAAAATCCGACAGGGGTAGCTGCACTCGAGGTTCAGGTCAAGGCGTCACTAATATTATGGGCATAAAACAAGATCATGATGTCATCAGCAGCATCCTTATAAGGCGAAGTATATATCTCTCAAATAAGCTTCACAAAATAACAGGACCAGGCTCCACAAATCATGACATCATTTTCCTATCCGCATAGTGATACCTCTGAATCTCACGCAGAGCATAAATAAACAAACTGTCAGCACCAACAACTGATACTAGTTTTCTACATTACTTCTACTGGGAATGCCCATCCGTAGAAAATCCGTATCCGAAAGTGCAGCACGCTATTGAACTGTCTGTTAGTCTAGCATTAGTCTAGGCGTACATCTGTGATCAAAACTACTGAACATTCTAACACACGCCACGGCACCAGGCAAAACGAGTTCATGATCCTCGAACAGAACTGAACCGAACAGACAGACACAAAAAAAGAACAAGTGCAAAACAGATAAGCAGCAGAGTGGTCGGCCGGCCGTCGAGAGTGGGCTCGCGCGTCTTGGTTTCCTCCGCAACGGCGCCGGACGTACTCCTGCGGCGCGGTTGCCGGAATGGGAGAAGACGCCGAGGAGAAGTGGGGAGGGGATCGCGTTACGATTTGCAGACGCACAATTATATGAGTTTTGATTTTCATTGAAACATTCCATACATGCCACTTCCACGTACGTTTACCCCAAAAAAGATATGTGGTTATATGTGATTGCGTTTAATCTGCGGGTTTTGTCCATCTCTCAATTATAGTACTCCATTACTATTAGAGGGGCGGATCAGCACACCCAGATATTGTGGAGCTCTCCAGGTGGCATTTAGCAAAGAATCGCTACGCAAATGGGAAGCAAATGATCTTGCGGGTGTCATTTATGGGATGCCATTAAGGGTATATATCGTGGTTAATTAAGATTGCACCCCTATGGCCCTATATATATACTATACTGAGGCGAGCGGCGATTGCCTCTCTCAAGTGTCTAACTTCTAGTTGATCGGAAACAAAAACACCTCTCGTAAAGTCATTAGAAGTTGAAGATCAAACATGCGAGGGAGCAGCCTGGTGTACGTGGTTGCCCTTTTGTTCATCGGGTGCCTTGTTGTGCTTGGGCAGTGTAAGTATATCGTCATTATCTCATCGCATATATTTTTGCAGCTAATACATTGTCTTAAAAACATTATTGCCTCCATTTCTATGAGAGGTCGTATATACCCTGGTGCGTTGTGGACTGACTGATATACATGTACTTTTGCATATGTGAATAGGTCGTCCTGGAGCTAGAAGAGACTATCAAGACCGTTATGCCAATGTAACTCCTAATGCTACTATCTTGGACTGAACGGTCAACGAGAGCAAACTAGGCCTTAAAATGTGTGTCCCAAGGGATTGTGGCAAGGGCGACAAAGAAGGCTTTGGCCAAGAGTGCACCTGCTGCCTTACACTGCCGGACAAACCATGTTGGCATTCCTTTAAGGACTGCCAAGCAAATTGCCCAATTTGCAACCCTAATTGTTCATCTGAATTGGTAATGGAGTTAGGTAAACTGGAAGCAGGATTAAATCCATGAAGGGATTAGAGAAGCAGATAATCAAATGTAATAATCTGGTGTTTTCCACTAGTGTATCTCTATGTATGTGCCAATAAAAATACGATTTAGTACTGCCAATCTTGTAATAAGCTAAAGATTTCAAGATGAGATATCCACTATTTCAGTTGATTCGGGGCTCGTTATCAAAGTTGAATTTATGGAGATAGTGGCCGAAATTCACCCTATCGATTTTTGTAGCGAATTTTATCTAAAAAAAAATATTTGAATTTTATTTAGATGCTTGTTGATTATTTTGTGAAGACACTCAATAAAATAAGCAAATAAGCAAAATGAAGACGGTCAACAAATAAGCAAAATGAAGACACTCAACAATTCCTACAAGTACAATCGAGAGCCTTGACTGGTGTGCTCAGCTAACTGCCTACAAGGCTCCATCAAAAACACTTCCTCCAGTCACTAAAATATCACAATTTTACACGCTAGATTGCAGATGCAGGATAAAGCATTCGCAACAGATCAATCGTAGCATGATTTTCCATAGAACTACCTAAAGCCATAAACAGAATCTGACAGGGAGTAGCTGCACTCGAGGTTCAGGTCAATTTTGGGTGTCCCTAATATTGGCGCCCCTGACAAAAGGACCGGGACCACGCTCCACAAATCACGCCATGCCATTGGCGCCCCTGACATCACTTGCCTATCCGCATAGTGATTCCTCTGAACCTTAGGCAGACAGAGTATAAATAAATAAACTGTCAACGCCAATAACCAACAGTTTTTGGCATAACTGCCATACTAGAAATGCCCATCCGTAGTAAATCAGTAAACGAAAGTGCAAAGGCATTGGACTGTTTGTTGTTCTTGGGCGTAAATTTGTGATGAAAACCATGCCCAAGACGCACTAACTCTGTTTGCATTTCGGAGCCTAAATACAGCAGCAGAAACCGGTCACCGTAAAAAACCGCCCAAAATCAAGATCAAAGCAATCTCAGAGGCCGGCAAACATTCCAACACACGCCACGGCGCCAGGCAAAACGAGTCCCTGGTCCTCGAACAGAACAGAGCAGAACCGAACCGAACTGAAACAAACAGACACAAAAATAAATGTGCGAAACAGAGAAGCAGCGGAGTGGGCATACTCATACAGCGGCGCATTCCGATCGAGAGGCCGGCCGTCGGAGAGTGGGCGCGCGCGGCCTGGCTTCGTCCGCGCTAGCGCCGGCCGTACCTCGTGCTCGGCGGCGGCGGCGGCCGGAAGGGGAGGAGAGAGACGCCGAGGAGGGAAGCAAGTTGGGAAGCCGGTGGGGGCGCCGGACAGGCTCGGCTCGGATTCCTTTCCTCCTGGGCAGGATCCGAGGCGATTTAACGGCAGCGGGATTAGCGGGTCGGGTCTGGTGGGGAGTGAGACGAGCCGTGCGTGGAAGTGGAATCCTACGGCTGCCCATTTCGTGCGGAGTAGTCGTACACGTGACGGAAACGGAGGATTCTGTAGTGGGCGAAATAGGGCGTGTACCCCAATTTGAATTTTTTTTTCCGAAACACAGTACAAACGCAGACGCTCATATACACGTGCACACCCACTCTTATGAACGCACGCACGCACACACACTACCCATATGAGCACATCCGAAAGACTGAGCTGGCGGTTGAGTCTTGAGATTGACGAAGTCACCACATGCGACTCAATGTCGACGGTAACGTCGCCTCTTACTGAAAAATATTCCACCTAAATGAGAAACCCCAATCAATTTTAATACGTGTATCTCGTTTAGTGTGAGAAGATGTCCCATCGATAGCGAAACACATGTGGTAACTGCGTGGTTTCATAGAGATGGGTCTACATGCATATGATAGTCCGCGTCTGTATTGTGTCTAAAAAAAATTATCTTCTCTTAATAAAACTGCCCAAAGAGCCATTCGAAAGCCGAAGATTTTCTTAATAAATAAAAATCCCCTTCACTATGTTCATCTCAAACCAACAAACTTTCAACGTCTCATTGATAAGAACAGGACGCTAACTGAGCTGGAACGGTGGTGATCACACGATTATTGGTGCTTTAGTTGATGGTCAGCTACTTCTTGACCATCTTCATCCTTCCAAAGTGGATCATCTGTACAATTGATAAAATGAGAAAAAGGCTTTATTTGGAACAACGAGATATCTGTTGGTCAACTAGACTGAAAGACGCTATGTTGGACATGGAGGCTTTTTGGATAGGTTTTGGACCTCCACTAGTCGTGGCTTGCTTGGACGGACGTCTCTCGGCTGTTATAGATCGATAGGCAAATAGAAACGATATAAATATCAATCAACAACACAAGAGAAACAAGATTATTTTAGTGGTGAAAACCCACCAAAAGAGAGTAAAAAACCCATGGCCGCCAGCCTATCAAGAGTCACGAGCAACTCGCGACCTTATCGAGTCAATCCGAATTATAGATTCGAAATCGTTATGTTGATAGACCGAGCCGAACTAACTCATTCTTCCAAGGATTTCGAACGAGTCGAACCGAGCTGACTCGGCCAACGGAAGAGGTAATAGCAGGCGCACGATGATCTTGGCTGTTTAATCAGTGGATTCTTCTCTTTAAGAGGAGGTATATACACTTTTAGTCCCACAACTTGTCCGCGATGTACTTCCTCCGTCCTCAAATAAGTGTACATCTAGGTTTTGCACTAAGTCAATTTTTCAAAAGTTTGGCCAATTGTATAGAAAAGAGTATCAACATATACGACATCAAATTGGTATATTTTGAAACTTCATTTCAAGACGAATCTAGTGATACCAATTTAGTGTCATAAGTGTTGACACGTTTCCCTAAAAAGTTAGTCAAACTTTAGTAAGATTGACTTACCAAAAAGGTAGAAGTACACTTATTCGCGGACAGAGCGAGTACAAATTAGTCCCATAACTTGCAAAATGAAAACCGTTGTCCCACAAGTTGTATTGAACGAACAAACAGGTCCCAAATCATTAAGAAGTTGACACGTGGCGTTGTAAGTTTTATAGAAAGACCCCTATATATTTTTCTCTGGCATCTTTGGTCTGGAGTTATCTTACATGCGGGTCCCACATGTCAGTATGTAAAGAAATAAATAAAATTAAGAGTCGCTAAGAGGGAATGGAACTCCGAACTCTAGCTGATGTAGATAAGAGACTGCCACCAGACCAAGTGTGCTTTAGTGTTAAAGTAGGACTTCACTTTTTATATATTGATGTTTGTGCTGCAAGAAGGATGCTCACTTTCTCGGCTTTAGTGGCGGTGGCCAGCGTCGAGGAGCTGGTAGCCCTCGTAGCCATGGCTGGCCTACACAGAGAGAATGTGCACCATGCTTGCTGTCGGCGTGACCGTGTACTATTTACGGGCAGGACCATGCCGGCCTCTGCGGGCACATCTACGTGCTTGTTGTTTGACCACCAAAAGATCAACATATAACACCTCAGTGACGACCACACCTCGCACACGCTAATTAATCCATCGGCTCTGCGATTCGTGCAGTGTATGTATCGAAATTGTGCTCGAAGCTCATCCTGTTGTCCGCCGCGACAGTGATTTTAGCCACGTCCATGCTCCTCATCCTCTCTTCCATGGTGCTTTACAAACTCCTCGCGATGACCCATGTTTCTACCAAATCTCTTCCATTCCGGTGCCCTGTACGCGCAGAACGCGACCGGTGTCCTCAGTGTGCCGTCGTCGGCATAGTCGTCTGTACCGTCGTCCTAAGACTTCCTGAGCTCTCAAAACCATGTCTAGGAGCTTTGCCTCGACATGGTGATCTTTTACCATGGAGGAAATGATTCGGGAGGTAGTTTGTCGCCGTCACCACTATCGTCTTCCTCGCCTCCGGTGTTGAGCTCCGCACCATCGATCACCTCCTCCTGCCCTCCGTCCTGGTCTTCTCCACCAGATTCTACGATGTCCTGGGTTCGCTATGGATCATCCTAAGTATTTACCTGCGATTCGTGCGTCCCCGAGCTACCTCCCCGCGTGCCCGTGCTCCGGCCGCCGCCGTCGTCCACCATGTCGTCACCTCCGAGCTCTGTTACGTGGTTGCAACGTTAAGAACGCATAATACTGCGATGGGCTGTAAGTTTTCATGAACCGTTGAGTGGTGTGTTGGCAATGCCATGCGCAGGTGAGCATCATATCATAATCAGGTCACGAGTTCGATTCCCCACCTTGCGCGCGCCCCTTGGTTTTATTTATTTCTTCTTTCTTCACGTACTGACATGTGGGACCCGCGTGTAAGACAGCTCCCTGTCCATAGATGTCAAAGAAAAATTTATAGGGGGTCTTTTCGCAAAACTTACAACGCCACATGTCAAATTCTGAATGTTTTGGGACCTGTTTGTTCGTTCAATGCAAGTTGTGGGACTACGGTTTCCCATTTTACAACTTGTGGGACTAATCTGTACATCTCGGACAAGTTGTGAGACTAAAAGTGTATATACCTCTCTCTTTAATTACGCTATACTTAACCAATCTATTTAGGCAGCACTAATGAGGCAGTTGTCCAGCAGACGCAGAAACACATCCCACAGCTTAGCCAAGCCAGGCGCAGAACGATTTTATAATCCGGCAGGGAGCTACGTACGCATACATGGGAGCGTGCCTCCACGAAATGATTCATTAGCAGTAACCTGAAACCGCATTCTCAGGGGATCGTGTCCGGAGAAATGATTCATTAGCAATGTCCATGAAGTTCAGGAGCCCATACGATCGACGACGGGTGTGTGCGGCGCATTCACTTCACTCCCATCCCTATAATAGGTTCGTCGTGTTAATTGCGTGCAGGAAAATATGGGTGTGGCCTTGTAGCCTTGAGGGACAGATGGCGTACGTCAACCTGATGCCTGACAAGCTTGATGATTTAGAAGATTATAGGGGCAAGATGACGATGATTCCAGTTTCTTTTTGCTCGACATACACGGAGTTGTTGCTATCTGGGGTAGAGGGAGCAGGTTTACGGGTTTGCAGCCCAGTGATTCAGGAATCAGACAGCAATATATGCGCTATGTCCGGATTGTGGGGCCAGGGGATGCGTACAAGGGCAGAATTGGCCTTGAAAACAAAACTGACTAGAGGTTTTGGTAGTCGTACCTGGTCATAGAGACGGGCTAGGTGCATCAGCTAAACTAGACAAGAACTTTTTCTGGGCAAAACGGCTACACAAGAACTTGGGCGAGTGACAGAGAGCAGCCGAATTTGCAATGCTTGTGGAGAAGTGGGGGTTGTTTGATATTCCAGATGATTGCAGCATATCAGAGCGAGGTTTGGTTCAGGTCCTGGTAGCATGATCCATCCACGGGGAGAACTGTTGTCAGTGCAGTAGCTTTGGAGGCAAAGAACTAAAGGGAAATATAAAGAGGATACAGTGCTAGTCACTTTCATTAGTTCATCATCATAAACTTGGTACCAGCGACAATGTTTTTCAAGAAATTAGCTGACTATGCACTAGGGAAGTCCACATGTATTCATGGATAAATGATCTTGCAGATTCCAGATATAACTCCTCCTTCTCTAACCTGTCAGGCCAAAGCTGAAGAGATAGAAAATGCAATGGATGGGCAGGTCCAGGTATATCCCCATAGCACTGGTGCTGCCAAAAAAAGACGAACGGACTGGGTTATTTTGGTATCGGTCACGCACTCTGAGAGATCAGGAATTTCAGAATGACATGTCTGCTGCTGTTTGATGTCTCATGAAAGACATGACATGCCGAGGGCAGAAAAAAGAGAGAAAGAAACTACCAAATTGTTCCCATCCTCAGTGCAGCAACTGTGCCTGGCAAGCCTCAGGGTCAGGCTGCTTTGGCCTTTTACTTTCTGAGAAAGCGCCGTCATGTTACATCCGACTTGGGACCGTGTGCAAAACGCCTTTCAGTTAAAATATGTCTACAGATATGTGTGACATTGCAAGCACATGGATACCATATTAACCAATTTCTGAGGCCCCGTGGGCATCAAAGGGACATTGCTGACATTCATGAGGATGACTCCAACGGGGCAATCCAAATGGACGCGCGTTCGGTCCGCGTTTTGTCCGTTTGGGTCGGTGAACGGACGCGCGTCCGGCCCATGTCCGCCCCTTTCTGGCCAGTGCCTCCAACGGGGCCGACGCATTGAGTCCGCTTGCCACTTTTATTTCCTAAACTTTTTTTTTAATACTAGGATTACACTTAGAAACTGAAAATTACATAGTTAAATCTAGGACCTTCTCCTAACATTAAACCCTAAAACCTAAACTTGAAGGAAATTAATAACCGCGATAGCGCCCGCGCGCGCTCATACGCGCTCGCTCGGCCTCGTCCACCAGATGCTGCGGCGGCGGCGGCGGATCCATTCCGGCGCGTGGATCTGAGCTTGGAGATGGTGGCCGCCGTGGCTAGAGTTTGGCCGGCCGGCGCGATTGGGGAGGAGTGCTAGGGTTTGTGCCCTAGGGTTTGGCCGGCCGGGGCGATTTATACAGCTCCACCGCCCACAGTTATTACGGGTAGGTGGCCGTTGGGGTCGATGACACGCGGGGCCAGGGCGGACACGGGGAGGATGCAGGAACGGTCCGCTCGCGTCCGGGCCCGACGCATCGGTGACCCAAATTTGGGCCAGGAATGCGTCGCGGCGGACCAAAAAACGGACCGCGGTCCGTTTGCGTCGCCCCGTTGGGCCGTGTTTTTGGCCCCCGCGGACAGGAACGGAGGCGCGCGGACTCGATGCGTCGCCCCGTTGGAGTCATCCTGAGTGTCATCATTAACAAAGAAAAACACAATTTAATTGCCAACGAAAAGGCACACAGGTTTGTATACATGTACACACACCCTGTTAAAATGTGCATCACCATTCACAACACAACATCAACATTTACCGGCACATAGACATGACAACATAAACAAATATATGTGCATCCAAAATTTTATTTGTTTGTGTGAAGCTCAAGAGGGGAGACCCATCTGCTTCCTTGTCTTGCCGACGAACAGGTCTCCAGATTTGAGCATCCCCGGTATGCGCCCAGTGAGCGTCACGAATGGTAGCTGGGCCAGCCCTTCTTTCCTTCCGAGAGAGACGATCGCCAGCGGGTAGCCGGTGCAGTAGGTCGCCAGCTTGCTCGCAGGAGAGCCCTTGATCAGTAGCTTCAGGTTCTTCGCCACCAGCAGCGCATGCTTCTGGGCGAGGTACCCTTGCTTGATTTCCTGGACATTAGTGCAAGTTATTTCAGTAATCTTGCAGCGTATTCCAGATAAGAGTTACCGCTTTAAACATTAAAAGTTGGAGATGTTGAACGAAAACAAAGAAACTTGAACTGTGATTTTGTGATGATTGGTATATATCCAGTGGATGAACAAGTTATTTCCCATGGAAACAAACTATTTGACTCACATTTGAAAGAGGATATTATATATCTTAAAGACCAAGCCTTAGAGTTGGTTTGGAATGACAAGGGCCAAAACTGGAATGATTCATAGGGATTTCTAACAGACCAGTTGTTTTATGTGAATATTCGAAGTTGCTTACGTCTCATCTTCATGACTGTTACAAGATGATGAAATTAGTGTTTGGATCTTAGATTGAGACATGAACTCCTTATGCTATAAAACCGAGTCTGGTAAACACAGGCTTTTCGACATTTAAAGGCGGTACATAATGATAAGGAGCTGGCAGATGAGATCATTGCTGAGGCTGAGCAGTGGAAGCTAGTAGGTGCCAAAGCGCTGTGGAGGCTCCTGCAACATTCAAGACCTCCAGACATGCAGCCGGTTTAGCTTAGCCTGGGTTTCATCTTGTTTCTTTTGCCTTTTGTAGGTTACTTTGGCATTGTTGTTCTCGGTGGCGGCGCTACATGATGTTTGTAATGTCAAGGGACATCACAGGATTAAAATCTGCTGAAATAATACTCTTGTGTTTCACTACTTCAAGCATAGTCTGTCTATATGTGTAGTATATATATAGCCTTCACATGACATCTTATGACCCATGGCACCACCACTCTTGTTCTAATGCATTTTGGTGCGCGTTTGGAAAACAAAAGAGGGTAGAATTGCCGAGATTAATCTAACAGTCTACAAACAGATGCAGCCATGCAGAAAATTTTCTCTGCAAATTTCGCTGACATCTTGATCGAGCTCAAGTAATTGCTAAAATATGAAAATTAAAACTGGTCGAGGAAATAAGAATATTCAACCAGAAATAAGCATAATGTTCTCAATGGAAGAAGAATTAACAAATATGATGGGCATGAAATTTTAAATGTAGACTTACAGGAATATCCGTGATGTCACCTATTGCAAAAATGTTATTATAACCATTCACTCTTAGATCCTTTTCCACCATTAATCTTCCCTTGCTGTCCAAAGATTCCTTTAGGATGGTATCATGTAGCCACGATGAACTCAGTGGCTTACCAATACACAAAAAGTGGCAATCAGCTGTTATTGTTTCACCACTTGATGTTTTGTACAACTTCTCTGTGTTGGATAATGAGCCTAAGTCAACTGATTGCTGGAAAAGTACATGTACTTTCTTCGAAGTCAGCCAATCAAGACATTTCTTTGAAGCCTTTTGATCAATAAATTCAAGTAACCGTGATCCTCTGTGTACAAGGGTCACCTTCTTGTCTGGATAGTCTACTGCAATCTCTCCAGCAAGTTCAACACCAGTTGGACCACCTCCAATTATCAACACAGACTCGGATGATTTGATCTTCTCATTGTCTGTTAAAAGATCAGAAGGCATAAGTAAGAAACACAAGGGAACAGAGCATAGTATTATTTTCGTTATGCACTTAGACTCCAGTTACCTCGCTGGAATTCTGTAAGCCTCTCTGTTCTGCTTCCTGGAGAAGTGAGCACATGGCCAGTCGCTACAACAAGATAGTCATATGCAAGAGATCGACCATCAGCAGTCAGGACAGCATCCTTAGTGATATTGACTGCAGAAGATGTTACAATGGTGGCAGTGGTGAGGTAATCCCTATGATAGATCAACGATCTCTCAGCGAAAGATGGCTCAACCATTGATCTCAGTTCGGCCCAGCTGATCTCCAGGTACTCCTTCCTGTATTAGAACAAATTGTTGTCATGAATGAACCTACCAATACTGAAGAAGTAGCTAATACTCCCTCCGTATCAAAATATAAGACTTTCTAGCTATTCCACACACACATGTATCTAGACATGAACCTTGCACTAAAACATGTCTAGATACATGTGTGTGTGGAATAGCTAGAAAGTCTTATATTTTGATATGGAGGGAGTAATACTTAAGGGCATGTAGCCATGCCAATATAAAGATCCACATAATTTGATATATTTCTAGCACAATTTAATTTGTATTTAGATGGTCCAAGTGTCGAGAATTCAGAACAAGTGAGAGATCGTCAAACCTCGTACCACCTACGTCAACAAAAGAGATCTTCTATATCTACGGACAGATAGAGTGATCTCCTTCGATTGCTAATCTGTTGAGACACCGCCTGCATTCTCGGAACTACAATTGCCATAATCTACCTTAGTGTTCTATAGCACTACATCAGAGATATAGTCCTGTGCGTAACATCACACAGACTGCAAGGAAATGCCGGAGCAAGATATTCTAATGTCGATGTACTTCTCTGACGCCAGAATATGAAAGCAGAAACATGTGCGCTCCCAAACCGATGCCAAAATCTACATGCTGACATTTCCACAAACACATGGTGGACGTGAAAAGGAACAAGGTCGAGGCAGGGGCTTACGGATCGAGGAGGACGACGTCGGCGTCGGGCTCCATGGTCTTGGCGAGGAGGGCGCCGCCGATACCCCCGCCGACCACCACCACCCTCGGCTTGCCCGCCTCCGCCATCGCTGCGCTGTCTCGCTCCCAGCCCTTTGCGCACCAACTGCAACTCCCAGAGCTTCCCTTTCCACTGACTTCACAGCTCACGTCCCGTCATGGCCGGAGAGATTTGGGCTGGACCGCTGGACGGCTCGGTTGGAGGGGATCGGATGCCCGTTGCTTTGCTTCACGCATCACGGCCGTCCGTCAGCGCGTGGACGGGCGTGATGAGACCGGCCACCGTCGCCGTGACCGCGTCTTCGCGGGCGTGACGGAGAAGAAAGGGATCGCGCGTGTGCTTTGCCACCATACAAACGTCATGCGACCCACGCTTTTTGTGCTGTTTCCTCAACAACAAAAATGATGTTTTTGAGTATCAAGATCCAATTGGAATTGAAATGAATTATAGAAATATGAGTGTTTGGCTGCCACAAGAATCGATCGGAATTGTAATTTCCAAATCCTATTCCAGGGAGTAGGAATATGACTAAACAAATTTGGTTGCTACTCCTATAAGCAACATGCACACTGAGAACTTGCCTGTGGCAAGATGGTTAGGAGGGTGGTTGTACCCCCAGCCCACCAGAGTTCAAACCCCAGGTTTGACGTTGGTGTTTCTCATTTAGGCGGAATATTCTTTCAGTGGGAGGCGACGTACCCGTCGACAGCGAGGCGCCCGTGGTGACTTCGTCAATCTCAAGACCCAACCGCCGGCTCAGTCTTTCGGAGGTGCTCATAGGGGTAGGGTGTGCGTGCGTGCGTTCATAGGGGTGAGTGTATGCGCGTGTATGTGAGCGTCTGCGTTGTACTGTGTTTCTCAAAAAAAAAAAAGCAACATGCACACTACCCATCAAATTTCAGACAATCCCGTAGAAAAAATCGATCATATTGTGTACGCAAGTTTAAAATTTTAAATACTAAAGTTATAAGGAAGAGTGTGCATGACATACTTATACATTTACGTAAACCAATATAGGCTCCAGTAGCCCATCCAGTTGATTTCATGCACACTCTTCCCTAAAACTGATTTCATGGTCGCCAATTTTTCGTGAACCTTGTATTATACATGGAGAATGGTCGCCAAATTTTCAATTGATTTCAAGAAAATCTGTATGTGTAAATACAAGGTTCGAAATCTACACAACGAAATTTAATACTCCATATCACACTGAAACATTTTTCCCCCCGAACCGGTTACTCCCCTTTCCGTTAACTTGTAACGGAAATAGATGACACTAGAACTGGAATATTTAGATCTAAATTCAAAATTCTATCACAAATGGATTGATATCTAATTGGATGAATCAAATTCAATTCTTAGGAGCGAAAGGAGGTGTTAATTTTGTGCCACAATTCATCTAATCCACATTTCCACATACTATTATACTTGTGAAATTCATGCATTGACATGACTGTAGTTATAATCAAGAATAAGGAGACTCCAAAAAACGATGTACTATTACATGGTGGTAAACCATGCACCTATTATACGCTGTCTAGATGGAAATTGCAGTTTTATAGGGCCATATATAGAGGAGAGGAACCTAAAACGACTCCAAGCCATTCAATTATTGGCATGGGCGTCCAAGGCTATGCATGAACTTCTCCTCAACTTCACCCTAGGTTTCTATCCACCTATAGATTCTAGATGCTTTATCTATCAGTACCCTCCCCCTAGCAAGCCAACTCCTCTATTATCGTCTCCTCCGATCAACTCGTCGCCGTGCAATTTCAGGCCATTTGGGGCCTCCATATGGGGCCCTTCGCCTCCTCCCTTTCTCTGAGCGCGGTGCCACACTTATAGCATCCATTGTTGCCTCCCCATCTCAACTACGAAATGAAGGTGAATAGTCTTCCGGTAAACCTAAATACCTAATTACACTTGGTCATTCTCTGTTTAGTGCATCAATCAAGGTATTAAAAAAATTCAAGCAAGTAGATGGTATGCAAAAATAGATAGTTATTTTGCAGAAACTAGCTTTGGAGATTTTCACCGTTTCCAATGTACACACTATCTTTTGAAAAAAAAATGCAGAAAATTATTCAGGAAAAATTAGTCTGATAGCAGTCGCACACAAAGTCCAAATACACGGCGCAAAGCAACATACAATTTTAGATGCAAAACAACATTTTTAAGAGATGGATATTCCTTGGCAAACCGCGTGGGTTTATCCCTAGACTCCTCCTGGCCATGTTTCACGTCAAGTAGAAATCACATTATTTCGATATATTTATTTGGAGGCCTTATTCTTAGGGTTTGTCATTAATCTGTTTGCCCTAACTAACACCGTCGCGTCTCACGATTGTTTGTCGATCGATCCATCCATCGATGCCGAAGCAGCGCATGGCCTCACCGGCGTCGGCGGACGGCGGCGCGCCGGGGCTCCGTCGCAGCGCCAGCGCGAAGCAGGTGCCTTCCCCGTCGCCTCTCAGCGGCAATGCGTCGTCTCAGCAGCAGCTGCCGCGCGCCTCCACCTCCACCTCCATGGCGCCTGCGTATCCGCGCAAGCCGCCATCCATCAACTGCATAGCGGCCACCTCCACCGACACGCCGCCGGCCACCCCCAGCGGCAGCACCAAGCAGCCGTCGTCGGCGTCCGCGGCGTCGTACTACGCATCGTTGTTTTCCCCGAGGAAGCTCATGCAGCGCGCCTCCCGCGCCTTCCGCGGCTCCGGCAGGTCGCGCCGCAAGAAGAACGTGGCGGACGCGGATGGCGGCGATATGGACAGCCCCAGGTCCATCGCCAGCAAGGGCTCCGACGCTGAAAGCATCTTCTCGTTGGACGATCAGGTCATCGCCGACATCGCCGCCTCAAAGCAGCGGGAGGAGGAGGTCGTTCCAGAGAAGATCATACACGAGGCGAACCCATCGCCGGTGCCCGTGGCGACGGAGGAGAAGGACGAGGGGCGCGACAGCACGCCGGAGAAGGAGAGCTACGCCGCCGACGAGGAAGCGGATCCGAAGAAGAAATCGGCTCCTCCTGCGCCGGAGGACGACGTGGCCGACGAGATCGCGGCGGCGAAGGAGAAGGAGCAGCGGGAGGAGGAAATCAAGGCTGACGTGGTTAAGAGGATACAGGGGAGGCGGGCAAGGACGACGTCGATGGAGAGGCGGGAGTCGGCGCGCAGCAACGAGGCGATTGAGGAGGCGCGCATCAAGCTGCTGGAGCTGAGGCAGGGGAACAAGGTGAAGGCGCTCGTCGGCGCGTTCGAAACCGTCATGGACGGCAACCACCGTCGCGCCGCCGCCGGCAAGCCGCAGCTCAACCTCCGCGTCTGAAGACTCTGAGCTGCACTGCATCGATTCATCCATGAGCGTGCGTTCATGAACGGCCTCCTTTATTCCATCTAATCTATGAGTATCAACCCCAATTTGTCGTCGTCGCCACGCTGTCCATAACCACGTAATGACGTAAGGTAAGGTATCGCTTATGTTTTGCAATGAGGAAAACGATGGAGGAGTTACTATTATTATGGAAGAATTAAGGAGGAAGATGGTGTATATTGACTCTAAATTATCTACACGATTGCATCGCCCTTCTCTTACACGGACAAGCTTGTCTGCGTTCATTCTCATTCATGGGAATTTACGAAATTTTGCAGTTTCAGCTTCGTTATCTTTTGTGTCAGATTGGATTTTGGTACTGGTGAGTTCCCGTGAAGTGAGGGACAACTGTATCCTTTGAATTTTTACCTGCTCCGGGTGCTACGTGTTTGATACTAGTACTGATCTCAGGTCCCAAATCAACGATGTTTCATGGAAATATACGTGGTACGGATGTTGAAGCATGAATGAGCATGGAAAACTTACCCCAGTCAGTGCCGGAGCGGGTAAAATTTCCAGGTTGGTTCATTTTTGGGGTACGGTTGTTCACCCTACGACAACACACACCCACACACATAATTTTCCAGTTGTCTTATGGTTTCTCTAGTGCCATTTTCAATGTCGAATTGCCAATCATGTATCGTTGCTGCAAAGAAAAAATTACAAGTTTTTTTTTTGAGATAACAAGTAGGTGGCCTAATCACATCCTTCCGTTGCCAACATGTGTTGTTATTTTTACACCAGAGCCCCCAATTAAATCCATACTGCATCAGAAGATCATTCCCATCACTAACCAAACCTCACCTAAGACAACGTAACTACCCGCAAAAAGTTTTGGCCGGCAGTTCGGCCTGTTCGCTATAACCCTGCCAGCAGAAGTCTTCCACGTCCAGAAAAAGAAGCCATTATCAAAGTGGCCTGTAATTCGGTATATATAACCCTGCCAGCAGAAGTCTTCCACATCCAGAAAAAGAAGCCATTATCAAAGTGGCCAGTAATTCGGTAGAATTAAAACCCAGTCATGGCCCGTGCGTCGTAGATCAGCATCATCTCGTCTTTCATTCTGGATTGCAAATGATCCTGTGATGGTGATATCGCACAGGCTGTATAACTAAACTGTTGGTCGCAATCTTCCAGCCAAAAACCCTCAACTTAGGTGGAACCCTTGCTTTTCAGAGAACGTTTCAGATATCTGTATGTCTAGTTGGTTTGCTACTTTGTCCATCTCCTTATCCTTTTGTCTGAATATCTATCGCAAATGTATCGGTAGTGTGTCTCCAAGAAACAAAATTGCAGCTCATCGATCTTTCCATAGTCAAGCAATGTTGTGGGCCGCTGTTTACTGAATTCTGCTTTGCTCCTGCTGATGGTACTAGAGGAGGCATCTTAGTCGCATGGAAACCGGATGTCTTCCAATGCTCTGTCCAGTTATTCTCGCCTTGGTCCGTTGCCATCAATGGCAGGCTGCAGCAGACGCAAACAAACCTGAACCTAATTGCAGTGTATGGTCCTCAGTCCGACCCCGACAAAGTGGTGTTTCTGCAGGTATTACAAGGAAGAATTGCATCTGACCTGCCTCCTTCTACTGCCACAATTGTTGTAGGAGATTTCAACATGATTGTGAAGGCTAGTGACAAAAACAACACCAACATCAACAGAAGAAATATGGCTCGGTTCAGAAAATTCATCAATGACATGCAGCCCAAAGACCTCTACCTACATGGTAGAAGGTACACATGGAGCAATGAACAGCAAGCTTCAACCATGGTCAAGCTAGACAGAGTCCTTTTCAACCAGGAGTGGGACACTGACTTCCCCAGCTGTATGCTGCAAGCACTATCCTCTGAGATTTCCGATCACTGCCCTATTCTTCTCAGTTCGGATGCTGATTTCAAGCCAACACGAAGCTTCAAATTCGAGCACTCATGGGTAACCAGAGATGACTTAATTGAGGTTGTGCAGGACTCCTGGAGCTCGGTGTAGCAACATGTTGACCCTTTCATCAACCTGCATGTCAAGCTTACCACCACTGCACAAAAACTGACGAAATGGAGTGCCCAGTTTTGCTCTGACTTACAACTTCGTGCTGCCATCTCAAGTGAGCTCATCATCATGATTGATCAAGCAATGGACAGAAGGCATTTGACAGACGAAGAAAGGCAGTTCAGAGCCTCGCTCAAAATGACACGCCTTGGAATCGAAGCTATCCAAAGAACTCAATGGCGGCAACGATCCAGAGTATTATGGCTTGGCGAGGGTGATGCTAGCACGAGATTCTTCCATGCCAAAGCATCGGCTAGAAGACGCAAGAACTTCATCCACAGAGTGGAATTTGATAACACTGTGCACACAGAGCAGGAAGGCAAGCTCGATGCGTTCTGGCAATTCTTCCATCAGCTACTTGGTCAGTCCCGCCCTAGGCAACACACTGAACTTCCAGGCATTGGGCATCCAACCAGTGGACCTCTATGACCAGGAAGCACCCATCACCTCCGACGAAGTTCTTGCTGCAATCTCAGACCTCCCATCTGATAAAGCGCCTGGAAGTGACAGATTCTCTGCACTATTCTTCAAAAAATGCTGGACTATTATCAAGTTTGACATCATGAGAGCCTTTTCTGCACTGGAGTGCTGTACCTCAAGGAGCTTGCACCTCTTAAATTCATCTACCATGATCCTGCTGCCCAAGGGCCCTGACGCTGCACACCCTAGCCAGTTCAGACCAATAAGCCTAATCCACTTCTTTGCGAAGCTCTTCACCAAAATTCTTGCGCATAGGCTGCGTCCGAGAATGCATGAGCTTGTCCACCCCTGCCAGAGTGCATTCATCAAGAACAGGGCCATCCACGACAACTTCGTCTTTGTGCGAGCCCAAGCTAGACTATTCCGACAGAAGAAATTCCCAGCTCTCCTCCTCAAACTCGATTTGCAGAAAGCCTTTGATTCCCTCTCTTGGGAGTTTCTACTAGAAGTGTTGGAGGCAAAAGGGTTCGGGCACAAATGGAGGGACTGGATCGCCTGCCTGCTGTACACTGCGACAACGAAGATCATTGTCAATGGAGAATTCTCTAAGTGCATATATCACCGCAGAGGTATCCGGTAGGGGGACCCTCTATCCCCGCAGCTATTTGTCATTGCCACTGATGTCCTTGCTGCTTTGTTTGCTATGGCAGACAGGGTTGGAGCACTGAAAACAAACAAATACTTGCAAGCACAGAACCGCATCTCCTTATACACAGATGACGTGGTAATTTTCACCGAGCCTGATCAACAAGAGCTGCAGTCGGTCAAGCAAATCATGAAGTGCTTTGGGGAAGCCTCTAGACACAAATTTTGAGAAAAGCTCAATTCTGCCGATTCATTGCTCCCAATTGGATGTCACAGCTCTTGCTGCCATACTATCATGCCCTGTTCAAAGCTTCCCATGCACTTACCTGGGCCTCCCTCTCTCTGATCAGCGACTTCGCAAAGATGACCTGCAACCCTATCTTGACAAGCTTGCTGCCAAAGTAAAGGGTTGGAACAAGGGAAACTTCTCCCTGGATTCTAGGCTGCTACTGGTCAAGCATGTGCTCTCTGCTATGCACATCCACCACCTCCTCGTCATTGACCCGCCGGCCTGGTTAATCAAGGCGATCAACAAGCTGCGCAGAGGTTTTCTCTGGTGCAACGACGAGCTGGCCATTGGTGGCAGATGCCTTGTTCGCTGGGCTGCCATCTGTAGGCCACCGGAGTTTGGTGGCCTTGGCATTGTTGACCTGCAGCGCAAGGCCACGGCATTGCGTGTCAGATGGCTGTGGCACTCCTGGACACAAACTGATAAAGCGTGGAGTGACCTTCCCTTGGCTTTTGATGATCGTGCTCGAAATTTGTTCAATTCTGCAGTTTCTTTCAACCTCGGTGATGGCCAAAAGATCAGATTTTGGAAGGATCCGTGGACTAATGGGTAGAGCCTTGCCACTATCGCGCCTGAGCTTTTTCAATGCTGCACCAAGCGAAACCTAACTGTTGCCAAAGCCGTCATCGACAATAAATGGATGAAGCACTACAAGCGCAACATCCCAGTCACTGCCCTACGGCAATTCCTTCTCATACACGAAATCGTCCAGGCTGTGCAGCTACAACATGATATACCAGATTCAGTTACTTGGCGCTGGACCACCAATGGACAATATTCTGCCGCATCAGCTTATGACATGCAGTTCGAAGGATCCATCAGATTTAACTTCCACCGCCGACTGCCTACAGAGAAAGGGATGGCCTCACAACGCGGCTTGCATCTTCTGCCTCAGTGAACAGGAAACTGCCCTGCACCTCCTCGCCACCTGCCCGGTCATCTCCAGGTTATGGGGTAAGCTGGTTCACACTGCTGGACTCAACAACAACCTTCTTCCTACACAAGCGGATGGTTAACGCGCACATGCCTGTCGGAGAATGACTCCCACGAACAGGGATAGTCAAGCTCACGAAGAGAGTTCGTGTAAGGGGCTGAACACGTTGGTCAAACAACCCTCAACCTGCACGGCGACGGTGCTCGTCGAGCAAGTGGAGGGACATCACGACAGAGATGAACACCAGCCCGTACCCAGGTTCACGGCCCTCGTGTGGAGGTAACACCGCTACTCCTGCTTGTCT
Organism: Poa pratensis; assembly: GCA_947311845.1. Lineage (NCBI taxonomy): Eukaryota > Viridiplantae > Streptophyta > Magnoliopsida > Poales > Poaceae > Poa > Poa pratensis. Next base: position 18,764,656 of record CAMZMU010000099.1, read on the forward strand.
GTATTGCACTGCTTGTAGAGGTTACAGTACAATGAGCTTGCCGAGGGCTCTCTTTTGGCAATGGTGTACACGGAAGGGAAGCTGTGGTCTTCTTCTTCCTTGCGCGTAAGTGGCTATGCTGGAATGAGAATGCGATCCTTGCTACGGTGCTGCCGTCCTCCTTTTATAGGCGCCCCGTGCTCCCTCCCTGCGCTTGCACTATGGTAGGGCTGTCACGTGGCGCAGAAGGTAGAGCGTGGTGCACCGCAGCCCGGTTGTCCATGGACGCGGTCCATGGGCGTAAAGCTGACTCCTGTAGCAGAGTAACCACCGTCCATGCAGGACGGCCAGCTGGGGCCGCAGAGGAACGTGGGGGTGCCCACGGTGACGTTGGCCGTGGAGTGTAGCGCCGGCCGGTCCCCTTATCACCAAAGAGGAAACCCTTGTAGTCCGGTGCGGATGGCACAGCTTTGTTGACCCCTTTAATCACCAAAATGGCAACTGCGGCGTCGTCGTCACCGCGCGCAGGGCGCGCGTCACTCTGCGGCCGCTGCAGAGCCCATGTGCGCTCTGCAGAGGTTGCTTTGCAGCGAAGCGATCTCCACGAGGGCTTGGATGCCCTGTAGAGAATTCGGCGTTGACCTCTCTCCAGGGGAGATTTCCTTGAAGAGGGGCAGCAGTGGAGAGGCCTCCGCAGGCCTCTGCTGCCTCAAAAGCCCTCGCGAGGCAATCGCCTCGCGAGGCTCTCCAAGCCGTAGGCTTGGTCCTTAGCGAAAATTCGCCATCAAGTGTCGAGGGCCGTAGAGGACAGGCCCAGCACACCCTGGATTTCACTGGGCCGACAGTAGCCCCCGGGCCCATGATGGGCACGATGTAGTCCAATGGACGCAGGCGAATCGTCATGGGCCCAAAGTGTCCGGCCGGCCTGAGACACGTGTAGGGCAGTTACGCCGCGACGACACGTTCTCCTCGGAGATGATGGGCGTAGTGGGGGGACCCACCACGTCTCGGTAACTGCTCTGAGGGGAATAAAGCCTGCAGCGCCGGTTCAGGCAGCAGTTACTGCATCATTTGCGCGCCCGTCTCCTCGCTCTTGACTTCTGCGCTCCTGTGTCTCCGGCGCTCTTCCTTCGCAATCCCGCGCAATGGCGCCCAAGAAAGCCTCCGCGGCCTCGAAAGGCAAGGCCGTGGTGCAGGGCGGCGAACCTGCCGCGATGCAGCAGGTCGGAGACTTCGAGCCGGCTCTGACCGGCTTCCGCTTCAAGAAGAAAGCGCAGCTGGAGAAGGTGCGTCACATGGCAGCTTCAGCGACCAACGAGCACGGCGCTACGGTGCTTAAGACGGCGGACAACTCCTTCGGCGGCTTCTACCCCATCTTCATGCACACCCTATTCGCCGGGCTCGTGCCTCCTTTCTCCGATTCTTCCTGGCGGTTCTGGAGCGCTACCAGATCCAGGTCCTTCATCTCCATCCTAACTCCATCCTTGTCCTCGCCATCTTCGCCTACCTCTGCGAGGCATACATCGGCATTCCACCCTCGGTGGACCTCTTCCGCAGCTTCTATGCGCTCCGGTTCACGGCGAACAAGGAGCGGTCAGGGTGCGTGTCCTTCCGCATCACCGAGGGCATGAAGGGCACGTACATCCCCATCGCGCGGAACGGCGAGAACATTGTGACCAATGTGACGAAGAAGGTGGAGGACTTCCGCAAGCGCTGGTTCCTCATGAAGTTCGGAAGCCGGAGCGCCTTCTTCGACCTGCCCGAGCGCCTCCGACGAAGAGGGCGAGCTGGTCTTCTAAGGCGCTCAAGGGAGCCGCGCTCGGCCCCGTGGTGAGGCGCTTGAAGGACCTCCGCGAGGCAGGCCTCACCGGGCAGATGGTGGCCAAGGACTTCGTGAAGCGCCGCATTGCTCCGCTCCAGAGGCACGCGGACGCGATGTGGCTGTACTCCAACCAGAGGGACAAAATGCGCCTGAGCGCAACCCTCTTCACGCAGCAGGAGGTGCGCACCATCATGGAGACACTCTTCACGGCTCCAGACATCCCCAAGCCCGGCGATAAGGCGGTCCCGCTCCACAGGATCGATCTCGGGCGTCGCGTCTCGCTCGTGCAGACGATGCCGAAGTTCGACCAGTGGGGCCTGGTGCCCAAGGGGCATGTGGGGCCTCGCGAGGATCCTGAGTCTGCGGCGCAGGGGGCGCCAGCTGAGGGCGACGAGGAGACGACGGTAACGCCTGTGGAATCCGACGCAGGCGCAACCGGCGCCTCGGGAGGCTCTGCCTCTTCAGCGGAGAACTCGAGCACCTCGAAGAGCGCGGCGCCTGAAGTTGAGACCCACGAGGCCTCCTCAGGCAGCAGCGGCCAGTTCGTGGTCGCTCCCTCGCAGCGTGCTGAGGGGCAAGAGGAGAGCGACGACGACGGAGCTTCATCAGGCCACTGCGAGCCCCGCTCCAAGGCCATTCATGACAGAGCCGCCGGGAGCCCAGCGGGCATTTCTCTCAAGAGGAAAGCCGAGGCTGCTCTCGAGGGGTCCGGCGCCGGGGCCGCGCCACCGAGGCCGTGGCGGTCGTCAAACACGGTGTGGGTCGATTCCCGCGCCAAGACATCTGGGTAAGAACCGACTCCCTTTTCTGTTTGAGCTTATTCTTGCGTAGGCTCCTCGAGGAGTTTTTGAGCTTTTGCCTCTCCAGGCCCCGAGGTGCCAAAACGGCGGAGACTCGGAGGCTTGGAGAGATCCCCAGCGCTGCAGCGGCGTCTGCAGCGTGTACAGTCGACGAGGTGCCTCCCGAGGGCACTGCTTCTTCTCCTGAGGCTGCGGCACCGCCTCCTGAGGCAGAGGAGCGCCGCGAGGAGAAGGAGGAGGAGGCAGAGGTGACGACGCCTCCGCCTATGCGGCCTGACGTCTCCCCTATGCGGCAGGAGGGGACGCCGGAGGTGGATGCGGCGAGGTTCACGCCGCCGGCGAAGGAGCGTGCGGCGGAGACAGGGGCGTCCGCGGGAGCGCGCGACGTCGAAATGGAGGAGGCCGCCGCGTCATCGCCCCCACCGAGCACGAAACTTGGAGAGGCCACAGCGGACTCTGAGGCCGCTGGGGAGGCGGCCTCAGCTGAGAAGGCCAACCCTGTCCCTGGAGAGGAGAGTGCTCCCCAGGGGCAGAAGAATGGTGGGGTTGATGGTGAGGGTGCCACGAGCCCCCAGAAGGCCTCCAGCGCGGGAGGCGAGGGGGTTCTCATCAGAGCCCCCAGAAGGCCCCTTGCGTGGACGAAGAGGGGGCTCGCACCAGAGCCCCCAGGCGCGTCTCGAGGCCACTCGAGCCCAAGGCAGGACGCTCCGGAATCCTCGGCAGGCGCCGGCGTTTCCAGGCCTTCCGGCGAGCCATGGGCCTTAGTTCTGCGGGGGCGGCGCCCCGTTGCAGCTCGCCGTGGGGCTGTCCTCCGCTCGGCGAGGGAAATTCTCGACGGGCTTGAGGCCCAGCTTGCTGAGGAGGATCGCTCCAGGGCGGAGGAGGACGCCGAGCTTGCGCGGGGCTGGGCTTGTCTTCATGAGACCGTGGAGAACTGCCGCCGGAAGAACGAAGCTGCCCAGGCGCAACGCGAGGCAGCGCTGCGCTCCGCTGAGGAGATCCGCATCAGCGTGGTCCGCGAGGTCGAGGAGACCCTTGCGGACCTGGGTGCTAGGCGCGAGGCTCTCGAGGCAGAGACCGAGGCCAAACACCAGGAGCTGGCGGCGCGCGAAGCGGCGGTCTCCGCCAAGCACAAAGAGCTTCTAGATCGCGAGGCGGGGATCGTTGCCGAGTCGGAGAATGTGCGGCAGAGTTTGGAGAAATTCCGTGAGAGCTTGAGCATTCGCGAAGACTTGATCGTGCAGCGCGGAGTTGAGCTCGACGCCCGCGAGACCGAGGCGCGCAAACGCGAGGAACAGGTTGAGCAGATCGAGAAGGATCAATCCGCGCAGCGGGAGCACCTGGAAGCCCGCGAGAACAAGGTCACCCAAGACGAGGAGTTCTACCAGAAGCGCCTTGTGCAGACCAACGAGAACCTTCGCAAAAAGGAGGAGAAGATGGCGGAGGAGTCTGCGACGAAGGAGAAGCTCTTTCGCGACAGCTGCAGGAAAGACTTCGCGGAGAAGGCCAAGAAGCAAGAGGATCGCTTCACGAAGAGACGCAACGAGCTTGAGGCTCGCGTCAAGGACCTTGAGGCCCAGAAGAAGCGATTCGACTCTCGCCTCCAGGCTGCCGCGGAGGCTCGGGCGCGCGCGGAGCAGAACTTTGCCTCTTTGATGGCTGACATGAAGGAGTTGACCGCTCAGGTGGGCCCTGTCGTGGAGCGCGCTGAAGAGGCTGAGCATCGCGTGCAGGCGGCACAGGTCTTGACGCAGCAGCGGGAGCGCATGTTCCAATCCTTGGTGACCCGGGGGAACACTCTCGCGGGGCAGCTAGGAGTGGATGCCCCTGTTGTTCCCGTCATGGGAACGCTGACGCCGCCACATACCTCGCCTACTTCGATCAGCTCTTCACCGCGCTCGAGGGCCCTGTGGCGGAACTTGGCGATGTTGTTGATGAGGAGTGCCGCAAGCTCTTGACCGTGGCGATCGATCGCGTCTTCGCCAACCTCCAGCGCCTTCACCCGGCTTCGACTACGAGTCAGTGACCGAGCCCATCGAGGGGACCAAGCCTGGGAGCTCTCCAACTTGGTTCGAGAAGAAGTCAACGATTACGTCGACCGCTTCAAGAGGGTTGAGGCGGAGCAGGCCGCTGAGGAGGATGAAGGCGCCGAAGAAGAAAGGCTGAAGAGGACGGCGATGGTGAACCCTCTGCCTAGGCCACTCCTGCAACAAGATGCGCTTGACGCGCAATATCTTTGTTTTAAGACTTGTTTTAACATTCTGGCTTGTAAGATACTTTGATCGTATGCAAACATGTGTGTGTGTGCCCCTCGATGGGCCTTTTATCCCTGTTCCATGTCTTTCTTCGCTCTACGTCGTCAGGACCCATCTCTTTGCGCTATGACACCGCCGCTGCGGTATGCCGGAGCGTGACTCGGCAAGGCCGGGGGGTGTTTAAGGCTTGGAGAGGTAAGGGCTCTCGAGTCGCGGTGCTCGAGGGCCCCCTTTGACGCACAAGCAGTCCATGGAGTGTGAGAGAGAAAAAACCGCTCGAGGGACGACAGGTGCTCGTGAGAGGGAGAAAAACTCCTGAGGGGCGCGAGCGCTAGACTTAGCTTGGCGAGACTTTGGCCTCGTAGAGGGCGTTGGCTTCCCTGATGGTGCGCTCCCCTAGGGGTCGGAGCGTGACTTCTCGACCTTGGGGAGGACTCTTGTTCCCTGTATTGGTTAGAGAGGCAAACCCAAAGCAGGCACATGGTAGTAAACACTCATGCGCGCTTATAGGCTTCCTCATGGTATCTCGCGAGGAGAGTAAGTACCAAGGTCCTTTGGTGAGGTGGCGTGTTTGGGAGCAAGCCCATGGGCCAGAGCTCTTTGGGAGGTAACAGGCGTGAGAGCGTGCTCACGTGTTAGAGCTCGGATCCTTTGGATTTTGCGGTGCTGTTGGGGTGCTCTTGAGGCACAGTCACCGTACTCAGCCCCCGCTCGCGAGGTGCGCATGGGGAAGAATATGAGCGCGAAATGAACTAAGATGATGAAAAGTAAAAACTCACCACCAAAATATTACATAGCGGCGCCTCAGCGCAATGTTTCATTGAGAAACGAATTGGTTCATTACACTTGGTGTTACCAAGATAAAGTTTTCCATGTCGAGGCATGGGGACCACATTCAGTGGCTGAGACTCTTCACGGCCTGCGGCGGCACGTAATCAGGAGAGCTCAGAGGGGCTGGCCCTCGGGAGGAGAAGCTTTTGTGAAGCTTGGAGGTGAAGTTGTGTGCTTCCCTCTAGAGACAAAAAATGTCTGGCGTGACTATGATCACGGGTAGAACTTGCGTAGATGCGCGATGTTCCATGGATTCTTGACCGGATGCCGTCCTCCGTTTCGAGGCGTACCGCGCCAGGCCTGGCGATGTGTGAGACCCTGTAGGGGCCTTCCCACATTGGCGAGAGCTTGTGGAGACCTTCCCTGGAGAGGATTCTCCTGAGGACGAGGTCGCCTGTCTCGAGAGTGCGCGGACGTATGTGGCGGCTGTGGTAGCGTCGCAGGTCTTGCTGGTACTTGGCTGCCCTGAGGGCGGCACGGCGGCGCAACCCGTCAAGGAGCAGCAGGTCGTCGCTGTGGAGGTCTGCTTGATCGTCCTCGTTGAAGGCAAGGACCCGTGCGGATCCATGCTTGATCTCTGTGGGGAGGACTGCTTCAGCTCCATACACGAGGGCAAATGGCGTCTCACCAGTGGGCTTCGTGGGGTTCGTGCGGATGGACCAGAGCACGGACGGGAGTTCGTCTATCCAGCCCTTGCCGTAGCCCTTCAGGCGATTGAAGCTTCTTGTCTTGAGGCCCTTGAGGACCTCAGCATTTGCTCGCTCGGCTTGGCCGTTGCTCTGTGGGTGAGCCACCGAGGCGAAGCAGAGCTTGGTGCCGAGGCTCTCGCAGTAGGCCCTGAAGATGCCGCTGGTGAATTGTGAGCCATTGTCGGTGATGATGCGATTAGGCACACCAAAGCGGCAGACCAGGCCTCTGATGAATTTTACTGCTGCCCTGGCCGGTATGCTGCGCACTGCTTCAACCTCTGCCCACTTGGTGAACTTGTCGACTGCCACGAAGAGGAAGCGGTAGCCCCCTTGTGATCTCGGGAAGGGTCCCAAGATGTCTAGCCCCCAGACCGCGAAAGGCCACGAGAGCGGGATGGTTTGGAGTCCCAGTGCAGGCTGATGGACTTGCTTGGCGTGGAATTGGCACGCATCGCAAGACTGGACGATGGTGGTGGCATCTTGAAGCACTTGGGGCCAGTAGAAACCGCTCCTGAAGACCTTGCCTGCCAGGGTGCGTGCAGAGGAATGGTGGCCACACTCTCCACTGTGAATGTCTCTGATCAGCATGCGGCCTTCCTCGGGGGGACGCACTTGAGTGCAATTCCATTTGGGCGCTTGCGGTACAGGTCTCCCTCGAGGATGTAGTATGACTTGGCTTGTCGAGCCACTCGTTCCGCCTCCGCGTCTTCTTCAGGAGGACTCCCTTCAGCAGGTAGTCTTTGAGTTCGTCAACCCAGCCTGTCTCTTGATGCACCATAGCCAGCAGCAGACGCTCCCCTGAGGATGGACCGCAGTTGGGTGCCCCACCTACAGGAGGTGGTGGGAGTACTTCGTCTGTGCTTGTGGCTGCTGCTTCTTGTGGCTGCTTTATGGACGCCTTGGAGAGTCTCTCTTCAAAGACGCCGGCCGGCTGGGCCTGCCTTCGTGATGCTCGCTTGGCGATGTCATCTGCCTCCTGGTTCTCCTTTCGCGGGATGTGCATGAGCTCCATGCCCCTGAAGTGCTTCTCGAGCTTGCGGACCTCTTCAAGGTAGGCGGCCATGTGGTCGTCTTTAGGCGTGTAGCTCTTGTTGGAGAAGTTAACCAGGAGCTGGGAATCACCCTTTATGAGTAAGTGCTTGACGCCAAGGGCGATTGCGGCTCTGAGCCCGGCGAGGAGGCCCTCGTACTCGGCGATGTTGTTGGAGATCTTGTCTATTGTGAAGCACAGCTGGATGGCGTAGTAGAGCTTGTCACCTTTTGGTGAGGTTAAGACAACGCCAGCCCCACCATTGCGGCAGGCGAAAGCTCCATCGAAGTGCATGGTCCAGTGGCTTGGCATTGTATCTCCCGATGACGCGGTTTCTTCTTCGCGAGGCTCTTCAGGAGTTGGGTCTGTCCACTCGGCGACGAAATCCGCCAGCGCTCTCCCTTTTATGACTCTTGTGGTGTCGAAGCGCAAGTTGAATGGCTGCAGCTCAATGTTCCATCCTGCGACGCGGTCAGTAGCGTTGGGGTTGCGCAGGATCTGCTCCAGGGGGAAGGACGTGACCACCGTGATGGGGTGGCCCTGGAAGTAGTGGCGCAGCTTCCTGGAGGCGATGAGTAGCGCGAGGAGGAGCTTCTGCTGCACTGGGTACCGCTCGCGAGCATCTCGCAGTACAGTACTGACGAAGTAGACTGGATGCTCGACGAGGGTCGTTGATGGTGCGGCAGCGTCGGCTCCCTCGAGAGGCTCCTCAGGACCTTTGGCGAGGTTTGCCTGTGGAGGAGCCTCGGCAGGGGTGCTCGTGGTGGACTCGACTTGAGGCTGTGGGTCTGGCACTGGGTCTGGAGAGACTGTTCCCTCGTCGGGAGGTTCTGGACTTGGTGTGGCAGTGCTTTTCTTGGGGAGAACTGGCTCTTCTCTTTCCACCACCAGGACGGCGCTTGCAGTTTGTGGAGTGGCTGCTAGGTACAGCTTCAGATGCTCGCCTGCCCTGGGGGCTACCATGACTGGTGAGCTAGCCAAGTATTTCTTCAAGTCCTCAAATGCTTTGTCGCCTCTGGAGTCCACTTGAAGGTGCCGGATTTCTTCATGATCTTGAAAAATGGCAAGGCTCTCTCGCCGAACTTGGAGATGAAGCGGCCTAAGCTGGCCATGCATCCTGCTAGGCGCTGCATGTCCTTGAGGCGGCGAGGTGGCTGCATGTCTTCTATAGCCTTGATCTTGTCAGGGTTTGCTTCTATGCCGCGGTGGGACACGAGGAACCCGAGGAGCTTGCCTGAAGGCACCCCGAAGACGCACTTGGCGGGGTTTAACTTGATGTTCACCTTGCGCAGGCTGGCAAGGTTTCCTCGAGATCCTTCAAGAGAGTGTCTCCCTCGCGAGACTTGACCACGATGTCGTCGACATAAGCTTCTGCATTTCTTCCCATCTGAGCCCCCAAGGCGATCCTCATGAGCCTCTGGAAGGTGGCGCCGGCATTTTTCAGGCCAAAGGGCATGCAAGTGTAGCAATACACACCACAAGGGGTGAGAAATGCTGTTTTCTCCTCGTCTTCCTTGGCCATTTTGATCTGGTGGTAGCCTGAGAAGGCATCCAGGAAACAGAGGAGATCACAGCCGGCGGTGGAGTCCACAATCTGGTCTATCCTTGGCATGGGGTATGGATCCTTGGGGCAGGCCTTGTTTACGTCTGTGTAGTCGATGCAGAGCCGGCCTCCTCCATTGGGTTTTGGGACAACCACACCGTTGGAGAGCCAAGTGGGGTGGGCAACTTCTCGAATGATGTCTGCTGCTTTCAGCTTCTCTACTTCTTTGATGATGAACGCTTGCTTCTCGGGGGCTTGTTTCCGCGCTTTTGCTTTACAGGGCGTGCGTCTGGACACACGGCTAAGTGGTGCTCGATCACCTCCCTTGGTACACCGGACATTTCTGACGGAGTCCATGCGAACATGTCAGAATTTGCCCGAAGGAAGGCGACGAGCGCGCTTTCCTATTTGGGAGGCAAGCCAGCGCCTATGGTGACGCTAGCCCCCGAGCCCTCAGCCCCCGAGCCGCTGGTGCTCAGCGACACCTTCTTTGTAGATGCTTGCTCTTGAGTGAACAGTTGTTTCTTCTTCTTGGGCCTCTCGAGAGGCTCCATGTCCTCGTCAGCGGGGAATGCCATGGCAGCGGCCTTGTAGGCGATCTCGACAGCGCGCGTGGCGTCCTGTACGTGACCACGTATGGTGATGGTGCCACCGCTGCCAGGGATCTTGACCATGTTGTAGGCGTGGTGCGTGACGGCCATGAACTTCGCGAGGGCGGGGTAGCCGAGGATGGCGTTGTAGGGCAGGCCAATGTGCGCGACGTCGAAGTCAATTAGCTCGGTGCGGTAGTTCTCCTGCGTGCCAAAAGTGACCGCGAGCCTCACTTGCCCCAGAGGCGAGATTGAGCCGCTGGTGACCCCGGTGAAGGGCCTGGAGGGCATGAGCCACTCGTAGGGCACTTGAAGCGTCTCGAAGGTCTCGACAGAGATGACGTTTAGGCCTGCACCCCCATCAATGAGCGTCTTGCCGACGGCGATGTTGTTGATGGTGGGGGTGCACACCAACGGGAGGGTGCCCACAGTCTTGTAGACTTGGGGTGATCTTTGGCGTCGAAGGCGATGGTGTACTGGGACCACTTGAGGGGGCGGGACGTCTCGACCCCGGGAAGCGCTGCGTTGAGCTCGCGAGCGAACTGCTTGAACTGGTTGTTCGACTTGGGCGCCTGGGATCCGCCGAGGATGCATGCCATGGCACCCTTGGGGGCCTGGTAGCCTCCAGGCTCTTCGTCGGGAAGATTGTTGTTTTTCTCGGCGGCATTCGCCTGAGTTCCCTGGGCCTCTGGAAGTTGCCCTTGCGTCCACCTTTGCGGTAACCACGGCCTCTGCCGCGGCCACCGCTGCCTTCTTCTTGCTCACGCTTCTTGCTCAGCTGCTTGAGGTCATAGCAGTTCTCCGTCGCATGGCCGCGCCTGTTGTGGTAGATGCAGAACGGGCGGTTGTCCACCTTTTTCTCGCCAGCCTCTGGGAGTCCTCGCGAACATGCTTGGCGTCGGGTTCAGCTGCCAGGACTGCGGTAGGCTTGCGCTTTATCTCGTCACGCCTCTTCTGGGTCTTGGATCCCTCGACAGGGTCGTCTGTCGAGCCCACCTTGACGAAGAGGAGCCCTTCTTCTGCCTTGGCGCATTGTCTGCGATGTCGAAGAGCTTCACCACGGAGGAGAGGGTATCATGGATGCCGAGCTTCTCGAGCATCCTGTGGTTGGTGACGCCCTCTCTGAAGGCCGCAATGACGTGCGAGTCCGGGATGTTCGGGATCTTGTTGCGGACTTGGCTGAAGCGCTGGATGTACCTGCGGAGGGTCTCGCCAGGCTTCTGGCGCACAGCTCGCAGGTCGTTGTAGGTGAGGGCGCGCTCGTACGTGCCCTTGAAGTTCGCAACGAACTGCTGGCAGAGCTCCTCCCACGAGTCAATGGAGTCCTCGGGAAGGTTCAGGAGCCACGACAAGGCGGAATCCTTGAGAGCGTGGGAGAACCAGTTGGCCATGACCTTGTCGTCTCCCCCCGCAGCTTGGATGGAGGTGGTGTAGAGCTGCAAGAACTCGATGGGGTTGTTCGTGCCGTCGTAGCCCTTGGGTAGGTCAGGCCTGAACTTCTGTGGCCAGACGACGCGACGCAGGTTGCGGGTGAAGGCCGCGCAACCTGTGGCGTACGAGGCGATGCCACCCTGAAGAGCACGGCGGTTCTGTCGCCCTGCTTGGCCGATTTCCTCGACGATGCGCTTCTGGAGGTCCTTCTGGCGCTCCATTTCCACCCGCGCGTCTGGGGGTGTCCGCTGCACGATTTGACAATCGCGCGGCGAAGACGCGTGGGATGCGGCCTTGTGCGCCGCGGCTGGAGGCGGACCTGGCGGAGGCGGCGGCGGAGGCGGCGGCGGAGGTGCGCCATGCGCGGTGGTTCCAGCGCGTCCGGAGTTGTGGTGCACCAGAGAGCGCGACGCCGCAGGAGCAGCGCGCGGTGCCGCCGCAATGTCGACGAGGTGCTGGAGGCGGCCGAGCCAGTTGTCGTGCGCCTCAGCTGGGGCGGTAGCGGAAGAGTCCGCGGCCATGAGCAGCGCGGTGTTTGGGCTGGGCGCTGGACGCCCAAGAGTGGAGGCGCTGTGGCGCTGGGACGGATGCGAGGACTCAGCGTCCTCGCCGTGCCCGTGGTCGACGTCGTCGTCGAAGCGGTCGTCGTGGTGGCCGTCGTCGTCCTCGGGGTGCTCCACCGCGGTTCAGCGGTGTTGCGCCCCGTGGCACGGCTGGCGCGGGGACGGCCGCGAGGGTTGGTGGTGTTGGCAGCGGGCTCGGTGGTTGCCCTGCCTGATGCCCGCCGGGTGGCGCGAGCTGCGCGAGTGTCCGCCATGGTGCAGAGGTCGATGAAGGTTGAAGACGCGCCTCAGCCCCCTACCTGGCGCGCCAATTGTCGGAGAATGACTCCCACGAAACAGGGATAGTCAAGCTCACGAAGAGAGTTCGTGTAAGGGGCTGAACACGTTGGTCAAACAACCCTCAACCTGCACGGCGACGGTGCTCGTCGAGCAAGTGGAGGGACATCACGACAGAGATGAACACCAGCCCGTACCCAGGTTCACGGCCCTCGTGTGGAGGTAACACCGCTACTCCTGCTTGTCTGTATTGCACTGCTTGTAGAGGTTACAGTACAATGAGCTTGCCGAGGGCTCTCTTTTGGCAATGGTGTACACGGAAGGGAAGCTGTGGTCTTCTTCTTCCTTGCGCGTAAGTGGCTATGCTGGAATGAGAATGCGATCCTTGCTACGGTGCTGCCCGTCCTCCTTTTATAGGCGCCCCGTGCTCCCTCCCTGCGCTTGCACTATGGTAGGGCTGTCACGTGGCGCAGAAGGTAGAGCGTGGTGCACCGCAGCCCGGTTGTCCATGGACGCGGTCCATGGGCGTAAAGCTGACTCCTGTAGCAGAGTAACCACCGTCCATGCAGGACGGCCAGCTGGGGCCGCAGAGGAACGTGGGGGTGCCCACGGTGACGTTGGCCGTGGAGTGTAGCGCCGGCCGGTCCCCTTATCACCAAAGAGGAAACCTTGTAGTCCGGTGCGGATGGCACAGCTTTGTTGACCCCTTTAATCACCAAAATGGCAACTGCGGCGTCGTCGTCACCGCGCGCAGGGGCGCGCGTCACTCTGCGGCCGCTGCAGAGCCCATGTGCGCTCTGCAGAGGTTGCTTTGCAGCGAAGCGATCTCCACGAGGGCTTGGATGCCCTGTAGAGAATTCGGCGTTGACCTCTCTCCAGGGGAGATTTCCTTGAAGAGGGGGCAGCAGTGGAGAGGCCTCCGCAGGCCTCTGCTGCCTCAAAAGCCCTCGCGAGGCAATCGCCTCGCGAGGCTCTCCAAGCCGTAGGCTTGGTCCTTAGCGAAAATTCGCCATCAAGTGTCGAGGGCCGTAGAGGACAGGCCCAGCACACCCTGGATTTCACTGGGCCGACAATGCCGGCAGTTGCCAACAACATTTAAGAAGAATTGGTGTTCCCTAGTGCACCTTGCCTGGTGGACTGTTTGGAGGGAGAGAAACTCAAGGATCTTCAACAACAAAGCTGAATCACTTACCAGGCTGCACGCAAGCATCATTGACGAAGCCAAATGTTGGCGTGACGCAGGGCGAACAAGAGCTGCTGACCTGCTCCTACGACCTAGGGAACCAGACTGATCTCCTACCCCTCTGTTTTTGTGGGCTGCAGCACAAATAGCTGCATTCCTAGGACTTTGTAGCTCCTTTTTAATCTTTTATTTTGGTTACATTGTACTCCTGTACACTACTTCTAATTTCAATGAAAAGCAGGCCAGACTGCCTTTTCCGTCAAAATCGCAAATCTATATGCACTTTTAACAGAGAAGAGTCCGTTTTTCTCCCGGTTCCAAGCTGAAAAAATCTTGCCCTTACAAAACCGGGAGTTTCATTTGCAGAACATACTAAACATTAGAAGGGTGGAAAATTTTGAGCTTAAGGTGGTCGATATCCACGCTCGAATAGATAGAATAGAATTGACCCAGTTTATAAGGGAAACCGGGCCCAAAAACCATACAAACTGTACAATGTCCTGTTTATGAGGAAAACAGGACCAAAAAACCGCACAGACGATGCGACCCGCCGCCCACACGACACAAGTCGACCAAACGCCACAACACACACCACCCGCTCCGGGGCCGCCGCCCCGACATAGCAACCAGATCAACCTTCGCATTGCCCGAAAGCGATCCAGTCATGGTCGACGAACCCTCTACCCGCGCAGTCTTCATCCAGGTCGCCACCAAAACCAACTTGTTCCGGGGCCGCCGCCCCGGTGTAGCAACCAGATCGACCTTCGCATTGCCCGAAGGCGATCCAATCGGGTCGACGAACCCTCTGCCCATGCAGTCTTCATCCAGGTCGCCACCCAGACCCACGCTAAACAATGACTCTGCCTCATAGAACCGTCATAGCGTGGGAGACCGAGGCCGCCGCCTCGGCGTACCTCCACCGTCCGGGGCCGCCACCCCGGCATCCACCTCCCCTAACCACAGAGTCATCCTCCCCATCTGCCGCAAACCTGTCGCACCGTGAGGGCTAGGAATTCCAAGGCGACGCCTTCAAGGAGGTAACGACGCGTCCGTCGCCGTCGCCCGCTTCAAAGGAGCTTAGGTTTTCACCCGGAAGTCCTAGAACCACTCGCGCCGGTCGAATGTCAAGACTCCATAACGACGCAAACAAGAAGGGGAACGACGCCCGAAGGCGCCGCCGTCGTCGGCCCCGACCGAAGTCTGTGCAAGGCTTTCGCCCAGAGAGATCAATTCGACCGTGAAGCAATAGGAGCAAACAGGGTGGGTCCTCGAACCCTGCCGCCATCCGCCAAGCTCCTCCGCAAGCCGTGACGATCGTGGCACCTCAAGCCACGACAAGCACGCTGCCTGCCACCGAGGCGGCCACTAGTCGGGGGCCGCTGCCCCGGCTTCCTTGCTGCCCGGGTGCCGGAGAATAGCAGCATGAGATGCCACCCCTTGCTGCCGCCCGAACCTCCACCATCAGTCCATCACACTCCGCAGCCCCGCATATCACCATCGCCACCGGCTGCCCCGACCTTCTCCCTGGCACGCATGCTGCACCCTGTCGAAGGAGCAGCAGGACGCAGGTACCACCGCTGCCAGCAGGGTCGCACGCCGCCGAGTCCCGTCAGGCCCAGATGGGCCCAGATCGGGCCCTGCATTTTAGTCTAGAACGGTGGAAAATTGATCAAACCACTTCTTCCCTTGAATACTTTGTAGTATGATTAATTAAGCTAGACACCCATTTTAGTCTCGAAGGGCTAGCTTTTCCATGAATTTTTATGTTACCCCTTGGAACCCAATGGTATCGCCATATCTTTATTTTTTATTCTGATATACTACTCTCCATATGACTCCATGTTTCAACAACTCTAAAACATGCATGCATGAACTCCTTGAAGTCGAGTTATGAATAAAAGCCTTATCAATAAGATCACCAACCGGTAGTATTTAGATTATGGGATTGACTAGAACTCAATCGAGTGAGAATTAAGTTAATTATCACTCGGATGATATCACTGCAACTCATGTGCAATCCATGTGCAACAAAATTTTAAGTGCAACCCATTTACAATTGGGAAAATCCCAGTTGCAACTCATGTGTACCATGTGCAACTGCGGAAATTTCATTTGCGACTCAAGTGCAACGATCTACAACCTGTCTGCCACCCTTTGAGTGGCAACTCATGTATAAATCACATACCACATGAATCACGATATAAATCTGACACCATTAGAGTTGAGTGAGCTCTAACTTAATTCTCACTCGAATGGGAAATAACAAAACCATACGTTATATTTTAGCAATCTCGCAAAGAGGTTGTCCGGGTACTCAATTAGACGCCATGCATGTTTAGCTAGTAGACTTTGACTAAACAGATGCGAATCTGTGAAACCCATACCACCTTGACATTTTTTCATTTTTTCATACCATCATAGGGTCTCTTGCGATCTTCCACAATCGTCCCCCCACCGAAATTTCCGAATAATCTGTGATGGATCATCACAAAGACCAACCCGAGAATTTAAAAATGCTCATGACATATGTGGGTATTGCTTGAGCTACTGACTATACCAAGGTTTCTTTCGCTGCGCTTGACATGTAATTCTTGTATTCTGCTGGTTGAAACTTTCATAATATTTCTTTGATAATTCTTGTATCCTTCATTCTTCCTTCAGAGATTGGGAGCCCCAAATATTTACCATCAAAGCTGCTGGATTTCTCTTTCAGACTAAAAGCCCCAGTCTCCCCGTTTTGTTCCGAAACATGTTGTCCCAACATAGCAGAGCATTTAGCTGGGCTTAGATGTCGATCGATGCGTTTTCATATTGATGACGGAGAACATTGTTAATTGGTATCTTATTGACATTATATACTACCTCCAGTCAGAATTGATTGTCATAGAAACAATACTAAATTGGTACTCACGACAATAATTACCGATCGGAGGGAGTAACATTTATCATCGATACAAAATCATTGGTAAATGCCTCAAAGCGCAGCTGCGTGATGACCCACAAGTATAGGGGATCACAACAGTCTTCGAGGAAAGTAAAACCCAAATTTATTGATTCGACTAAGGGGAGCCAAAGAATATTTATAAGCCTTAACAGATGAATTGTCAGTTCAGCTGCACCTGGAAATAGACTTGCTCGACACAGTTTATCAGTAGCAACAGTTTTATAGCAGTAGCAGTAGTGAAACAATAGCAGTAATGAAATAAAGACAGCGGCAGTAATTGTAGTAGACAGCAGGATTAAAATACTGTAGGCATAGGGATGGATGAAAGGGCGTTGCATGGATAAGATAATTCATATAATAGTCAAGACATGGGCAATTGCAGGTAGATAATAATAATAAAGCATCCAGGTACTAAGTAATCATAGGCATGTGTTCCGTATTTAGTCGTACGTGCTCGCAATGAGAAACTTGCACAACTTTTATTGTCCTACCAGCCCGTTTGCAGCGGGGCCTCAAGGGAAACTACTAGTAATTAAGGTGCTCCTTTTAATAAAGCACCGGAGCAAAGCATTAACACTCCGTGAACACACGTGATCCTTACATCACAACCATCCCCTCCGGTTATCCCAATTGCTGTCACTTTGGGGCTCGGGTTCCGGACAATTATATGTGTATACAACTTGCAGATATGTTCTAAAGCAATAATTATCCTCATGATACAATAACATGTTCAGATCTGAAATCATGGCACTCGGGCCCTAGTGACAAGCATTAAGCATAACAAGTTGCAACAATGACATAAAGTACTTACAACGGATACTAGGCACCATGCCCTAACAATCTGATATCTATTACATGAATGATCTCATCCAATCCCTACCATCCCCTTCAGCCTACAGCGGGGATTACTCACACATGGATGGGGGAATCATGGATGGTTGATGGAGAGGCGTCGGTGATGATGATGGCGATGATCTCCTCCAATTCCCCGTCCCGGCAGGGTGCCAGAACGGAGTTTCTGATCCCCGAATTAGGGTTATCGGTGGCGGCGGAGCTCTGGAGTGTTTCGGGGAAAAGCGTCGACCCTCCTCGGGTTTTTAGGTCAAGGGGATTAAGTAGTCAAAAGGGCGTCGCGAGGTGGTGTCCGAGGTGGCCACGCCACCCCCAGGCGCGGCCCACCTCTGCCCGCGTCGGGGCATGGCGTGGGGCCCGTGTGGCCCGCCTCCGTCTCGTCTTCTGGCTCCGTGTGTCTTCTAGAAAAATAGGAACTCTGGAATATTTTTCGGAATTTTCCCGAAACTTGACTTTCTGCACAAAAACAAGACACCAGGGCAATTCTGCTGAAAACAGCGTTAGTCCGTGTTAGTTGCATTCAAAACACACAAATTAGAGGTAAAACAACATCAAAAGTGTTCGGGAAAGTAGATACGTTTTGGACGTATCAACTCCCCCCAAGCTTAGCTTATTGCTTGTCCTCAAGCAATTCAGTTAACAACTGAGTGCGATAAAAGAAACTTTTACGAACACATTTGCTTCATATGATGTATACATTCTCACTATATGATCAAGTACTTAGGCAATTCATAATAAGAAAAATGCAGATAATGCCACCTAGTAGCTATGTAAACTATGAAAAGACACCAACACACTAAGAATAAATAACATGAAATAAATCTATCTGCAGGATTGCAATGTTCATAATAAGATAAGATAAAGTGGTATCTCGCTTGTCTTTATTTGTAGAGCAAAACATAAATGCCAAGGCACCTCTGAAGTTCAAGTGAAGACTAGAAGTAAAAATATCAAAGATAAAAGCATCAAAGTTATGCCGCAGTTAACCGCATTCTGGGACAAGCACATTACACTAAGAATGACAGTTATGCTTTCTAGAAGGTGCTCAAAGAAAGGATGGTGACTCAACATAAAAATAAAAGATTGACCCTTCGCAGAGGGAAGCAGGGATTAACATGTGCTAGAGCTTTTTATTTATAAAACAGAGGTAAAAATATGTTTTGGGAGGTGGTTGTTCCTGTCAACGAATGGCAATAGAGTTTTTGTTATCTTCCATACTAAACAAGTTGAGAGCGGTTCCGAGTTATTGATATTAGGCATTTATAGCATGCACTTTTATATAGTATGACACTCCTCCCAACCTTTGCTTTTCACAAACCATGGCTAACCGAATCCTCGGGTGCCTGCCAACAATCACATACCATGGTGGAGTGCCTATTTTTTTATTTTACTTTTCAGATGTTATAATGGTCTAACCAGCTCTTTGCAAAATTAGTGACGAGCAGATGAAGCATGCAAGTCGGTGAACTTAATTTAGTATGGAAGATAACAAACCCAACTACTAATTCCTCATGAGATAAAAACAGTGTCACAAAATGAGAAGTATTTTGAAGGTTTTAAAGGTAGCACATGAAAATTTACTTGGAATGGTTCGAAATACCATGCATAGGAATTTTTAGTGGACTCTTTGGGATAACTTGGTTTTCAGGGATTTGGATGCACGAGCAGCATTCCCGCTCAGTACGAGTGAAGGCTAGCAATAGACTGGGAAGCGACAATCAAGAGAGCATTAACCGTCATAATCATACTTGCGACAGAATAAAATTAACAGAGGCATAAAAGTGATACTAGAACTCTGAGGCAAAATAAATCATCAAGGCTTAATTAACTTTTAGTTTTTCAGTCATGAGCATGCGTGAGCATGTGCCAAGTCAACTCAAATGAATCATTCAGAGGAGGATACCACCATGTCATACCCATTTATGAATAGAACAATGCAAGCAAATATCTATATGACATGTTATCTACTATTAGTAAATTGGAACTGATCATAAGAAAACATGAACTACTAAGCATCCATTAAATAACATAGTCCTCACACGAACCAGCTAAGCATGTCCATATAGGCGGGTATATGTACAAAAATGAAAACAAATAGAGTTCATACCAGCCTCTCACCACAACTCGAGTTGTCATAAATCATCATTATTGCTTTTCACTTGTGTGGCTTGAATGATATGAAATGATAACCAAACTCCAATGGAGTCACGAAAGACTGTTGAACTCTGCAACAACTATACAAAACCAAAGAAGAACAACAAATATTTTTGGGTTTTCGATTTAAAACAAGCAAAGGAAAGGGGCAAACAAATAAAGCAAAATCTTTTTGGATTTTTGAATACTAAACCGAAGCTAAAAGATAAAGCAAACCAGCACTAAAAAGTACAAAAGAGGAAAACAAAGAGAAATAACAGAAATATTTTTGGTCTTTTTGGGTTTTGGAAGGTAAAAACAAAACAAGATGCAACAATGAAAAAGAAAGAAACCGAAACATGGATATACAAAGTACCGACAGAATATGGATATAAAAGTGAGTGAGATGTCGGTGTACCTCCCCCCATGCTTAGGCTTTTGGCCTAAGTGGAGATCAATCATCCCATGTGGGCCAAGTAGGGGCGCCTCCAGTGTATGACGAAGAAGGTTCCTCGTCCTGGTATGAGCTCGAGGATGCACCGGTGTAATACACGGTATAATCCTCAGGGGGCGCCACGAACGTGTTCTGTCGGTGCCCGGGGTAGTGCTGCAAGTGGAAGGCAAGCGCACCCAGCTGCTCGTCCAATTCCTCCTTTGAAAGTGACAGAGGCCTCCTGAAAATACTGAACAAACTAGGCTGCGGCAAAGGAACTTCCTTTTCGGACCCGTCAGTAAACAAAACTTTATAAACTAGACATCCTGCACAAGAGTTAGTAGTAACAAAGTGATGATCCTTCATAGTAGCAAGGTCAAGCCTTTGAGGGGATAACAACTCATCAGTGGGATCAACAGAAAGGCCTAGATCAGCTAAAACACGTGCAGCAATAATTCCTCCAAAGATTGGTCCTTTGGCGGCTAGGCGACGAGCAGTCAAAGCACCGAGGTTATAATTTTTATTATCCTTAAGTGCAGCAGCCAGAAAAGCTAAATGGTAGTTTGAAATATTACTAGTGTTTTCTCTAGAAAGAACACTCGTGGCAAGATAATAAGTAAAATATCTAATGGCTGGGAGTTGAATGTTCCTTATCTTGCCACGCTGCGCTGTACGGTCATCATCATAAGTCACCTCCCGATAAAGTTCCAGCAGATCGCGAGGTTGCCCCTGGATCTTCCTTGCTGTCCCAGATGGAGAAATACCAATGACTCTGCAAAATCTTTTCAAATCCATGGTGTAAGGGCTATCATATATTTTAAATGCAACAGAGGGTCTAAAATGGGTGTTGTTGAAAGTAAAGCTCTCAACAAAAATCTTGGTGACCTAGCATATTGCTCACTCCCATCCTGCATAAACTCCATCAAACCAACTTTGTTACCAAGTACCAAGAAATCATCAAGAATCCCTGCATCTCTCAAAAAGTTAGTACAAGGGAAGATAGATGGATGTGCAACACCATCATCCCCCTCATCACCAATCCTTGGTGCAATAAGGTCCTCATTGTAGGATAGCCTACATCGAGCAGCTGATCTTGAAGGCCTTGTTACCCTTGGTGTTTCCCTCTCAAAAATCTCTCCATAGGTGTGATTATGCATCTTCCTTTTCTGAAATTTTTAACAAAACCTCATAAAAATGATTTTGGACCAACTAATTCAAAGAAACTACTATAGAGACTTGCAAGAGGGCTAGACATGCATCAATACTAATTAATCTAAGCATAGAAAGAGCATGCATACTCACTTAACATGTCACCTACGGTACCAAAATACTCAAGAAATACACAACTAAACAAAATTCTACTTGGATAATCGGAGGAGTCACATACCGGAGAGCAAATGGTCCAAATCTCAGCAACAAAGATGGGATGAGCAAGGAGATTGAAAAATTTGAGCAAGAGCAGCAAGAACACGAGTTTGAACAATGGTGGAGTGTTTGGTCGGGAGGGAGAAAGGAGTGGGAGGAAGATGAGTGAGTGGAGGGCCAGGTGGGACCCACACCATGTCACGGCGCGGCCACACCCCCTGCCGCGCCAAGGGGTGGCATGGAGGCATGGTGGGTCCCCCTGGTCATCCCAGGTGCTCCCACGTTCCTCTTTAAAAACTAAGATTTGTGATATAATTTTCAGAAATTTTTGAAAACTTTCATTTTGCACATTTTCTGGTTATTTAAATAATAAACTTATAGCAGAAATAAAATTTTATAAAGACCAATCTCAAATAAAAACTTTGCAAGTTCAGTAGCACAACAGTAGGTAAAACAAGGATGAGAAATAAAATGTTGTTTAGTACTTCTATGCATTTAAAACATATTTGTTAACAAGGTTGATCAAGTCTTGTCACCAAATAAATTTTATATGACATAAAAGAATTAAACCACATGACACAATCATGTTACCTTGAATTGTATAGCAATAGATCCAATCATAATACTTTGAAATCCTTCTTGAGGTTCATAAATAGGGCAATCAAGACTTCCCACTTTGATAGTTCTAAAATTAGCCATTGTATTTACTCCATATATCTTGTCCAGCTTTTTGGGAAAATAAACAGTATGCTCTTTGTCATTAACATTGAAAGTTACTTTTCCTTTGTTGCAATCAATAACAGCCCCTGCAGTGTTAAGCAAAGGTCTCCCAAGAATAATAGACATATTATCATCTTCAGGCATTTCCAACACAACAAATTCAGTTAATATCAAACAATTATTAGCCACTTGAACAGGAACATCCTCACATATGCCAACAGGAACAGCAGTAGATTTATCAGCCATTTGCAAAGATATATCAGTTGGTATCAATTTATCCAAATAAAGCCTCTTATAAAGAGAGAAAGGCATAACACTAACTCCTGCTCCTAAGTCACATAGAGCAGTTCTAACATAATTATTTTTGATGGAGCAAGGAATAGTTGGTATACCTGGATCTCCAAGCTTCTTTGGAACCTTACCATTGAAAGAATAATTAGCAAGCATAGTAGAAATTTCCTCATTAGGAATCTTCCTTTTGTTAGAGACAATATCTTTCATATATTTCGAATAAGGAGGCAATTTAATAGCATCAGTCAAAGGAATTTGCAAAAACAAGGGTTTCATCCAATCACAAAATTTATTATAGTGTTCCTCTTCCTTTGATTTATGTCTCTTATTAGGAAAAGGCATTTGATTTTGCACCCAAGGTTCTCTCTCATTACCATGCTTTTTAGCAATGAAATCCTCTTTAGTATACTTTTTATTCTTAGTATGCTTTTCAGGTTCCTCTTCACTCTCCTCTTTATCAGAAGCATTATTCTTATCCTTATCATTGTTATGTTCATTACCACTTTCAGTTTCAGCATCAGGGATAGATATACTATTTGGATCATTAACATGCTCATTTTCTTTAATTGGTTCAGGAGATTCTTGATTGCGTGGATCACACGTTCGTTGGGAGACCCCAAGAGGAAGGTATGATGTAGTATAGCAGCAGTTTTCTCTCAGTATGAAACCAAGGTTTAATCGAACCAGTAGGAGCAAGAAATCAATTCGGAAGGTTGTCAGTGGCGCACTGACGTGGAATCTGCACACAACACAATCAAACTACTTTGCCCCAACGAAACAGTGAGGTTGTCAATCTCACCGGCTTGCTGAAAACAAAGAATTAAACGTATGGTGTGGAAAATAGTAGTAAATTGCAGAGAATGAAAAGGAACAGTGTTTGCAGTTCGTTGTATTATCAGTGTAAAAGAATGGACCGGGGTCCACAGTTCACTAGTGGTGTCTCTCCATAAAAGATAACTAACATGCTAGGTGAACAAATTACAGCTGGGCAATTGACAAAATATTGAGCGCATGACAATGCATATATATGACATGATGATTACTATGATATTCATGTGGGCATGATGACGTGGAACACACGTTCGTTGGGAGACCCCAAGAGGAAGGTATGATGTAGTCAGCAGCAAGTTTTCCCTCAGAAAGAAACCAAGGTTATCGAACCAGTAGGAGCAGCAACTCTTCAGAAGGTTGTCAACGGTGCCAGAAAAATAGCTGTCGCAGGGAGTCTGGACTGTTGACGTGGAATCTGCACACAACACAATCAAACTACTTTGCCCCAACGAAACAGTGAGGTTGTCAATCTCACTGGCTTGCTGAAAACAAAGGATTAAACGTATGGTGTGGAAAATGAGTATTAAATTGCAGAGAATGAAAAAGGAACAGTTTGCAGTTTGTGGTTGTTTAATCAGTGTAAAAGAATGGACCGGGGTCCACAGTTCACTAGTGGTGTCTCTCCATAAAAGATAACTAACATGTTGGGTGAACAAATTACAGCTGGGCAATTGACGAATAGTGAGCGCATGACAATGCATATACATGACATGTTGACTACTATGATATTTAATTGGGCATTACGACATAATACATAGACCGTTATCCAACAGCATCTATGACTAATAATCCACCGCCGGGTTGTCATCCGAGTCCCCCGTTGGTATTAAGTTGCAAGCAACGGATAATTGCATTAAGTAAAGTGCGTAATGTAAACAAACACATATGCCCGTGGACATAGCATCGTTAGGTTATCCCTAGTGGCAACAGCACATCCACAACCTTAGAACTTTCTGTCACTGTCCCAGGTTAAACGGAGACATGAACCCACTATCTAGCATAAATACTCTCTCTTGGAGTTACAAGCATCTACTTGGCCAAAGCATCTACGAGTAACGGAAAGCATGCAAGATCTTAAATAACATATAAGATAGATTGATAATCAACTTGACATAATATTCAATATTCATCGGATCCCAGCAAACACAACATGTAGCATTACAATAATATGATCTTGATCATGTAGGGCAGCTCACAAGATCTAAACATGATGGCACAAAGTGGAGAGACAACCATCTAGCTACTGCTATGGACCCGTAGTCCAAGGATGAACTACTCACGCATCACTCCGGAGGCAGGCATGGCGATGTAGAAGCCTCCGGTGACGATTCCCCTCTCCGGCAGGGTGCCGGGAAGAGGTTCTGAACCCTCCCGAGCTAGGGTTGACGACGGCGGCGTCTCTGGATCTTTTCGTGGATATTTGCTCAGGTACTTAGGGTTTTCGCGTCGGGGGGAATAAGTAGGCGAAAGGGCGGCGGCTGCGGACCCCCGAGGGGCCCACACCACCCTAGGGCGCGGCAGAGGGGGGCCCGCGCCCTAGGTGCGTGTGGCCTCCTGGTGGCCCTCCTCTGCTGCTCCTTCGCTCCGTCAGGCGTGTTCTGGAAAAATAGGCACCCCCGTGTAGTTTCGTCCAATTCCGAGAATATTTCCAGACTAGCTTTTCTGGAATACAAAAACAGCAGAAAACAGGAACTGGCACTTCGGCATCTTGTTAATAGGTTAGTCCCAAAAAATGTATAAAAGTGATATAAAGTAGATGCAAAACATGTAGCAATTGGTATAAAACAAGCATGGAACATCAAAAATTATAGATACGTTTGAGACGTATCAGCATCCCCAAGCTTAGTTCCTACTCGTCCTCGAGTAGGTAAACGATAAAAACAAAATAATTTTTGAGGTGACATGCTACTATCATAATCTTGATCATATAATATTGCAAGGCACATGTAAATGAATGAAGTGATCCAAGTCAATGGTCTATAATTTGCTACCAAATAGATAATGAGTAAACAATGAATCACACAAGCTAAACGTTTTCATGAATAGTACTTTCGAGACAAGCATCAAACAGTTTTGCATAAGTGTTAACTCATAAAGCAATAGTTTCTAATAAAAGGTATTTAATCAACACAAAGGAAGAATTTAGTTTCAGCATTTGCTTCAACTTTCAACATATTTATCTCATGGATATTGTCAACACAAAGTAGTATAACAAGTCCAATACATTGCATATAACGCATGTTGTAACAAAGTTGACACTAGTGTTTGCTTGTGGAAGACAGAAAGAATAGGAAAACTGACTCAACATAAAAGTAAAAGAAAGGCCCTTCGCAGAGGGAAGCAGGGATTAAATCATGTGCTAGAGCTTTTAGGTTTTTGAAAGCATATAGAGATTGCATAAAATATTTGATACTCCTCCCAACCTTGCTAACACAAGCCATGGCTAACCGAATCCTCGGGTGCCTTCCATCAATCACATACCATGGAGGAGTATCTATTTTTGAGAGGTGT
This sequence comes from Poa pratensis, assembly GCA_947311845.1. Classification (NCBI taxonomy): domain Eukaryota; kingdom Viridiplantae; phylum Streptophyta; class Magnoliopsida; order Poales; family Poaceae; genus Poa; species Poa pratensis. The sequence goes on from CAMZMU010000099.1 coordinate 18,789,728, forward strand.
TTGTTAATTGTCAACGAATGGTAGCGGGTGAGAACAGTATTCTACCTGTCGAACGGACTTTTAAGAGCGGCTCCCATGAAGGACGTTATTTCTACCAGCAAGGCAGATCATCCCTCTTTCTCTTTGGTTTACACACATTCAGGTATTTCACTGTTTGTCATTGCTTACTGATGAATCAGGGCAAAAGTGTGAAGAGAATTAATTGGTTAAAGTTGTAATTAATTGGGACTGGGCACCCCGTTGCCAGCTCTTTTTGCAAGTTATTGGATAAGCGGATGTATATGCCACTAGTCCAGGTGTAAAAGTCCACTCGACAAATAGAATAAAGAATAACCACACTAATTCCTCATGAGCTAGTAAACATTGACACAAAAAGGGAATAATAACATTTTGAATAATTTAAAGGTAGCACATGAAAAATTTACTTGGAGTGGCAAGGAAATACCACATATAGGTAGTTATGGTGGACACAAATGGCATGGATTTTGGCTCAAGGATTTGGATGCACGAGAAGCATTCCCTCTCAGTACAGAGTTTAGGCTAGCAAGGTTATGTAAGCAAACAAGAATATCAACCCGTACACCAAGTTTTATATGACAAACATATTGCAAACGTTATAAGACTTCATACCGTCTTCCTTGTTAACCAAACCCTGTTATTAGAAAATATCTAGACCTTAGAGGTACCACCGATGCAAACCAAATTTTCAACAAGCTTTACGGTAGTTCTTCACTAATAGGCTTAACTCATGTGATGCACAATTTAATCATGATCTACTTGTTAACTCAAAACAATTGACAAGCATCAAGTTATCCATTTTAGTGATCTACAAGATTAAGCAAGTTTTTCCTTATACCAATTACCACATGCAACATTTTCTGAACCAACCAAACACCAATCAATTTATTTCATCAACTCTCCAAACAAATATAAGTGAAGCAAGAGAGTACTTTCTACAAAAGAAAGCTAATAGCTCTGACAAGAGATACATGAAAACAAGAGCTAAAAGCTGAACAGCGCTAGATATGAATACTCAACAAATATAAGTGAAGAATAGGAGTATTCTCATGAAAAAGCGGAGCGTGTCTCTCTCCCAATCAAGAATGCTAGGGTCCAGTCAAGCTTTATTGAAAATAAAAGTGCAATACTGAAAATAAAAGCACACAGACGCTCCAAGAAAAGCACATATGATGTGAAAGAATTAAAATATAGTTTCACTAGAGATGACCTGATAATTTTGACGATGAAGAAGGGGATGCCTTGGGCATCCCCAAGCTTAGACGCTTGAGTCTTCTTGAAATATGCTGGGGAGATCCATGGGAGCCTCCCCAAGCTTAAGCTCTTCACTCTTCTTGATCCTATTATATCATCCTTCTCTCTTGACCCTTGAAAACTTCCGTCACACCAAACTCAAAGTAGATCTCATTAGAGGGTTAGTGCATAATCAAAAATTCACATGTTCTATAAAGACGCAATATGATTTGTTACTTTAAACATTAGCTACAGCCACTGATGTTATGTGAAGCTCTTCCACCCAAAAAAGAATTTCACTCAACACTAGTAAAAGAGAGAATGCAAAAATAAAAAGGCATAATCTGTCTAAAACAGAACAGTCCGCAAAGACGAATTTTTTCGAGGCACTTACGACGCTCAGATCGAGAAACTCTGAACTAATGAAAGTTTCAGACATTCATAAAGATTACGCACAAAAATTTCAGATTTAATTAACAATCTGGTGATTTTAGGAATTTCGTACAGTGAACAGCAAAAATCTGTTTCTGCGCAGCAATCAAAATTAAGCATCATCTTAACATTAGAGGCTACTCTTGGCACAACAATGCGAGAAAATAAAGATACAAAGGAGTTGCTACAGAAGTAAACAAACTCCTTGACTAATACTGAAAATAAAAGATAATGGGTTGCCTCCCAAAAGCGCTTTCTTTTAATGCCTTTTAGCTAGGCTGGAAGATTTTAATGATGCTCTCATAAGAATAAGAGTTGAAAAACAAAAGAGAGCATCAAGAGGCAAATATCAAACACATTTAAGTCTAACCCACTTCCTATGCAAAGGAATCTTGTAACAAAATAAATTATTGAAGCATAAAGCAACTAGCATAGAAAGATGAAACAAATATAGCTTCAAAACTTTCAACATAAAGAGAGTGTTTTAGTAACTTGAAAACTTTTACAACCATCTTTTCCTCTCTCATAATAACTTTCAGTAGCATCATGAACAAACTCAATAATATAACTATCACATAAAGCATGCTTTTCATGATCTACAAACACATAATTTTTATTAAGCTAAAAAACAGTAGGGTTATCAAACCCACTTTTGACAATAGCAGTATAATTAATATCATTAGGCAATATAGGACCATCATCAAGAGCATTATCATGACATTCAACAATATAGCATTCTTCCTCCTTAGGTAGGCATGGAGGGTAATTATATAATGTAAGAGTTAAAGAGTTACTGTCATTAGAAGGTAGATCCTCCTTTTGTTCATCACTCTCTTCCTCTTTTTCATCAAATGAGCTTTCAGCTTCAGCAATTTCTTCTTCCACATTTTCCTGCAAGGCATTAGTCTCTTCTTTATGAGGAAAAATCCTCTTGATATGTTCAGTAATATAAGAATTTTCATCCTTATAGTTATCAAAACAATATTTAAGTATAGCAAGACTTTCAGATTTATAAGGGGCTTCAATTTTATGCTCAAGATAAGAACTAATTTCAAGTGCACCATTAAAGACAATAAATTCTTCCATCCTTTCTACCTCATAAGCATTATAGTAACCTTTAACATAAGAAGCTAAGGTTTTATTTTCATTACAAGCACATTGGAAAGGAAAGTGTTTAGACTTCCTATGACAATCAGATTCATTAAAGCAAAAAGATTTGCCAAATATATAGCATAAATTTCTAGCATATTCCTCTAATTGATTTAACAATTTCCATAAGTACATCCCTTTTTGTGACAAGCGGTAATTCCTATAACATCTTCGTTCATCTTCCGTGGACCCACCTTGCCAACAAGATCTAGTTTCATAGAGATAAGCCATTGATAACAAATAAACAACTAGACATAATAACAAACCGAAATAAACTAAATGCAAGAAACTAATTTTTTGTGTTTTTGATAATGAAAGCAAACAAGATAAAATAAAATAAACTAAGCAAGACAAAAACAAAGTAAAGAGATTGGAAGCGTGAAACTCCCCTTGCAGAAGACTGCTGTCTCCCGGCAACGGCACCAGAAAAATAGTGCTGTTGACGGGAGACAGAGAGCTTCCTGAAGAACTTCTACTCCCCGGCAACGGCGCCAGAAAAATAGCTTGATGACGTGAAACACACGTTCGTTGGGAGACCCAAGAGGAAGGTATGATGTAGTCAGCAGCAAGTTTTCCCTCAGAAAGAAACCAAGGTTATCGAACCAGTAGGAGCAGCAACTCTTTAGAAGGTTGTCAACGGTGCCAGAAAAATAGCTGTCGCAGGGAGTCTGGACTGTTGACGTGGAATCTGCACACAACACAATCAAACTACTTTGCCCCAACGAAACAGTGAGGTTGTCAATCTCACTGGCTTGCTGAAAACAAAGGATTAAACGTATGGTGTGGAAAATGAGTATTAAATTGCAGAGAATGAAAAAGGAACAGTTTGCAGTTTGTGGTTGTTTAATCAGTGTAAAAGAATGGACCGGGGTCCACAGTTCACTAGTGGTGTCTCTCCATAAAAGATAACTAACATGTTGGGTGAACAAATTATAGCTGGGCAATTGACGAATAGTGAGCGCATGACAATGCATATACATGACATGTTGACTACTATGATATTTAATTGGGCATTACGACATAATACATAGACCGTTATCCAACAACATCTATGACTAATAATCCACCGCCGGGTTGTCATCCGAGTCCCCCGTTGGTATTAAGTTGCAAGCAACGGATAATTGCATTAAGTAAAGTGCGTAATGTAAACAAACACATATGCCCGTGGACATAGCATCGTTAGGTTATCCCTAGTGGCAACAGCACATCCACAACCTTAGAACTTTCTGTCACTGTCCAGGTTAAACGGAGACATGAACCCACTATCTAGCATAAATACTCTCTCTTGGAGTTACAAGCATCTACTTGGCCAAAGCATCTACGAGTAACGGAAAGCATGCAAGATCTTAAATAACATATGAGATAGATTGATATTCAAGTTGACATAATATTCAATATTCATGGGATCCCAGCAAACACAACATGTAGCATTACAATAATATGATCTTGATCATGTAGGGCAGTGTGGCGCCCCGACCCGACTATTATACAGTGATGCTGTGTGTCACCGGTTAAGCGATACAACCGGAGGTTACGGGTTTACCAATCCCCGGCCAAACCTTTGGCAGGCGTTGCTCGGAATGGATCATCGGCAACGCAACACCCCGATTGATGCCTTAACATAGGCACAACCCTCAATGTATAATAGAGAGATCAAGACTTGTGGAACAACTGGCACATCACAGACTCTACGCCACAAATCATATAGTTCAACTCTTATAATAGAGAAAGATAGCAAAATACAACCAGAGGTCACTGACCCAACAGTACAACATGCGGAAGCGAATTAGGTTGTTCTAAACAACAAGATCCAAAATATGGCCTAAGAGGCCTACAGATAAACATCACAGCGCCAGCTGTTCCGGGATGTCCCAAGCTGCCACCTCGGAACCCCAGACTACTCGTCGACGTCCACAAAGAACCCACCTTCGAGGTCGGTGAAGTCCTCCTCTGAAACAAAACAAACGACGTTGAGTTCGACGAACTCGCAAGATTATATATAGAGCTTTAGCTCGATGAGGCTTTCAAAGTCATATGGCTGTTTTGCATAAAGCTGATTTTATTTATGAAAACATAACTCAATGGCATCGACTATTCAGAGTACTTTAAAAAGAGGTAAGAAGTACTCTTTCTTTCATCACCTTTCTCAACATCAACCATCATCATCAACCACTGTACCTGTTCATTAGAGGCACCTCCCCGAATCCCCCTCGAGGAAGCTCACCTTACAATCTTGAAGTGGTACCTTTAGTATCCAGTTTTTAATCATTCCGTTGAAGTTATTCTATGATCTTATCGTCCTTTCCCAAGTTGTCCTTAACCGTGGACACGGCTTTTCGAAAAGATTTAACCCTGCAGGGGTGTACAATGTTTACCACGCGTACCGTCCGGCCCATTACCTGCGCATTAGCTCTCTTCCTTGGAAAGCCGGCTGGGTGGGAGCGGTGTCGACTTCTCCCACGTTAAGGACTTTCCAGGATCATCAGTGGCGGCAGGACATGAGATCACCACACCCTGCCCCACGGCCACTCATTTTCCTAACACCACCATCCTCATCCCAGTTCATACCAGCATCATCACGCACGCACAAATGGAAGCCCGAACTGGAGGACCCTGGCTAGCCCCGCCCGAGTTATTTAGTCTATGAGGGTTCCTGCGATTGCATAGGCCTCACGCATGGTTGCACGCTCAGTCTTGGTTCGGGAGGTAAAGAACTCGCACCTAGGCGGCGAGAACGAGACAAAGCACCACAACCACAGTGGCCTCTCATCCCCACCTTTTAGCATTTTATCACCTGTCACCACAGTTTCTCCACCGTCATCAGACAATTCATCACCTGTTTCCAACATATAGTATCCACCGGACGAACTACATTTGACTAAGCATGGCTAAGCATCAACATTGCATAGTAAATATCTCCGGCCAACAATACAAACCTATGGATAATAGGAGGGGAAACAGGTAATGGCATCGGAAAACTTAATGCAACTATAGGATACTCTAATCCAACAAAATTGACATTTGGAACCGCATGCAATATTATAGTGGAGAAAATATTTGCGGAAACATCGGGTAAGATATGCTCAAAAGGGGGATTACGCTTGCCTGGCTCAACGTGCTGGAAGTACGGATCGTCGGGGTATTGCGGTGTGACCCCGGTTGCTTGATCTATCGAAACATAGCAACGGAAAAGCAATCAATCACCACACAAGCTTTGACGGATGCAATGCGCAACCACATGATGTCATGACATGTTAAATCCCCGAGATGAGGATGATCCAACCTATTCAATTTAAGCGGAGTCCGGATGCTTGAGTGCACCTCTCGAATATACCGTGGAATTAGGTCGTGAATCAATTTTACTTGTTAAGTTGAATAAATGAAACTCTATGTTCCACTTGCATATGAATGTCATGCACATGTGAGAGATTTTGGGTTTAAGTGATTAAACATGAGAAGATATAACGATCATTTGTATCGAAGCAATCGTCGAAGAAAAAGAAAATCTTGCAATTTTCTAGCCAGGCCGGAATTTCCGGTCCAAAAGGGGCTCACGGGCCGGAGTTTCCGGTCCAGCCATTTTCGAGCCAGCGACGGCAGCTACTGGATCGAGTGCGGAGTGGCCCCGGAGTCGGGCCGGAGTCTCCGGTTGGAAAAATACTTGAAACGAGAAAAACAAGAGCAGCCAAAGCACGGCACGGACGCGAGGCTACGGTGGCGCACGGCGGCGTGTGGTGCTACGGCGACCTAGGGCGTGAGAGGCAGGGAGAAGGGGCCAGCGACGGGCAGTAGCTCACCACGAACACTCTAGCGAGGACGGCGAGGTCGGAGTGCGGCGGAGACGGCCGGAATCGAGCTCGGATGCGGCGGCGGTCCTCGGACGGCCGCGAGGAAGAAGATGACCGCGGCGTCGATCCTCGGTCTCCCGCGTCGATTCCTATGGCGGAAATGAGCAGCACGGCGAGGCGGAGCGGCTGTTACTCCGCGATTTGAACGGGGACGCTTCCGGCGGCGGCGACGAACGCGGCGGACCCGGTGGCCATGGCGGCTCGGTGGGGAGCACAGGGAGAGGAGGAAGAGATGGGAAACGGGGAGCAGCGCACGGTGGGGCTCTCTTCCTTGCAGGGGAGAGGGCGGAGGGGGCCCGGGCGCGGCGTGCGGTGGCAGGGCGGCGAGGTGGTCCGGTAGGAACGCGGCGACCTCGGTCGCTACAGAACGAGGGAGATGACATTTTTACAAAAAGCCCCCTGGAAGTTTCGAGTTCATCACAGACCAGTCCTTTTCCCTTTTAATTTTAAAACCAGCAACATTTCCTGAATTAATTTAGGCACCAAAATATTTTATAAAAAATTGAGAAAATTTGGGGAGCCTCCCCATATTGAGTAGAAGCTACACAAAAATTGGGGCTTCAGAATAAAATAGTTTGGACCACTTTTGTTCATAGGGTGGACTTAAGTCATTATTGCTAAATTTGAAAATGTTGCTCCTTTAATATTTTAGGGCAATTGCAAAATATTGTTTTGAACTCCTGGAACTTCCTTGACAAATATAAGATGTCAAGAAATTTGTTTTACAACTTGGAGTGCCTTCATTGGGTGGAAGTTTTGATTCAAGCAAGTGTGGCATTTCCTTTTCAATGTTGCCAAACCAACTATTGTGTTGTTTAGCAATTTTAAATGTATGCCATGATGCATGTATGGAATGCAAAAAGTGGAAATTGGGTCCATAATTTGCATTACCAAAAGTGGGCTGTTACAACTCTACCCTCCTTACAGGAATCTCGTCCCGAGATTCTAAGATTGCGAAAAGAAGTCGGGATACTCCTCACGAAGACTAGACTCTCGTTCCCAAGTTGCTTCTTCCTCGGAACGGTGAGATCATTGAACTTTGAGAAACTTGGTAGTCTTGTTACGGGTCTTCCTTTCGGCTTCATCCAGGATACGGATAGGATGCTCGCGATAAGTGAGATCTTCCTGGAGGTCTAGCTCTTCATGATTGACCCCATGGATAGGATCTTTAAAACACCGGCGAAGTTGGGAGACATGAAACACATCATGTACATTTGGGAATTTGACCGGTAACTCCAATTGATAAGAAAGATCTCCTCGCTTGGCCAGAACGGTGAAAGGGCCAACATAGCGAGGTGCCAATTTCCCTTTGATTCCGAAGCGGCGAACGCCACGAAGGGGAGAGACGCGGAGATAAGCTTTATCACCAATTTCATAGTGAATTTCCTGATGGTGCTTATCATAGTAGCTCTTCTGCCTAGACTGAGCAATCTTCAGATTTCTCTTATGATTCTAACCTTCTCCTCAGCTTCATTGATCACATCCGGACCAAAGAGTGCTCTCTCTCCGGTCTCGGACCAATTTAGAGGAGTGCGGCATTTTCTTCCATATAGAGCCTCGAATGGAGCCATGCCCAGACTAGCTTGATAGCTATTGTTGTAGGAGAACTCCGCGAAAGGGAGATACTTTTCCCAACCCTTGCCAAAAGAGATACACATGCCCTAAGCATGTCTTCCAACACTTGGTTCACTCTTTCGGTCTGACCATCAGTTTGAGGATGGTAGGCGGTACTGAAGTTGAGACGGGACCCCATAGCAGTTTGGAAACTCTGCCAAAACTTGGAGACAAAGATACTTCCACGGTCCGATATGATCCTCAGAGGGACCCCATGCAATGGAACAATACGAGCCAAATAAAGTCAGCAAGTTGACTTGCCCGTATATCATCACGGACTGGTAGGAAGTGAGCAACCTTGGAAAGACGATCAATGATTACCCATATTGCATTGTTGCCCTTTTGAGATCGGGGAAACCCGGTGATGAAGTCCATACCAATTTCATCCCATTTCCACTCGGGGACTGCAATAGGGCGAAGAGTACCGGAGGCCTTTGATGTTCAGCCTTTACCCGTCGACAGGTGTCGCATTCAGCAACATACTTGGCAATTTCTCGTTTCATCCGAGTCCACCAGAATAGTGGTCGAAGGTCTTGGTACATTTTGGTACTACCGGGATGAATAGAGAGAGGAGATTCATGAGCTTCTTGGAGGATCAACTCCCTCAATTTTCGTTTCTTTGGCACTACCAAGCGGTCACCAAAATAAACAACTCCGGATTCATTGACAGAAACATTTGGCCTTCCCGCTAGCAATGTTCTCCTTGATTTTCAGAATACCCTTGTCACGAGTTTGAGCATCCTTAATCTGGTCTACAAGAGTAGATTTGATCTCCAGATTTGCAAGGTAGCCAGAGGGAACCATTTCTAAGTTCAAACGAGAGAACTCTTCATGAAGGGCAGGTTGGGCCTTTTCAATCATCAGATTGTTGCAATAGGACTTCCGACTTAGCGCGTCAGCCACGACGTTTGCTTTGCCGGGTTGATAGTTCAGACTCACATCATAGTCCTTGATTAACTCCAACCAACGCCTTTGCCTGAGATTTAAATCCGGCTGGGTGAAGAGGTACTTCAGACTCTTGTGATCCGAGAAGATCTCGCAACGGTTACCAAACAGGTATGGTCTCCATTGCTTCAAAGCATAGACCACCGCGGCAAGCTCTAGATCATGAGTTGGGTATTGAGCTCATGCGGCTTAAGTTGGCGAGAAGCATATGCCACCACATGGCCATCTTGCATTAGCACACAGCCCAACCTTGAGAGAGGCGTCACAGAAGACGACGAAATCCTTGCTGTGTCCGGCAGGACAAGCACAGGAGCGGACGTGAGTTTGGCTTTCAGTGTTTTGAAGCTCTCTTCAGCTTCGGCCGACCATACAAACTTTTTATCCTTCTTGAGAAGGTCAGTCAGGCCTTGGCTATCTTGGAGAAACCTTCGATGAATCGGCGGTAGTAACCCGCCAATCCGAGAAAGCTACGGATGTCCTTGACTGACATTGGAGTTTTCCAATCCAAATGGACTGAATCTTGTCGGGAATGACAGCCACACCATTAGCGGATATCACATGACCAAGGAAGACAAGATTATCCAACCAAAACTCACACTTGGAGAACTTGGCATAGAGGCGGTGTTCTCGAAGTCGTGTCAGAACCAAACGAAGATGTTCCATGCTCTTCATTGGTTTTGGAATAGATGAGGATGTCATCGATGTAAATGACGACAAACTTGTCAAGATAATCCATGAAGACAGAGTTCATGAGCCTCATGAAAGTAGCTGGAGCATTTGTGAGACCAAAGGACATGACGGTATACTCATATGAGCCATAGCGAGTAACAAATGCCGTCTTTGGAATATCCTCCTTTCTGATTTATCTGATGGTATCCTGACCTCAGATCCATCTTGGAGAATACCGTTGCACCAGCTAACTGATCCAACAGATCATTGATGCGAGGAATAGGATACTTGTTCTTGATTGTCACCGCATTCAACGGTCGATAGTCAGAGACTAGACGAGGCACGGTAGAATCCCTCTTCTTGACAAAGAGTACCGGACAACCCCAAGGTGAACTGCTAGGCTGGATGAAATCCTTGCTAACAGCTGATCAATTTGCTCTTTCAACAGAGCCAACTCTTCCACCGGCATACGGTAGGGCTTCTTGGAAATTGGAGCGGTACCGGGAAGTAGATCTATGACAAACTCCACACTTCGGTCAGGAGGCATGCCAGGCAATTCTTCCGGGAACACATCCGGGAAGTCACACACCACGTGTATGTCCTGGATTTCAGGAGGGGATTCGCCTTCCATAAAGCAAAGGAGAATCTCAGGTGAGTTGGGTATGATGAGATGGAGGTCTTGACAATGCAGACCAATACTTCACACTGTCACCGGAGAATTGGTCACGGTGACGGTCTTGGCAGCACAGTCGAGATTAGCCTGGTATTTGGCTAGCCAGTTCATGCCCAGTATGACATCAATGCCACTTGACCTCAGAGCTACCAAGCGAAAGGAAAAGAGTAGTAACCGATAGTAATCTGAACTTCAGGAGTAACCCCATCGGTTTGCCATTTGGAGCCAGGAGTGGCAATCACCAAGGGACAGCTCATTTCTCAAACGGTATTTTGTGGTCTTTTGCAAAAGCTATGGATATGAATGAATGCGATGCTCCAGAATCAAACAAAACTGTAGCACGTTGTTGTTGATTCGTAACTCACCCATGAGAACGCCGGGGTCCTCTTCAGCTTCTTCAGCAGAGATGTGGTTCAGGCGACCACGCACAATAGGTCCAGCCTTGCCAGCTGGAGTGGCAGGGGCTCGTGCAGGAGTTATCGCGAGAGGTGCCTTCTGGGGGCACTCCCTGGAGTAGTGGCCAGCCTGGCCACAGGTGTAGCAAGTGAGTCCAGGTGGAGCAGGTAGCATAGGACGGTACCCACTCCCGCCTACCCCAAGTGTCGAAGTAGTGGGGCGCGGAGGAGGTGGCCTGTATCCCGCGGCCTCGGCATGAATGGAGCACGAGGTACGGCGCTGTAGGGAACAAACACCCTGCGCTTCTTGCTCTCAGAACCCGAGGAACTCTGGTGGTCCCCGTGTGCGGGCCTCTTGGAAGCTCAAGTTCCTTTCTTCCTTGCTCAGAGTGAAAGCCTGGTTGAACAGCTCCTGATAGGTCTGGAACCTGAAGGGCAACAACTCATAGCGGAGCTGCGGCGAAGACCCTTGCGGAACAGCTCTTGCTTGTCAGCATCATTGGTCACGTCCCTTGGGGCGTAACGAGAGAGATGGTTGAACTCACGACCATAAGTGCGGAGGTCCATCCGTCCCTGTTGCAAATCCAGGAACTCCCTCCTCTTCAAGTCCATGATCGGCTGGGAATGTACTCCGCACGGAAGGCAGTGCGGAAATCAGCCCAGGTGAAGACATGGTTGGCTGGAAACAAAGCCACATGGCTTTCCCACCAACAGCCAGCAGCACCAACCAAGAGATAGGTGGCAAAGTTGACTTGCTCAGCCACTGGGACATGCAGCGCGGAGAACTTGCGCTCCAAAGCACGAAGCCAATCATCAGCTTCCAGTGGCTCCTTAGCATCAGCAAAGTGGGTGGCTGGAGCGCAGGAACTCAGTGAGAGTGTTGCACTCGTTCCTCCGTGCATTCTGCTGCACCAACTGCTCAAGCAAGCGCTCATTGCGCCCACGGTTCTCCTCAATGGCCATCAAGACCTCAGCCATCGAGGGTGGTGGCGGCAGATCATCCTCATCATCATTGTGGTTACCGCGACCACCACGGCCTCCACGCCTCCTCGAGCCATTCTGGAGATTTGACAATGACACGGTTAGTATCTTTCTCCGAATGGTCGAACAATAGCATTAGCGTCTACACAAGTACACAGACTAGGGACGATAATACTTTGCGAGAAGGAAAACAACAAGATAGAACTTGGGTCAAAGATCAGCATCATGTGCTACTAGTGAGAGTTAAGAAATCACAACTTAACACACTCTAGTTGGCACAATCCGGGACCTTATGTTCAAGTCCGTGGGTTAAAACCCAAAGAAAGGATCAAATGATTGACTCGTAGGTAACAGAACATCTGAGTTGATTTGGGATTGCAACGCAGCGGGAGCAACTGGACACATAACACTAAAGGTCGAACCCACCCCGTTTCTAATCATTTTGAAGTAACAGACGAGAGTAAAACCTTTAAACTCAAATCGAGGTAAGATTGCTCCGAGATTAGAGGGTAACCAGATAAGGAGTAAAAAGAATCCTAAGATGGTTTTCACAACTCATTTTTAGGTTAAAAATATTTTCACAAACACTAGACTCAACATCGACCAGTAGAAGGGTTTCCTACAGGCAGTACTGCTCTGATACCAACTTGTGGCGCCCCGACCCGACTGTTATACAGTGATGCTGTGTGTCACCGGTTAAGCGATACAACCGGAGGTTACGGGTTTACCAATCCCCGGCCAAAACCTTTGGCAGGCGTTGCTCGGAATGGATCATCGGCAACGCAACACCCCGATTGATGCCTTAACACAGGCACAACCCTCAATGTATAATAGAGAGATCAAGACTTGTGGAACAACTGGCACATCACAGACTCTACGACACAAATCATATAGTTCAACTCTTATAATAGAGAAAGATAGCAAATGACAACCAGAGGTCACAGACCCAACATTACAACAAGCGGAAGCGAATTAGGTTGTTCTAAACAACAAGATCCAAATATGGCCTAAGAGGCCTACAGATAAACATCACAGCGCCAGCTGTTCCGGGATGTCCCAAGCTGCCACCTGGGAACCCCAGACTACTCGTCGACGTCCACAAAGAACCCACCTTCGAGGTCGGTGAAGTCCTCCTCTGAAACAAAACAAACGACGTTGAGTTCGACGAACTCGCAAGATTATATAGAGCTTTAGCTCGATGAGGCTTTCAAAGTTTATGGCTGTTTTGCATAAAGCTGATTTTATTTATGAAAACATAACTCAATGGCATCGACTATTCAGAGTATTTTAAAAGAGGTAAGAAGTACTCTTTCTTTCATCACCTTTCTCAACATCAACCATCATCAACCACTGTACCTGTTCATCAAAGGCACCTCCCCGAATCACCCTCGAGGAAGCTCACCTTGCAATCTTGAGTGGTACCTTAGTACCCAGTTTTTAATCATTCCGTTAAGTTATTCTATGATCTTATCGTCCTTTCCCAAGTTGTCCTTAACCGTGGACACGGCTTTTCGAAAAGATTTAACCCTGCAGGGGTGTACAATGTTTGCCACGCGTACCGTCCGGCCCATTACCTGCGCATTAGCTCTCTTCCTTGGAAAGCCGGCTGGGTGGGAGCGGTGTCGACTTCTCCCTCGTTAAGGACTTTCCAGGATCATCAGTGGCGGCAGGACACGAGGATCACAACACCCTGCCCCACGGCCACTCATTTTCCTAACACCACCATCCTCATCCCAGTTCATACCACCATCATCACGCACGCGCAAATGGAAGCCCGAACTAGAGGACCCTGGCTAGCCCCGCCGAGTTATTTAGTCTATGAGGGTTCCTGCAATTGCATAGGCCTCACGCATGGTTGCACGCTCAGTCTTGGTTCGGGAGGTAAAGAACTCGCACCTAGGCGGCGAGAACGAGACAAAGCACCACAACCACAGTGGCCTCTCATCCCCACCTTTAGCATTTTATACCTGTCACCACAATTCTCCACCATCATCACATTCATCACCTGTTTCCAACATAATATCCATCGACATAACATTTACTAAGCATGGCTAAGCATCAACATAGCATAGTTAAGTATCTCGGCCAACAATACAAACCTATGGATAATAGGAGGGAAACAGGTATTGGCATCGGAAACTTAATGCAACTATAGGATACTCTAATCCAAAAATTGACATTTGGAACCGCATGCAATATTATAGTGGAGAAAATATTTGCGGAAACATAGGATAAGATATGCTCAGAGGGGGGATTACGCTTGCCTGGCTCAACGTGCTGGTAGTACGGATCGTCGGGGTATTGCGGTGTGACCCCGGTTGCTTGATCTATCGAAACATAGCAACGGAAAAGCAATCAATCACCACACAAGCTTTGACGGATGCAATGCGCAAACACATGATGTCATGACATGTTAAATCCCCGAGATGAGGATGATCCAACCTATTCAATTTAAGCGGAGTCCGGATGCTTGAGTGCACCTCTCGAATATACCGTGGAATTAGGTCGTGAATCAATTTTACTTGTTAAGTTGAATAAATGAAACTCTATGTTCCACTTGCATATGAATGTCATGCACATGTGAGAGATTTTGGGTTTAAGTGATTAAACATGAGAAGATATAACGATCATTTGTATCGAAGCAATCGTCGAAGAAAAAGAAAATCTTGCAATTTTCTGGCCAGGCCGGAATTTCCGGTCCAAAAGGGGCTCACGGGCCGGAGTTTCCGGTCCAGCCATTTTCGAGCCAGCGACGGCAGCTACTGGATCGAGTGCGGAGTGGCCCCGGAGTCGGGCCGGAGTCTCCGGTTGGAAAAATACTCGAAACGAGAAAAAGAAGAGCAGCCAAAGCACGGCACGGACGCGAGGCTACGGTGGCGCACGGCGGCGTGTGGTGCTACGGCGAGCTAGGGCGTGAGAGGGAGGGAGAAGGGGCCAGCGACGGGCAGTAGCTCACCAAGAACACTCTAGCGAGGACGGCGAGGTCGGAGTGCGGCGGAGACGGACGGAATCGAGCTCGGATGCGGCGGCGGTCCTCGGACGGCCGCGAGGAAGAAGATGACCGCGGCGTCGATCCTCGGTCTCCCGCGTCGATTCCTATGGCGGAGATGAGCAGCACGGCGAGGCAGAGCGGCTGGTACTCGCGATTTGAACGGGGATGCTTCAGGCGGCGGCGACGAACGCGGCGGCCATGGCGGCTCGGTGGGGAGCACAGGGAGAGGAGGAAGAGATGGGAAACGGGGAGCAGCGCACGGTGGGGCTCTCTTCCTTGCAGGGGAGAGGGCGGAGGGGGCCCGGGCGCGGCGTGCGGTGGCAGGGCAGCGAGGTGGTCCGGCGGGAGCGCGGCGACCTCGGTCGCTACAGAACGAGGGAGACGACATTTTTACAAAAAGCCCCCTGGAAGTTTTGAGTTCATCACAGACCAGTCATTTTCCGTTTTAATTTTAAAACCAGCAACATTTCCTGAATTAATTTAGGCACCAAAACATTTTATAAAAATTTGAGAAAATTTGGGGAGCCTCCCCATATTGAGTAGAAGCTACACAATAATTGGGGCTTCAAAATAAAATAGTTTGGACCACTTTTGTTCATAGGGTTGACTTAAGTCATTATTGCTAAATTTGAAAATGTTGCTCCTTTAATATTTTAGGGCAATTGCAAAATATTGTTTTGAACTCCTGGAACTTCCTTGACAAATATAAGATGTCAAGAAATTTGTTTTACAACTTGGAGTGCCTTCATTGGGTGGAAGTATTGATTCAAGCAAGTGTGGCATTTCCTTTTCAATGTTGCCAAACCAACTATTGTGTTGTTTAGCAATTTTAAATGTATGCCATGATGCATGTATGGAATGCAAAAAGTGGAAATTGGGTCCATAATTTGCATTACCAAAAGTGGGCTGTTACAGGCAGCTCACAAGATCTAAACATGATGGCACAAAGTGGAGAGACAACCATCTAGCTACTGCTTTGGACCCGTAGTCCAAGGATGAACTACTCACGCATCACTCCGGAGGCAGGCATGGCGATTTAGAAGCCTCCGGTGACGATTCCCCTCTCCGGCAGGGTGCCGGGAAGAGGTTCTGAACCCTCCCGAGCTAGGGTTGACGACGGCGGCGTCTCTGGATCTTTTCGTGGATATTTGCTCAGGTACTTAGAGTTTTCGTGTCGGGGGAATAAGTAGGCGAAAGGGCGGCGGCTGCGGACCCCTGAGGGGCCCACACCACCCTAGGGCGCGGCAGAGGGGGCCCGCGCCCTAGGTGCGTGTGGCCTCCTGGTGGCTCTCCTCTGCTGCTCCTTCGCTCCGCCAGCCGTGTTCTGGAAAAATAGGCACCCCCGTGTAGTTTCGTCCAATTCCGAGAATATTTCCAGACTAGCTTTTCTGGAATACAAAAACAGCAGAAAACAGGAACTGGCACTTCGGCATCTTGTTAATAGGTTAGTCCCAAAAAATGTATAAAAGTGATATAAAGTAGATGCAAAACATGTAGCAATTGGTATAAAACAGGCATGGAACATCAAAAATTATAGATACGTTTGAGACGTATCAGGGCATTACGACAAAATACATAGACCGTTATCCAACACCGTCTATGACTAATAATCCACCGCCAGGTTGTCATACCGAGTTCCCCGTTGGTATTAAGTTGCAAGCAACGGATAATTGCATTAAGTAATGTGCGTAATGTAAACAAATGCATTAGACCTAACGGCGTACCCTTAAGCTAAGCATCGGTTATTTTATCCCTAGTGGCAACAGCACATCCACAATCTTAGAAGTTGTTGTCACTCTCCCAGATTATCGGAGGCATGAACCCACTATCTAGCATAAATACTCACTCTTGGAGTTACAAGCATCTACTTGGCCAAAGCATCTACTAGTAACGGAAAGCATGCAAGATCATAAATAA
The DNA here is from genome assembly GCA_947311845.1 of Poa pratensis. Classification (NCBI taxonomy): domain Eukaryota; kingdom Viridiplantae; phylum Streptophyta; class Magnoliopsida; order Poales; family Poaceae; genus Poa; species Poa pratensis. The sequence goes on from CAMZMU010000099.1 coordinate 18,806,594, forward strand.
CATATAAGATAGATTGATAATCAACTTGACATAGTATTCAATATTCATCGGATCCCAGCAAACACAACATGTAGCATTACAATAAGATGATCTTGATCATGATAGGCAGCTCACAAGATCTAAACATGATAGCATAAAGTGGAGAGACAACCATCTAGCTACTGCCATGTACCCGTAGTCCAAGGATGAACTACTCACGCATCACTCCGGAGGCAGGCATGTTGATGTACAGCCCTCCGGTGATGATTCCCTTCTCCGGCAGGGTGCCGGGAAGAGCTTCTGAACCCTCCCGAGCTAGGGTTGACGGCGGCGGCGTCTCTGAAACTTTTCGTGGATAATGGCTCGGGTATTTAGGGTTTTCGCGTCGGGCAGAATAAATAGGCGAAAGGGCGGCGGCTACAGAGCCACGAGGGCCCCACACCACCCCACGGCGCGGCAGGGGGGGCCCACGCGGCCCCATGGTGTGGGTGCCACGTGGCCCTCCTCCGTCTCTCCTCTGGACTCCATCTTCGTGTTGGAAAAATAGGAGGTTATGTCCAAGTTTTGTCCAATTCCGATATTTCCAGACTAGCTTTTCTGGAATACAAAAACAGCAGAAAACAGGAACTGGCACTGTGGCATCTTGTTAATAGGTTAGTCCCAGAAAATGCATAAAAAATGCTATGAAGTGTATATAAAACATGTAACAATTGGTATAATATCAACATGGAACATCAGAAATTATAGATACGTTTGAGACGTATCAATTCTTCAACATGTTTATGTTTCTTCTTCTTCTTTTTCTTAGAAGGAGTACCAGTTTCATTAGCTAGTTGAGAATCTTGCTCAATTCTTTTAGGATGTCCTTCAGGATACAAAGGATCCTGAGTAGAAGCACCACCTCTTTTTTACTATACCAAAAGCATGTTTATCATTTTCTCTAGAAGTATTAACTAGCAGATCTTTTTGTACCTTAGTAAGTTGATCTATTTGTGTTTGAACCATATGGAAATGTTTAATAAGCATTTTAACATCATTAGAATTTCTTCCCATAATATCATGCAAATTACTAATAGCTCGAGAATTTTCTATCAAATGATTCTGCACTCTCATATTAAAATTATCCTGCTTAACAATATAATTATCAAATTCATCTAAGCATTGATCAGGTGGTTTAGAATAAGGAATATCTCTATCATCAAAACGTTGGAGAGAGTGTACCTCAACTGTGGATGGGTGAGGAATTGGCTTACATAATTCTTCTATTGGTGGCAGATTCTTCACATCTTCAGATTTTATACCCTTCTATTTAAGAGATTTCTTGGCTTATCTCATTCCTTCATCATTTAATTCAAACATTCCTCTCTTCCTTGGTGTGGGTATCGGGGTCGGCTCAGGTATAGTCCAATCATCATGATTTTGACTTATTTTAGCCATTAATTCCTCAGCTTCATCTGGAGTTCTTTTCCTGAAAACACAGCAGCACAACTATCTAGGTATGTCCTATATTCAACAGTTAGTCCATTATAGAATATATCAAGAAGTTCATTTTTAGCTAGTTGGTGTCTAGGCCTAGCTCTAATTAAAGAACAAAACCTTGCCCAAGATTCAGGCATTTTCTCTCCTTCGGTTTGTTTAAAGTTAAAGATTCTCTGCAAGGCAGCATGTTGAGCACTAGCAGGAAAATATTTCTGAAACCAAACCAATAGGACTCTCAATAGATCCCGGAGACAGATTATTAAACCAAGTTTTAGCTTCATCTTTCAATGAGAAAGGGAAAATTTTAGTAACAAAGTAACTGCGTTTCTTAATATCATCAGAAAACAAACTAGTCAAAGTAGAAAGCTCATTCATGTGTTGCACAGCACTTTCATTTTCAGTACCTCGGAAAGGTTCTTTTTCAACAATAGATATATGTGACAAGTCCAAAGAGAAATCATAATCCTTATCCCTAATATTTATGGGGGATGTAGCAAACTTAGCATCAGGAGACAGTTTGTAATTAACAGCACGTCTTGCAAGAAGGTTTTTATTAGCACTAGCATCTTTAGAAGCATTGCATTCTTCAATAAATTCATCATTAAGTTCAACATAAGTTTCTTCGAGATCATCACTAGTATGTTCTCTTAATTCAGGTGAACTAACAGGTGTAATGGGACTTTCATTAGGTGTTTCAGCATTTTCAGTTTGTCTAGATCTAGCAATTGTAGCATCTAGAAAAGGACCTAATGAACCACTCTCATCAAGCATAGTAGAAGCATCATCAAAACTATCAGAAATATTTTCAGATTCAGCAGAAGTAGCAGCACGTGAAGCATGTGCATGTGGTGTGTAATAAGTTGACTCATAACAGTAGGTGAATCAAGAGCAAAAGAGGTACTCAGAGTTGTACCTCTCCTTGTAGTGGATGAAATATAGCCACCTTCTGATCACGAGCCTTCCCATGATAAATAAATTGCAGCGAATAATATCACCTTCAGATGAGCTTATAAATAAAGCTATGCTCCCCGGCAACGGCGCCAGAAAATAGTCTTGATGACCCACAAGTATAGAGGATCGCAACATTCTTCGAGGGAAGTAAAACCCAAATTTATTGATTCGACACAAGGGGAGCCGAAGAATATTTATAAGCCTTAACAGATGAATTGTCAGTTCAGCTGCACCTGGAACTAGACTTGCTCGACACAATTTATCAGTAGCAACAGTTTTATAGCAGTAGTGAAACAATAGCAGTAATGAAATAAAGACAGCAGCAGTAATTGTAATAGACAGCAGGATTAAAATACTGTAGGCATAGGATGGATGAAAGGGCGTTGCATGGATAAGATAATTCATATAATAGTCAAGACATGGGCAATTGCAGGTAGATAATAATAATAAAGCATCCAGGTACTAAGTAATCATAGGCATGTGTTCCGTATTTAGTCGTACGTGCTCGCAATGAGAAACTTGCACAACTTAGAGGTAAAACAATAGCACAAGTGTTCGGAAAGTAGATACGTTTTGGACGTATCACTGCGCTATTTCGTTGTGTCGAGCGCTCACACTAGGCGACAAGCCGCACGCGCTAATCTCGTCCACACCCTGGCCCTTTCCTCCTCCCCCAAATCGGGCCATCCACATCACCGCCCCACCAGGAGAGTTGGACAAGCTCTCTGGCCGACCGCAGCGGAGCCCGAACCCCGCGCCCTCGTTGTAGAAGAGCCGCATCCCGGCGCCTGGGACCTCCTTGTCGCCGGCGCCGGGAGGGACACACACAGAGCGCCGGAGCACGACGAACTTGCTTACCGAGCAGCTGCTTGTTCGCCGAGCTCGAAGGCGCGTGTGGTCGTGACCGTGGCGAGCCTTGAGGCGGAGCTCCGTCTCGCTGAGCTTGATGTGCCCCGGGTCACGGCTGTGACTGACGTGACTTGAGGCAGAGCAGGGAACCTGAGCGGCGCCCGGGGGGACACCGTCAGAGCCGCGCGCGGAGTAGGGAGGCCGCCGGTGGCGGGTGCTCTGGAGAGCCGCGGGTGGGAGATGGTGGTCCTGTGGTGGGGTCTGGGGAGCCGTGCCAGCGTTGATGGGAAATAGGAGGCGATGCCCGTTGAGCTCTGCATCTCAAACTGATTCCGGCGTCCGCGGGCACATTCACCACGCCTTTGTCCATTCGATTGCTCCGTAGCAGCGAGGCAGGCCTGGTGTCATGCGGCTGCTAGCTAGTTAATCCTTCTTCCTCTTCCAATTGCACATCGAGCTAGCTCACGGACTCACACTCTATCACGTGTATTTTCCCATTTGTGCCATCCAGGTGTTCGATATAATGCGTACCAGAGGCTAATTGCCTCAAAATACACCAAAACTATTCCGTTTGCTGTGGAGTTGCCTCAACGCACACCAAAGTTGCTCCACGAGGTCGTCTCAAAATTCCTATTAATTATTGTGGAGCTGCTTACCTCTGTTGCGAAGTTGGCTCGCCACCAATAAAAGTTGCTTCCCGCCGACAAAAGTTGCTTCATCATTGGGGGCCACAAATGTTGTTTCGACGCCCACACAAGTTGCTTCGTCGCTGTCACAAGTTGCTTCGTCGCCCAAACAAGTTGTTTCGGCGCCCACACAAGTTGCTTCGTCGCTCATAAAAGTTGTCACGGCGCCCACACAAGTTGCTTTGTCGCCAACAAAAACTTGCTTCGTCGCCCACACAAGTTGTTTCGGCGCCCACACAAGTTGCTTCGTCGCCCACACAAGTTGTCACGGCGCCCACAGAAGTTGCTTCGTCGCCCACAAAACTTGCTTCGTCGCCCAGAAAGGTTGCTTCGTCACTCATAAAAGTTGTCACGACGCCCACAAAAGTTGCTTCATCGCCCACAAAATTTGCTTCGTCGCCCACAAAACTTGTTTGGCGCCCACAAAGGTTTCTTGGTCTCCCACAAAAGTTGCTTCTGCGCCCACAAATGTTGCTTCATCACCCACAAAACTTGCTTCGTCGCACACAAAACTTATTTTGGCGGCCACAAAGGTTTCTTCGTCTCCCACAAAAGTTGCTTCTACGCCCACAAATGTTGCTTCGTCGCCCACAAAACTTGCTTCGTCGCCCACAAAACTTGTTTTGGCACCCACAAAGGTTTCTTCGCCTCCCACAAAAGTTGCTTCTGCGCCCACAAATGTTGATTCGGCGCCCACAAAACTTGCTTCGTCATCCACATAACTTGCTTCGGGCCCATAAAAGTTGTTTCGTCATCCACAAAAGTTGCTTCGGCGCCCACAAGAGTTGCTTCGTCGCCCACAAGAGTTGTTGCTTTACCCACAAATGTTGCTTCGACGCTCACAAAGGTTTATTCGTCTCCCACAAAAGTTGCTTCTGCGCCCACAAATGTTGCTTCGGTGCCCACAAAACTTGCTTCGTCGCCCACATAACTTCCTTCGTTGCCCACAAAAGTTGTTTCGGCGACCACAAGAGTTGCTTCGGCGACCACAAGAGTTGCTTCGTCGCCCACAAGAGTTGTTTCGGCGCCCACATATGTTGTTTCTTCGCCCACAAATGTTGCTTCGTCGCCCACAGAAGTTGTTGCTTCGCGGCCCAAAAAATCGTTGCTTCGCGGCCCATTAAAGTTGCTTACTTGCCCACAAAGTTGCTTCGTCATCCACAAAACTTGTTTTGGCGCCAAAAAGTTGCTTCGTCGCCCACAAAAACTTTCTTTGGCGTCCACAAATGGTGTTTCATTGCCCACAAAATGTTGCTTCGGCACCCAAAAACGTTAGGCAACTTCGGTGTGTGATGAGGCAACTTCCCAATAACGTTAAGCAACTTCGGTGTGTGATGAGGCAATTTCACAACAACAATAAGCAAGTCCACATCAACTTTGGTACGAGGCAAAACAATTTTGATATGCATTGAAGCAACTTTACAGTAGCGGTAAGCAACTCCACAACAATTTTGAAGTTGCGTCATCGCACACCATAGTTGCTTACCTAGGTTGGCAATTTGTAGTTCAAGTTGCTGGTCCCAATACTGTTGCTGCTCTTAGTACTAAATTTGCCTTTTGAAAAAAAGAGTTGCTGCTGGTTGTGTTTTAGTTGTAGCCATCTCACACTGAATTGCATTTAGTGCAAGCTATAGTTGTTGCACTCTTTGAATAAATTGCTGCCGGTGATATTTATTTGTTGTGTAGTTACCTATAAATGATGAGATGTTGCCTACGTTATTGTGAAAGTTGTCTACCACTGGATTAAAGTTGCCTAATGTAAATTTACATTCCATTGTTGTCAAGTTTCATTTCGATGTTCAATTTCAAATGCAGGTGTGAGCAGGGGTGGAGCTGGGCCTCAGAAAAACCTGGGCCATGAACTAGGACATAGCAAATTTTCTTGCCTTTTAGATGTGGCCCGAGTTAAGCCCAGATTCAGTCCAAAAGGAAGCCCATTAGCTCCTTGCTTCCTCTGTATCGTGAGCGAGGAGCTGCGCACAAACTGCCAGCGAGGAACCAGACGTGAGAGCGCCCCTGTTCCAGCGGATTAGTTGGAAATTGAAAGATCGTCCAGTGCATCAAATGACATGATACATTTTCCAGTGACGGAGTGTAATGTGTACCAAATTATTGTCTGAATTCTTGTGAATCTATAATAACAAGTAAACAACACAAGCTACGTCGGTCTTCTATGAATAAATATTAGTAGTCTCTTTAAATCTATTTTCAGAATATTAACATTCACTGAGATTTATTTACAACTAAGTTGAGTACCATTGTGACTTTGCAGTCATTTTCTCAAGAACTTAAGAATAGTATGTCCATAAAAATTGTAATGTCATTAAATCATCAGTTACCAGCAATTGTAACCTCCGTGGAAATGAGAAGATCTCCCTTTTCATGCTGCACAAAAGAAAAGTGCAGGAATATTACCAGGATATAGAAAATTGCAGCTTAAGATTGCTTTTTGTAGGTTTCTATAGACAATCTCTCAATAAGTCTTCGATTCTCCTGAGACCATCGGGTGAGCAGAACACACCTGACTCTGCCAGTAGCTGCAGCATACTTTACATCATAAGAGCAATGAACTTAAATTCATGCCGACTAAAGGATTGATGGGTGTAAAACCTTTCAAATTGATACTGTGGTAAGCAGAGCCAAAATTTGCAGACAAAACAATCCTATTTTCATATCAACCATATGAATCACCTACAGCAACTGCTTAAGATACAAAAAGAACTTTAGACTGAATTCTCATGCTGTTATTGGATCTGAATGGGCGTAGTTACTGCTATCTAGCTTCGAACATTGTCCTAAGTACAGATCAGACTTGTCTTGAGAACTAAGCTATTCAAACCAATTGCTCCTCCGCTCTTAGGTGCACCACACGTTTACAGCCTAGGAGAGAAATCCAATTAGCTTACACTGCAAATCGAAATACATGGCAATCATTGCAAAAAAGTGAGCGGTGCAGAGGTAAATATTCCAAATAGAAACATCAGATTTAGTGGTCACACCTTCAAACTTCTCATTGATGTGAGGGAAATCGACAAGGTGCAGGTGACCATAGGGGCTTTGGTCATGATCGAACAGGGCATCAACTCCGGTGGGTGTCAACGGCAGAAGCTCGTGAAGGTGTTGACGGCGGGAGAGCTCCTGCGAGCAGCCATCTGTAGAGGCGTCCAAGTCGGGGGCTGCGGGAGGTATACAGGTAGCCGGCTGCTCTAGAGTTAATTGCAGAAAACTACCACATTTGGGGCTAGGGCTACAAAAAACTACCACTTTACGAATTATTTGCAAAAACCACCGTTTTTGAGGTAATCCGTCACAAGCAGCACTGATTGGTCAGTTTCCATCTTTTAAGCGAGAATATTACAAGCAGGACCCGCTGTCAGGTCCACGTGGCAGGGAGAGACGGGGCGGCGTTAACGGCCGTCATCGCCACAGGGGATGAGGAGGAGCGGCAGGCGGAGGAGTTCTTCGACTCGAGGGAGGTCATGTCGCCGGCGTCCGTGGCCTCGCCGGCGAGCTCGGGGCGCCACGACGGTGGCGGGTGGCTCTGCGGGGGAGCGCTGCTCGAGGTCTGGGCCATGGACCCCTGCAGCGTCGAGGAGCGCCGCCAGAGGTTCGCTCGCTCCCTGTTCGGCCTCCTGGATCCCGCCCCCGCCAGGCTCATCTCGGATGAGCCGTGCTCTAGCCCCCGCGAGGAGATCGTCCTGGGCAGCCCCAGCGCCACGGACTTGGTCTCGGCCGCCCCGGGCAGGGGCGAGGAGGAGGCCGGAGCGACGGACCGAGGCGTCGGCGTCTTTGAGGAGGAGGCGCTGCAGTGCGTGTTCAAGAACCTGGACGACGGCACGGTGTTCGTGGCCGACGAGGTGGGCCAGGACGGGACCTTCCGGCGGCTCAGGGAGCGGCGCTCCAACCGGACGGTCACCGCCGCGAATTCGAGTGGATCTCCGGCTCCTCGCCCTTCATACGGGAGCTGATGCGCCGTGTCCACGACGACGGCTCTTCTTCCTCGCCTTCCACCCCAGAGAAGCCCTCCGCGGCGAGGGCGAGACAGCGGCGCAGGTTTCTTGACGAGGGGTTCATCTTCCACACCATCGCCACGGCCGCCGCCGCCGCCTTCTGTGCCGGCGAGAGCACGGTCACGGGCGGATTGGAGCTGCCGCAGAAGCCGCCTTCGTCACCATCGGCGCCCCAGCCTCCGCCAGCTCCTCCGCCTCCTCCTTTTCTGGCCGCACCGTCACTGCCTAGCTCTGCTCCGTCGCCGCCGCCGGAATCCATGGAGGGCAGGACGGGAGAGAGAGTGACCGGGTCGAGTACTGTGCGGGGAGAGAGATTCAGACATAGACGTGGCCGTCGGCCGTTAACGGCAGCCCGTCTCTTACTTTCCACGTGAATCTGACAGCGGGCCAGGCTTGTCATAATTCCACTTAGAGCGTGGAAACTAACCAATCAGTGCTGCTTGCGACGGATTACCTCAAAAACGGTGGTTTTTGCAAATAATTCGTAAAGTGGTAGTTTTTTGTAGCCCTAGCCACAAATGTGGTAGTTTTCTGCAATTAACTCGCTGCTCTGTAGACGCTGTAGCACGGGGAGGCAGGGAAGGAAGGAGTGGTACCCGTACGCTAACGGCGGCTCTCAAACTCGACCACGCCTTCCTCTCACATGAAGGGGAGGCAGCGTCCATGGCGAGTGTTCAGGTCGCGGGATCCATGCTTCGAGCACGTTACCACCCAGATCTTAAAGGAGCGCTCACTCTTTCTGAGGATGCTGCCCTCCGATGGCGAGGCTGCTCGCCCCCGTCACGAGGTAAAAAACTCCCCCGCTGCGTCTTTGTTGGCGGCGCCCATGGCGTGCAGACTGCAGATTGATTCTCCCGCTGGAGGTTGCGTTCTTGAACTTCAGCGTCCGGAAGTCTGGTGGACGGAGGGAGGCGGGGTCGGGCGGATGAGGCGGCGCTCTCCGTCAACGAGGAAGATGGGGAGGCGAGGTGGCCAGGGGCGTGAGGTGGCAGGGGGCGGCGGCGCCGGTGTAGTTCCCGTGCCGTGCGTGAGGAGCAGAGGACGATGCCACGACGTACATGGAAAAGAACGGTTCGAGATTAGTCTATGGACTGCGGGTTGATTTTGAAGTTTTGAAGGGTGCAAATACAAAATAGCCACGACGTACAGACGTACGACCGGCACGGTTACTCCTATTATATAGTAGAGATTGTTTTGTTGATAGAATTAGAGATTGATTCGGTGCCCTAACCCCTCTGTACCCTAACTTGTACTATGACAAGATGATCAGGCAATATATAAAGAGATGAGCCGGCACACGGCAAACCAATCTTTAACCTATTGTTCTCGGTGCCGCGCTAGCTATCTTTGTGTCATCGATCGACCGTCCGGCCATGTCGCACTCCGCCGTCGTCGAGTTCGAGCTCAACTGCTCGTCGATCGATCAGGTCCCCTTCGACCGCGCGGTCTACTCCGACGTTGTCTCCGCCGGAGGGCATGACTGGAGAATAGCCTGCTTCCCCTACGATGTCGACAACTTCGTGTCCCTGTACCTCGAGCTCATGAGCGAAGCCAAGAACGTCACGACCATCTTCGAAGCCGCCATCACGGACAGCGACCAGGTAGCCTCGCCGTCCCGCTTCTCGCGGCAGAGGACCATGCGCGTCTACAATAACCCGCTTGATCGAGCACGGCGAGTACGTGCTCTCGGGGTTCGCTCAGTTCGTTCACCAGGGCGATCTCCGCGATTAATTACGCCGGGAACAATGGCCGGGTCATGATCATGTGCGCTGTCTCGGTCGTCGGCGACGGTACTAAGCGCACGCCGATTGACCAGGTGCCGCCCTTCCCAACGACCAACGGAATAACCGCGCCGCCCTCGGGCATAAAAGATCCTCTCGGTTCCCTGCTAGATTCGGCCGCCTTGACGGATCTGACTTTCGTGGTGGGCGACGACGACCAGGCGCCCCCGCTGCGCGCCCACCGTGCTCTTCTCGCAGCCCGCTCGCCGGTCTTCAAGGCGGAGTTGTTCGGCGACAAGGCCGAGGATAACACGCCGTCGTCGCAGATCACGGTGCGCGACATGGACCACGAGACCTTTAAGAGGATGCTCCGCTTCATGTACACGGACACTCTGCCTGCCGGTCTTGGAGACGACGATGACCCCGCGCTCCGGTCTCTTCTTGCCGCGGCCGATCGGTACGCCCTGGACAGGTTGAAGCTTTTGTGTGCACGGAAGCTCCTCGACAACATGTCATTCGACACGGTCGCCGCCGTGCTGGACTGTGCCGAAACGTACAACTGTCCGGAGCTGAAAGCAAAGTGCATCGACTTCGTCGTGGCCAATGAGAATTTCAGCAAGGTCGTGGAGCTGGTGAGGAGGTACCCGTCAATATTTGCTGAAACGGGAAACAAGTAATAATAAAATGTGTGAGGAGTATACTGTTTTTACAGAACCGGAGTTAGTACTTCTCGTGGTGTAACTATTTGAATGTTCTTTTTGGTTTGGTTTTCAGGGGTTTGGTGCATGACTAAGATTATGTATGTAGTGATTATTGACTGCCTCTCCCTTCCAGGTTCCCCTCTTCTTCCTCACAGTCACACCTCTCGCTCCCTACCTTGGGTTCCAACGCCATCCCATTTACTCATCTTGGCCGCGGCACCACACTCGTCGAGCGCCCTGCCAGGTCTTGATACATTTGAGCCAAATTCCTCAAACCTGTCGGCCCCTTTTCCTCGTCTTCCACCTACTTCTTCTTTCATTCTCGCAAATCAATGATCATCTATGGTGGTGGATGCAGGTTTTCGCGTGGTGGCTTGCGCGGCAACAACGACGGTGATGAGCGATGGTTTGGTTGCGGCAAGATCTTGATAGTCGGCTTTGTTTCGGTGTCTGACTCGTCTCCGTGCTGGACTTTCCCTGCTGTGAAGTCAGAGCTGCTGACCAATGTGTCGAGCAGCGACGATGACTTGTGTGGGGAAATCCGATCGTAGCGACCTTTATCGACGCTGGTCTTGCCCATCTCCTCTTCGGAGCTCATCTTCTGAATCGGAGTTGCCAGTCTTCTACACGGAGGACCACCTGTTTGGCATGGACCGGCGGTGAGGTCTCCTTTGGCGGTCGTCTCTTCAGTGAAGTCGGAGTTGCTCTAGGTTTTTGGACATCATAAAGTTTTTGGAAAAAGAAACTTGTATATAATTTATCTCTTGAGCTGTGATTTTATAGTTCATCTTTATTGTCAGCTTTATTTGGAAGAGAGACTCAAAACTAGACGCGACATTGCTATGGTCTGACGAGTTTTTCATGTTACTGAGACAAAAGATACCATGTGATAACTTGTTATAAAGTAGATTGCCAACTAAAGCATATTGATTGGTGACAGTAAAGTCCCAAAATAAACTCGAAGTTTGATGCCCACGTAGATACAAAGTTACAGAAACAGATTCTTAATCAGCGCGAGCTACAAGACATTTGTTTCACAAAAAACAGCTTTAATTCATTTATCCCATCATCATTGAAAAGAAATCAGTGTGTGTAATTACTACTTCTACTTTTTGCATGGAAAAGAGTAAAAGCACATTTCATATCACAAACTCATATGTGGCATCACGTCAAAGAAACCACCGGACAAATGTAAGCTCGTCATATTTTCCGTTTGTTTAGACTTTAGTCAGATACATGGAATGCATAAACAGGAAACCACATATATTCATACGTCACAAACATGGCCAAATAATTGTAAGTTACAAACTCGCTCTTCTCGGTCCATGGCAAAACCACCTTGCATGGTTCCCCATGGGGAGTGGAGAGTCCGTATTGTTCCAGTACCCGGCGCCATACGACATCACTAGTAGAAAAATGCCTACCAGAGGCTAAAGTCGCACATCAAAGATGAGAAAAAAAAAACACGCCTCATATATTTTAGGACGGAGAAAGTAGTAATTGATCGTCTTCTACGAAAATTAGTCCGTTTGTTGTAAGAACACTATATAAGAAAAAACCAGAACCCTTAATAATATTTGTTCTATCGAAAAAACAAACAATGTAAGAAGCAACTAGCTAGCGTGAGTTATCTTCGGAGCCTTTTTCTCATTTTAACAACTGTTGATGGAGACCTCGTCACCAAGTTCATGTAACCATCGGTGAGCGCAACCTCCATGAAGTTTTCGTGGTCCATCATGTAGTCGATGCACTTTGTTTTAAGCTCAGGGAAGTTCTATGTCCCAGCAAAGTCCAACATGCCGGTGACCGTGCTCACCGACACTTTGTCCAGCAGCCTTTTCACACATAGAATCTTCAGGCGGTCTAGGGCGTATGAGTCCGCGGCGGCAAGAAGAGATCGGACGACCTCGTCATCAACTCCAGTGGGTAGGCGATCCTTGTAAATAAATCGGATAATCGCCAACTATCTAATACTTTCCAACGATAGCCTAGCCGGCTAGCGGTCACCCCTTCAACATGGCCATGGCTGTAGTGGTGTATAGTTGGGTGCTCATTTCTAGCAACCTACCGGCGGCGAAGTTCTATATATATATATACTAGTTAAATGCCCGTGCGTTGCTACGGGCGTTTAAATTATTTTATGTACATGCCTATAGTGGGACATATTTGAGTTTACCGATTTTGACCGAGCTTAACAAGTTAAACATGTAACTCATTAAACTCCGCTAAAACTCGGCTTAGCTCGTTAGTCTTAACGAGTTTCGTTTAGTTTTGAGTCTTATTTCAAACAGAGTTCTTTTTTTTTTGAGTTTTGATGTAGTTCTTTTGGTCCCTCACTTCCCAAGCCTCTTCTGAGGTGATGTTGTAGCTTTGATCGATCTCATAAACATGGTAGGATGATAAGATATAAGTGGTGACCATACCTACAAATAGAAGTTCTTCGTTTTTAAGATTTTTAAATTTGGAAATATTGGACACTTTTGTGGATATACTTCAAACCCTTTGATGGCATCAAGTAATCAGCATGATATGTCGGATGAGTGTGTCGTACAAGAATCGTACGGGAAGTATCGGATGTAATGTAATTTCGTAAATGTTAACATACTTGGCTTATCAGCCCACCATCATCACCACGCGACCACCCCTCACTTCCCATATTTTCTTCATCCCCTTTAAGGAAGTTAATGTGACTTGTTGATCGTGGTCGTTAGTATATTTATATTTTAGCAGCAAAAATTGAGTACAAGCAACAAAATAGATTGAGCTAATACATGAGTAATTAAAAGATCCCGTGTAATTCATGAAGCCAACTAATTAATAAAATCGACCCCTTGTAGTTTAATGGAAAATAATATTATTGCAGAATTTCAGAATAGAATACCATATAGGCTGACTCATCGCTTCTCACGTCAAATTTCAGCAAAGGGATTCGTAGTGCTGATGTTCTGGTACTGGTCGTCCGTACCTACGAACTGATGCTTGTGCTCCGGAAACTCTGCTGCGTTTCTTCTTTCCCTCCACGGGAGGAACCGACGCCCTGGCACTGGTCGTGGCCGTGGTCGTCGTCGTCCACACCGACGAGACTCCATCCGCTCGCCTCGGCTACGGCCATGCCCGCGGCGTCACCCGTCTCGCGTCTTTGACGTGCGCCGGCGCTCACTGGCCCACAGGACGGCGGCCGGCGTGGCCTCGAACCCGCTGCGCTGGTGCGGCCGGAGCGGCTCCCAACGGCTCGTCCGCGTCCGCCTAGGTTGCAGGTGCAGCGGCTGCCAGCGGCCAGCTTGACGCGGAGCTCAATCCTGGCAACTCATCCCTTGAGCCACGGCAGCTGGCCCCGATGCCGTTCAAGCCTCGCGCGGATCCTCCGGCACAGCCGGGCAGCGTCCTCCTTCAAGCCTACGAAATGGTCCGGAAACCGCGAGTTCCCTCCCGTCATGCACGCGACAGCAGGGTGCCTGGAAGCTCACCGGCGGGAGCCGGAGGCGGGCCCTAGAGGCAGCCACCAGCACGGGGTCGGTACGCGGCAGTTCCAGCTCCAGCGGAGGTAAGGCGGAGGCGGCCGCGGGGTCCGGGGAGCCAACCGGTCATATGACTTGGCGGTGGCATACTCCGTAATTATCCTACCACTGCAAGGGTAAAATCGGAAAGTGAAAAACGGACCATCACCTGAAGACATATTATATAGTAGAGATATATATAGAGGGCAGGACTAAACTGAAACCTACCTTAAGTTTCCTTTTAAGCTTAACCGGAAACTATCCATAATTAGAGGTCACGACCCGAACCAAAGAAGCAAAGAGTACTCCCCGCACAGCGGATCAATCCCCGCCTCCTTTCCCTCCGGCGCAGGCGAGCGAGCGGCGGCCACGGCCGACGCGAGGGAGCCGGCGACGGAAGCGGCGGCATCCCATACAAGACCACCTTCTTCCCCTTCCTCCTGCCCAGCCTGCTGCGCACCGGCGTCGCCCCCATTGAAGAGGTCCGCCGCTCGTCCTCCAGCGGGCGCGCCCTGCTCCCTCGACGGCGCGCGTGCGGCCCGGCCTGCCCCGACGAGATCCTCCCTGCCAGGCATCGGCGCTCCTCGCATGTCCCGACGGATATCCCTGCATCCCGCATCTCGTGGCGCCATCCCGCGGTCGTGCGGCGCCGCCCCGACCATCCACTGCACCTCGCGCCTGTCTAGGCTCGCTCCAGCCATGGGTGCTGAGGCAGAGGTCGCCCGCATCCCACGGTCCTCGTGGTGCCATCCCCTTCCTCTGGATCATGTGCGCGGCCGGAACATCCACCTCCCAGCACGCCCCAATTTGAACCTTCATGCGCGCAGGTCCGAACCTTCGCTGAGCGTCGCACCATCGCTAGCTGGGTCACTACAGCAGGATGCGCCATGCACTTCACCTCCGACTGCCTGCGCTACCCCGCGGCCGGTGCCTTCTTCAGGAGGGCCGCCGCCGTGGCCTTTGCAGCGGCACAGAATTGCGGCCGATGCAGGCGCTGCGTCCGTTGCCGGGCAAGTCCACCCGTGCTGCTGGGCAAATCCAGCGCGACCAGCTTGAGGGAGTCAACCCACGCTACAGGGGGAGTCCATTCGCTGCCTGCTCGTCTTCCCTGTTCCACGAGGAGTGGAGCCGAGCTGCCCGCCTGGTGGTACGAAGGCGTCCCTCGAAGGGGAGCATTCTGTTTGGTCTGAATTTCTGTTGTTCAGTTCAGTTTGTCTTCTGAATTTTGGTTCGTCTCCCATGACGCATCCCAAACTCTAGCGACACCATCCACTGTCCAGAGGACCATGCCATTAAACACAGCTGCAGCGACACTGTTCCCTTTATCCTTTGTGGATTACAGCTTCTGCGTTGCATTGCTACATCCAAACGACCATGCTTCTTTTTTTATGGAAAATGGATGTTGCTAGCAGAGTGAAATGAAGTGAAAATAGCTTTTTTTTAGCTCGACTGTGACCACAGCCCATTGGTCCCCTTTACTTCCACTAGTAGCTGTGCACGTGCACGCACGTCTCGGCTAATATATATCGAATTTACAGTTTAGTGAGTTTTTTGTTTAGTAATATATGTCATGACTAATATTACGCTACAATTTAAACATCTGTCATCTCTGCACATCTGTGCTGCCTTTCTACTAAAAGACCGATCTCATCTTTGTCCGTAGACAATCCCTATGCGCTTCCTAAAGGGCTGTCCATTTGCACCCATAAAAATCTAACACCCAGCATCAGATTACATTCTCTGAACAATAGTTTGTGCTGTCATGTTTGCCTTACCCAGTAATACCTACTAAAAAAACGAAATGACATTATGCAAACATCAGAATAGGTAGCTTACACTATTGAAATTAAACAAGCTGTAAGCACGTTCTGTTGTCAATATAATTAGAGTAAATTCTCTGTATGCAGAATGTTTATTAGGACTTTTAGCCTGCACGATTAAAATTAGTACTACATGCCATAGACACGTTCTGCTGTCAATATAATTAGAGTAATCTCCCTGTATGTTTTTGTCACCATGGTATCTGTATGTCTCTCGCTGATTAGGAATATGAATCGGTCATTTGGTATATGATACATTCTACACAACAATTTACAATCATGAATGCAATCTGATCTAACAGCTCGTGACAGCTTAACAACATCACAAAGTCCTAGACTTCAGGACCCCACACATTGCACCTGGAGCATGAACTGATCGTCTTCATCGTGCCACAGTCAGGACTTTGCCGGAACCCGGATCAATACATCAGGGCTCTGGCGGAAGATCGATGAGCATAACGCAGAATGTTGCGTTCAGCATCTCCTGGAGCAGACGGGTTGTCGAAAACAGAAGAAGATTTGTTCTGCAGGTTAAGCTCACTTGCTCCTCTTCTTGGCCTCGCCGTACAGAACCACGCCGACGATGGTCACCCCGTAGCCCAGCATCCCCATGACGGTCACCGGATTCCTGAATATCAGGATGGAAACCACGACAGCCACCGCGCCTTTCGCGTTGCCCAGGACCTGCAAAGACCAAAGCACAAGGCGCATGAGCATCGCAGACAGGTTACCTGAAGAATTCCCAACAACGGGCAGAGCAGAGCACAATGCTTGGGAGGCACTGGGGTAGGGCAGCAGAGGAATCATCACTCACCTGGAGAGTGAGCGGGCTGGTGTGCTTGGTGACGAGGAAGTTTGTCAGGTTCACCAGGTAGGCCAGCGAGGAGTTGCCGAGCAGCAGCCAGACGAAGCTGGGATCCTCCCGGGCAAGCGTCGCTGCCGCGCCGAAAGCCTCCGGCTCCAATACCAGCGTCGCCGGGACCAGCAGGACGACGGCCACCGGGGCCATGTACCGGAGCAGGTCCATGGAGTTGAGCTTCTCCCTGCACGTGCACCAGATCCGAAGCAAATCAGTGAATGTACCATGAAGAACATTTGTACTTTGCTTCTAAAAGAGGACATAGAAGTCAACGTGATCAATGGAAAATGATTTCTTACTCTTCCGACGAGAGCAGGATCCCCTGCAGCACGGTCTTGAGCGCCCTCCCGGCCGTGGCGCCGACGCACATGATGAAACCAAACAGGTGGAAGCTCGGCTCCCCCTGAATTTTAGTTGGAGACTTGGTCAATATCTGGTCTTTGAGCTAGACTGCTTCCAAAATTGATACGGATCGTGCTGCGAATTTTACCCCGGTGGCGATGACGACGCCGGCGACGACGGGGATGAGGGCGGCGTAGGTGGCGCCGGCCTCGCGGCGGGCGGCGATGGCGTAGGCGATGAGCGCGGTGAAGAAGGGCGTGGTGGCGCCGACGGCCTGGTTGAAGGAGACGGGGAGGTAGCGGAGCGAGACATTGCCGGCGACGACGGAGCCGCAGAAGACGGCGCCCAGCACGGCGACCTTGGCCGCCTGCCCGCGCGAGAGGGGCCGGCGCGGGGAGGAGGAGGAGGGTTTGGTGGCGGAGATGGTAACTGCCTTATCGATCGTAACTTCCGGCGTTGACCACCTCATCAAAGCTGGGGTCTTTTTCGCTGGGAATTGATCCGTGATATCAGCCACCCAGATCAATCCTGCCTTATCGATCGTAACTTCCGGCGCGGAACTTTTCGTCCGTTCGCAGGATGGTCCGCCAACGTTAATTGCTAAGCACACCCAGATCAATCTTGCCCTTTAGATCTAATTTCTTGGGACAATCTAACGGCGCAGTTTCGGCTGTGTACACTGGACGGGGTGGCTGTAGGAAAGATCAAGTTTGCTTGTTTATTAGTAGTGGAGAAAAGCAGGGCCATGCACAGATGCACTCATCCGAAAAGGAGCAAACTTTAGTTTTGCACGCCGCAACAAAAAGGTTCACATTTTAGTGAAACAAAGTTCACTTAAGTAATTTTAAAAGTTCAGCGTACAATAATGTTCACTCAAAAAAAGTTTAAGCAATTAGCTCGGTAAAAAAATGTTCACTTTGCCCAGAAACAAAGTTCACATTGGATTTCAGACAAACTCGGTAAACAAGTTCACTTTGCCCAGAAACAAAGTTCACATTGGATTTCAGACCTAAGACCCATAAAGTTAAAATGAAGGTTCACTTGTTAATTTTTTTCACCGTACAATAATGTTCACTTAAAAAAAAAGTTCAATCAATTAGCTCGGTATAAAAAGTTCACTTTGCGCAGAAACAAAGTTCATTGGATTTAAGACAAGCTCGGTAAAAAAAATTCACTTTGGCTATTTTTTGCACTTCATGTGCATTTCACAAAAAAAAAGTTCACTTCGTTCAAAAAAAAAGTTCACTTTGTCCAGAAAAAAAGTTTATGTGCAGTTCAGAAAAAAAAAATGCATGTGCATTTCAGAAAAAAACTTCACTTCGTTCATTAAAAAAGTTTCAGAAAAAAAGTTCACTTCATTCAGAAAAAAGGTTATTTCATTCAAAAAATAAATTCAGAAAAAAAAGTTCACTTCGTTAAAAAAAAAGTTCACTTCATTTAGAAAATAAGTTTGTATGCACTTCAGAAAAAGTTCACTTTATTCAAACAAAAATTTTAAAAACAATTTAACTTTATATTCACAAAAACATCTAAATTAATTCACGTGTAAAAAGTTACACATTTTTGTAAAACAAAGTTCACGTGATGAATTTTATAAGTTTGCCTTATAGAAAAAGGTTCACTTCAGAAACAAAAGTCAACTCCGAAAAAAAAAGTTCAGGAAAAAAGTTCACTTTGTTTAGAAAAGAAAGTACACCTCGCTCAGAAAAAAGTTCACTTTGTTAAGAAAAAAAGTTCAGGAAAAAAGTCCACTTCGTTAAAAAAAAGTTTCAGAAAAAAGTTCACTTCACTCATAAAAGTTTCACAAAAAAGTTCGCTTCGTTCAAAAAAATTCATGTGCATTTCAGAAAAAAAGTTCACTTCGTTTAGAAAAAAAGTTCACTTTGTTCAGAAAAAATTAATTTGCAGTTCAGAAAAAATTCACTTCGTTCATAAAAATGTTCATGTGCATTTCAGAAAAAAGTGCACTTCATTCAGAAAAAAAAAGTTCATGTGCATTTCAGAAAAAAGTTTACTTCGTTCAGAAAAAAGTTCACTTCGTTCAGGAAAAAAGATCACTTCTTCTAAGAAAAAAGTTCATTTCATTCAGAAAATAAGTTGAGGAAAAAAGTTCACTTCGTTCATAAAATAAGTTCACTTCATTTAGCAAAAAAGATAGTATGCAGTTCAGAAAAAAGTTCACTTTATTCAAAAAAAAAAAAGGAAAAAAGCTAACTTTTTATTCACAAAAAATCTAAATTAATTCAAGTGTAAAAGTACACCTTTTTGTAAAACAAAGTTTACGTGATGAATTTTATAAGTTCACCTTATAGAAAAAGGTTCACTTAAGAACCAAAATTCCACTCCAAAAAGCTCAAAACGTTCATTGCATATAAACTTTGAAGTTTTCTCCAACAAAAAAAAACAGTGCAAAGACGTAAAAGTTTGAACAAAACATAATTTACTATCTTTAAAACTGCTCGTAAACCGTAAGTGATTTCCAAAATTGTCAACACAAAAAAGATTGAGAATTTTCACAACTTTTCAACGGTATATTATTTGTATTATTTCGACAAACTATTTAAAAACTATGAAGAAAACAGTATGTAAACAAAAACATAATATACATCGCGATCGAAAGTTCACTAACACGTAAAAAAAGGTTCACACCCATATTCGAAACAGTTCGCTGCTCTGTTTTTTCCGGGGCGGAAATTTTACACATAAAAATCATCCTTACAAGTTTCATTTGTCCAAATCGACCACCTCCACATGCAAATAGCAACTAGGTGAGTCTAATTTGGCCCTCGTTGCCACCACGCTCTATCCGAGCCTCAAAACCATGTCAATTTCAAAATCTTTCCCGTCAAAAGATGTTTTGACGTTTTTGGTAAATTCAAAATTAGTCTCAAACCGTATGAAATTTGGAAAAATGATACAAACAGAAAAGTTGCGCCTTTTCAATACCTTTCCAACGCCATATCATTTGATAAATTTTGATAAGCGGTTTGAAACTAATTGCCAAATTACTGTCCGCCCGAAATTAAAGTTCAGAAAATCGTATCATGTATTTTCAAATCTGCTCTTAATCCGCAACGAATATCGAAAACTGTCTAGAGATAGCAAAGTTGCGCATTTGCCATAGCTTTCCAACGGTGTATAGTTTGCGTCAATCCGACAAAAGGTTTGAAAATGGCGACCGAAATACTGTGCAAAAACGCAAAGGTTCGGGAAAACTACGTTTCGTATATTTAAAATTGTTTTAAACCCATAACGAATTTGGAAAACCTGTAAAGACAAAATAGTTGCGTAATTTTCGTGGCTATACAACGGTATATCGCATGCGTCATTCCGATAAGCGGTTCAAAAATCGCGGTAAAAATACTGTCCGCGAAAAGAGAAATTCCGTGTGTTCCGTTTGAAGGTTCACACGTCAAGGGGCGAGAAGGTTCACATATCACTACCGAGACAGTTCAGAAAGTTTCCCTTTAGCTTAAACTGAAACCAATTTCATTTTAGCTGAGTTATATATATATATATATATATATATATATATATATATATATGGGATGCGCTATTTGGCACCCAGGGTATAGAATAGTTATTCTACACCCCGCCCGAGCGAGGCGAGAAACCACCAGCGAGCCCGTCCGCACCCCCGCTTCGATCTCTCATGTCGTAAGAAATTGGTCTGCGACGTCATAGTATATATAAAAGGTGTGCAGTTTCGCGAGCTATCAGCGCCCCGGGCACTGTAGACGGTACTGTTCATCTACAGTGTTCTACAGTGCCCGGGTACTGTAGCGATTTTTTTTTTGGCAACATTTTTTCCCCCGCTTTTTCTCCTCAAATTTTTTTTGTTTCCCCAAAAGTTACATACATGAAATATATTCGCGTCGACAAGTGGGTTCCATCCCCGTGAACGGTTTCGAGATTCGTCGACTCTGACTCCTCAATTTTGGATCCAGATTCACACGTACATTTGACAAAAAAAATTCAATTTTTTTTCAGAAAAGTCCTCACGTTTTTAAAAAAATTAACGGTTTCGAGTTTTGTCGGCTCTAACTCCTCGATTTTGGATCCAATTTCCCCGCTTTTTCTCCTCAGATTTTTTTTTTGTTTCCCCAAATCTTATATACATGAAATATATTCGCGTCGACAAGTGGATTCATTCTCATGAACGGTTTCGAGATTCGTCGACTCTGACTCCTCAATTTTGGATCCAGATTCACACAAACATTTGACAAAAAAAATTCAAATTTTTTGCAGGAAAGTCCTCATGTTTTTCCAAAAATTAACGGTTTCGAGTTTCGTCGGCTCTAACTCCTCGATTTTGGATCCAAATTCGCACAAACATTTCACGAATTCTGTCAATTTTTTGGAAAATAATGCGCGTCGACGAGTGGGTTCCACCCCGTGATCGGTTTCGAGTTTTGTCGGATCTAACTCCTCGATTTTGGATCCAAATTCGCATAAACGTTGACGAATTTTGTCAATTTTTTAAAATATATGCGCGTCGACGAGTGGGTTCCATCCCCGTGAACCGTTTCGAGTTTTGTCGGCTCTAACTCCTCGATTTTGGATCCAAATTCGCACAAACGTTGACGAATTTTGTCAAATTTTTCGCAAAAAAACCCGCGTTTCCCAAAAAATACATACATGAAATATATGCGCGTCGACAAGTAGGTTCCATCCCCGTCATCGCTTTCGAGTTTGGTCGACTCTAACTCCGCAATTTTTAGATCCAAATTCGCACAGCCATTCCACGAATTTCGTCAAATTCGAATTTCCTTCGACATTTATTATGTCATTATAACAAAACATTTCATACATAAAATTTCTCTTAAAGGCCGCGACGTGAATACTAAAACCCTGACAAGTGGTTGCAGAAAATGAAAAAATTTACAAAATCAATAGTTTAAGAACTATCTACCAGAAAAATGTAAAAAATATATCAGCATAAACAGAAAAACAAATTCTAATTACTTATATCATAATACAAACATTTTTTGACATTTTTTAAATTGGACCCAACTCACTTAAATAATTTACAGAAAATGAATAATACTATAAAATTAATGGTTTAAAATCTACCTACTAGAAAATTATGCAAAATATATCGCAACAACCAGAAAAATAAATTCTAATTAATTGTACCATAATGCAAATATTTTTGGGCATTTCAAAATCGGTAAACATTTACAAAAAACCAAAATGCACTTCTTCTGATTAAATGAAGCTGATTTCGAATTAAAAAAATATTATATACTTTATTTCCTCTACTTAAGTATCTTAATTAACTATTTAAGACAACATAAAAACATATCATACAATTTAAAAACCAGTTTGCATTTAAAGATAACATAACAAAACTCTCTCTAAATATGCAATTTAACTAAATAAATACTCAAATTGGTTAATAATTCTATATAACCATAATATTTTTACTCTTAAAATGAAATTAAATAGAATATTTATGTCACAAAGGAAAACATATTTTACCATTTTAATCTAGCTAACATATTAGATGTAATATAACTAAAATCTCTCTAATTGTATGCTTAAATTTTAAAAAACCTTTATTAGATGGATATTTAAAGCAAATACAAATTCACTTCCTCTAATTATGGACTTAATTTAATAAATGATTAAAGCAAAATACAAACATTTCAAGATAGTGCACATTTAGATATAATATAATTAATCTCTCTCCAAATATGTAGTTAAATTTAATAAATGCTCAATCTGGTGAATATTTCGATATAATCATAAAGTATTTCCTCTAATTATGAATTTAAATGAACTACTTACGTCAGAATAGGAAACAAATTTTATCATTTCAATTTAGCTAACATATTAGAGATAATATGGCTAAGTTTTCTCTAATTTCTATTTAGATTTAAAAATGCTTGATTAGTTGGATATTTGTAGGAAATACAAACTCATTTCAGCTAATTATGGACTTACTTTAATAAATACTTATACAAAATATTTCCTGCAAATTCATTTTCCTCATATTATGAGTTTAAAATTAAATTCAAAAAATGCTCAAGCAATGTACTCCCTCCGAATATTGGGTTCAATTAAAATTCCCTCCGAATATTGAGTTAAATTTAATATGTAAGATAAAACACAAGCATATCATACCAAACCGACTAGGTTAACATTTACAAATAATATACCTAAACTCGCTCCAATTATGCGATTCAGTTTACTAAATGCTTAAAGTAAACTTAAATCTCTTTAAATATGAACTTAAATTTAAATAACGCTTTATTACATGCACATTTCAGGATGATTTCAAATTGAATTTGCGCTAACTACATTATACACATTATAACTACTGCCTTTCCTTACAATATATATACCACGATTTAAAAAAAAACACAAATTACCACAAATTAATCTCAGCAAGGCCGCGGCGTGACGCCGCGCAAAATTTAACTAGTAAGAAAGAAAAGGATAAGCGTACGAACTCCCCAGTCAGCCCACGTCTCAATCCCGCGCGTCCTTAGAAACCGCCCGCCCGAGCCTGGGCCAAAACCACCTTCGTAAAGTGCATGGGACGTAAAATAAGTAGGGGCAACGTAAGAGAGCTAGAATAAGCTGGGCCACCGCTAGCTCTATTGACCCCAATCGTAATAAAATACAGTAGTAGTGTTGTGTGATTTTTCTCTGTCGAGACCGTGTAACGTTATCATGGTTGTAAAAGCTGGTCACGTATTTCTTTGGTTGAATCTGCCAGCCAGCGTAAAAAGATTACAAAGATTATGTTACGTTTCTTTCTTCAGCATCGCTAAGGATTTTTCTTTTTCGCAAACTATCATTCATGAATGTAATTAACGGTGAGAACTGATGCCCTGACATATGATTATGCCTGATGGCGTCGCCTGATTACACAAAGAGTAAGATTATTCTTGATTAAATTGCCTGATTACACGACATAAGAATTTGATTGATTACATTGCCTGATGACACATCGTAAAATTGACCCGAACAACCTGACGAACTTGTAACAAATCTTGTGCCATTGATTTAAGGGTATATAAAGTAGATACAGTTGTTCTCCAAAGAATTCAATACTAACTGGATTAAATCAGTTGTTTGCAATGTAATAATTCTGCAGCAAACAACATAATTTATAGAAATTCTGGCTTTCGAAAAGAGGGATTATAGAGCCGCTGATTACAGCTTACTTCCAATCAGTCGCCACTGATTACTCTCGTAGCTACCCACGGGAAAGAACACACCTGACCAACACAAACATGTAAGTGTATTGAACGCTAGCTCCTACCTACCTTCGTGTAATGTCCAGAATCACATAGTTTTTCCAAGATTTATATCTTCTGATAGCCAGCTAGTCCGCAGGGTAGGAGTCCATGAGGGAATTGTTCGGGGAGCTGATGTCCGGTATGAAGGCATTGTAGTTGGAGTCACCGTAAGAGCCCATACGCCTCAGGCCGTCGGTGTGGACGGGAGCTCTAGGATCGAGAATTGAAATGCATTTCTCGCACATGTTCGAAGAATCATTGGTGTTCCGGTCCTCCGATGAGGACATATCGTGCAAACCGCCGTTGTTGCCTCCCTGCTTCTCGCTGTGGACAATTTACTGGCGCAAAATCTGAAACTTAAAAGGACTTTCTCAAACGAAATAGTGAGACTGCAGTAGAGGAAGTAGGAAGCATGAAAAGATAAAATTACTAGAAGAGAGCAAAGTAGGTTGCAGCTGCCTTGCCAGAAAAACGCTGAGAGATACCAAAATTACAGATGCTGACTGCCACGTGCACATGTATAATTGGGATTTTTTTCCGTCTTGGAATGATTTTGGACACCCTGTACAAGAAAAGAGGAGATCAAGAAATTAGGTTATATAAGAAGAATGATGTAACTTGATCTTATATGCTATAATTCAAGCGGAAAATGCATCTGATCGAAATAATACTCAGCCAGCAGCTAGCGTCACTCTGAATGGTGCCATTGGATCCTATGGCTACAAATATTAACAGTACGTAGAAAAAGATAACCATCAGATCTCTGTTCTTGAGAGTTAATATTAGATGAGCTGGTTCGTAAAAGGTGAAATAATCTGCAATATTAAAATTTGATCTCATGTGAACATCAGTTTTGTTAGTAGTTTGGTCAATATTCTAGTTGGGTGTTCATCCACTTCGTTACTTGAGATCCAGCTACTTCTTTTTCTTTTGCTGGGAGAGAGCTAGCTATTTTAGCACTATAAAATTCAGCATTCAATTAACTTGATAAGCTTCTAGTCCTCAACAAATGAATCGACAGGTTTCTATCCATGCCTGTACATAAACTTGAAAATATGACAGTTTGATATTTGCTCTATGTTCGTCCAATATAATAAAACAGTTTGTCTTTCGCAAAGCTAGCTGTTGCTACCGATTGCCAAAGCCAGCCACAAGCTGCCAAATATAGACAGATAATTGTGAAGCAAACTTACAGAACTACTGACTCGAATATAGCTAATGACCTACCGCAAATATGAAAAATTGGAAATGGTTAATAGCCACTGGATAATGCAATCTGTGAAAAAAACATGCATATAAGGCGGCAGTGGTCAAAACTTCTGAAAGTAGAAATTGATAATACTTGAATGGACGCAAGAAATCAAATTAGGTTGAAGAACAAAATCAGTGGCTTAAGAGTATACATGAATCTGAACGAAAAAAGATATATTGAGCTTCCGTATCAAATCCATGGCCACCATTTAATTACTTCCAGTTGAACAAACCCCGTCAATAATCAACACTAGTGGGAGACCAGAACCTATCTTTTGGAATTGAATATAGGTATCTCCATGAGAATCAGGAGACAGTGGAAGAACTTCCAATGAAGTTACTAAAATTGCAAGCTGACGTAAAATTGCAAGGGGCTAGATGCCAGTTCGCGGCCATATGCTAGCGTTGTGGCAGCTACCGCGGGACCCCGGCCGGTCCAATTTCAGTTGACGCTCCAACTAAATAGATTAAAGATCAAGATCCAATCCATACGGAAGCTGATACACACGGGAAACACAGCAGATTGGGCAGAAGGAGAAAGAGAGATGGACCTTTTGTGCATGGCGAGGTGAGCAGAGCGGGCAGGTTCCATGCGGGAGGATCCATTCGTGTAGGCCCGGTGCGGTGGAAGGCATGGCGCTCGGACGGCCCCTCGTCCTCCTCGATCCTGCAAAGAACAAGCAGTCCGGCACGGCCCGACCTCTTTGGCGGGGCCGCGAGGATCAGATTTTGCAGCCGTCGCAAGCGAAAAGGTAGCACGAAGGACTAAAGAGTGAATCGATCTACCAGATCGGGAGCGATCAGCTTCCGCCTCCGCCCTTGTGGACAGCCGCCGAAGCCGGCGCAGCCCCTGGGCCCGGGCAACTCCAGCACGGTCGGGCAGTGCGGATGCCGCCGCCGCTCACCGTGATGGTGACACCACCGCACACCGCTGCCCGGCAAGGGGCCACTCACCGGCCGACCACGACAGCGCCGCCGAGGACACACGCCGTTGGCCGAGGCCGTTCGCCGCAATCTCCAGCAGCTGCTCGCCGCAATCCCCAAGTGCAGTCGCTCGCCGGCCGCACCCTGCCTCCGTCCGTCGAAACTCCCGAACCGCACAAATTAACTCGACTTGACGAAGGTGGGCAGAGAGCTTCCCACTTCCCCACGATCAAAAGGATAGAAACCGTCGATGAAATAAAAAAATAAAAAGGAAATTACGTTAGGCGCAGAGACGCTGGTAAAAGCCGGGCTCAACCGCAACGTACATGGCCGGTCTGGCTCGGTACAGTGACCTGTTCTACACCCAGGGTTTTTAATAGAGCTTCTATTTGACACCCAGGATATAGAATAGTTATTCTGCACCCCGCCCCCTTCTCCCGCGCCAGACCCGCCCGTCCGCGCGCTTGAGCCGCCCGCGCATCAATCGGTGTAAAAATATACTGCATGCGACGTAATCCCGCGCCCACGACCGAACCATCCTCCGCTGGAGCGGCCAAACCGTCCCCGCGCCACGCACCCGATCGCTCGCGTCGTAAGAGTTGCATGCGATGTAAAAAAATGCATCTGACCTAAGAAACGTGGGATCCCACACGATCCCTAGTCAGCCCAGATGCCTGACTCGTGAGATATTTCCGTAACGGCCGTCGTAGGAATTATACATCTGACATAAGAATTCGAGCACGTCCACTAATTTATCACGCGCGGCTCATTCAGCCAACCAATAACGTAAGAACTTTTTTTTTCCATCTAAACTACGTAAGAACTATGACGTGCTCTGATATGACAAATGTTACGTGCTTGTAGAAATTTGCCGGCCTGATTGCACACCCTAAAAGAAACTAAAGGGCTTAATGTGCCAGCAAAATCACTGCCGTGGCCTACTGCACCGTAAAAATCACGAACGTACTGTGCATTTAGAATCGAGCAGCTTCATAACTACGAGAGATTTAGTAAGAAATAGAATGCACATAACATTTGTATACACAAAATATTTGTATACACACAATAATTACATGTGAAGTCTAGTGGTATGCACCATTCGAAACACAGATAATTATAGCTCATGCAATAAGCATGACAAACCCCGAGAAAAGAAACTATATAATGCCGTCGATGCCGAGTTCATATCACTTGATTTGATGATCAGCCGAGGGGAAGATATGCAGCAAGCAGTGCGTCAAATACAACCGTAAATATATCCATGGCTCATCCATGCCAACAAGGCAACAAGATATCCGATAAGTGATTAGTGATGATCCGGATAGCGATATGTTTTCCAAAGAGTGCTGCACAAGGAAAAGGGGAACACATCACATACCTAAATGTATCTTATTCATTATGAAAGTCACATCTTATAGTCATACAAAGAGGCATTATATTCAGAGGAGAATTTTACCTGGACAAAGCAAGACCAAATGGTAGCAACCACTGCTGCCACTGCCAGCTTAGCGTGACTGTTGAAGTGCAAATGTCCAGGAATTTGATGATAAAAACCAGCATATAGTGGAATAAGCTTCCAACAATGACAGAAGACCAGCATATAGTGGAATAAGCTTCTGACAATGACATAAACCTTCCAGCTGTGGAACCGAAAAAACATATTTGTGTCTTTTTGTTAACCTAAAGTATAATATTTATTGCTAGCCGCCATAATGGCCACAAGAGATGGCCTCAGAGCTTAAATAGAAAGATATTAGCAAAGAGAAGAAATTCAACAAAGGCTAATTCCCAGGTTAGATCGTTTACTGAAAAGCAATCAACTAAAACTTGAAATAACAGTCGGGAAGTAATTAGTGGCAAATGGGAAAAAGCAAGATACTCGACAATGACCTTGGACGTGCCACTCTTGCTAAAATCGAACCCTCCGTTAAAATTGTTGAAGCCAGCGACAAACACACTGAGGGGACAATCTATCACATACCACACTTTCTTTATTGTATTCGGACAGATGTTATTTCTACATACATACCCACATCCAAAAAAGCAACATAAATAACATTATGGCAACACATGTGCTCTAAGTATATCATTTCTATTGTGCCGAAGCTATCCACAAGCTAGCTGTTGCTGCCAATTGCCGAAGCCAGCCACAAGCTGCCAAAAATAGACAGATAATTGTGAGGCAAAGTTACGGAACTACTGACTTGAATATAGCTAATGGCCTACTGCCAATATAAAAATTGGAAATGGTTAATAGCCACTGGATAAAGAATTTTTGTGAAAAAAGCATATGCTGAAAGAATGTAATTCATTGTGTGTTCATCTACTTGTGTGATATTTGTATGGTACCAGTTGCCGACAAATAACATGATGTAAAGTGTAATAGATTGACCTACTAAGACAATGTGGTTTCATGCAACAATGATAAGTTTTCCAAATTCAGAATAGCCTGAAAGTTTCAAAATCGTACAATGCATACCCAAAAATTACAGTCAGTTCTGCTAATGCTCAAGTGCATGTAGTTCTTGTAAATCTAGTCAAGACAGGATCATGCAAGATTTTCAATATTCCATTTTAATTCGACAAAAGACTATCTTAACCCTGGTTCTGCACTCGTATAGTCGTATGCCATCTTCAAGAACGGGAAATAAATTACAGGCTACAAATTGGTGATTCAGGGGATTGTTACACGGTGTACGCTCATAACAAACAAAGCCAGCTCGTACATTCAGATCAAAACGTGTGGAAGTGGATCAAGAGAATGAGAAATTAAACAAAATTACGGATCTGGATTAAGAACAGGACAAAGAAAGCTGCAATGGAGACGGTGCTGCCGGGGCAGAGGATGCGGCGCTGGCGACGCTCGGGCGGTCGGAACGATTTGCTGCTCACCAAGCCTCACGCCGCCCAAAACCCTAGCTTCAGGATCTCCGCCCGCCGGAACCCCGCCTGCATCCATTCGCCGCCCGCCGCGATCTCGTCGGCAGCTAGACACCGCCGGGCGCAGTCGCCGCTGGCCGCTCGCCGACGATTACGCCGGCCGAGCACGACGGAGTTGAGGACACTCACAGCGCAGAGCACACTCGCCGTCAGCCGCCGGCCGCTCACCTCCTCGCCGCTGCCGCGCCCAATTCCAACTGCTCACCGCCGTTTGGGTTGAAATCACGATGGGGAAAAATGAGGCGTCTGGGGTTAGTGGTTAGCTGCCCAAACCCCACGATCTAATAGAAAAAGTAACCGTCGGGATATTAAAATAAAAACAAAATTACGAAACGTTTCACTTGGTGGTGTGCACCCGAGAAATTTGGTGCAGTCAGGTGGGTGCCTGGCTCGGTGGTTTGGCCCGGATGCAGAATACTTATTCTCCACCCAGGGTGTCTAATAGAGCTTCTATATATATATATATAGTTGAATGTCCGTGCGTTGTCACGAAATACATATCATTGTGATGTTTGGACTTTAGTGGGATAAGAAAAACATAAAATAGAGAATAAAAATATATTGAAGAACGTTTATGAACAAAAGTCTATACATATTATGTGTTAAAACGAAAACAAGTTCGGTTAAGTAGTTAGTCATGCCTTCTTGCTGTCAGCATACTGAGCACATCAATATATAAAGTAATAGCTTTCATATACTTCGCCTTGTTAGAGCTTTCTAGCAAAGTCCACAAACACGTACTTCGCTAAATACTCCCTCCCACCCTTCATCACCTCCAGGGACGGAGCCAGGATTGGAGCTCAAGGGGGGCAAACTTAGGCTAATTAGTCTTGTGGTTTGTATAAGGGGGGCTAAACTAGCTAAAATCCCATAAAATAGGAGCTGCCATGGCTAATTTTCTAAAGAAAAGCATGAGCAGGGCGTAGCCCCTGCTCGTCCCCCCTTGTCTCCGTCCCTGATCACCTCTCTATGCAAAGTCCACAAAGTACAGTAAGCCCATAGCCAACTGAAATATAGAAGGCACTAACTACAAGGTGAACTGATTGTATTTTTCTCCAGAAAAGCACTTAGGTCTTCGTACATGATTGTCACATATGAAATACAGATCAATATGTAACAGGCTCCATTAAAATACACTAAATTGATTGAACCGTTTTACTATGTAAATTCTAAAAGGCTGCAGGTTTAATCAATTTAGCCACTCAAATGGTTCATTATGGTAACATCAAAAGGAAAACACATTCCGTTGAAAAATCCAAGTTGTTTCAAGCTGGCTTTTTTAAACAAAAAAAAAAGAGGGACATGGCATAGATCAAGAGCCATACCTATATTGATTCAGCTTGAAACGAGGAAGGAAGCTGAGGATTCCAGCCATGTGTAATATGTAAATACTCTAATAATGGATGCTATCAATGATGTAATGGAAAAGAATTTTGTGGCCTTTATGCCCAAAATTGGGAAATACTGATTATCAATGACATCCCCATTGCTACCATTCAAGAGAAACACAAAAGATCCAACTACTCCTGATCACACCGACCCCCAAAGCAAAACATACATACCTAACTACGCTCAAGCCCGACTTCCCACCGTTCCATAACAATACTCACAAACAAGATAGCAGCGACGATCTGAAAAAAACTGAACCAGATTATACCAGTATATCCATACACCATCTGACGTGAGCTAATTAACATAATCGCATAAATTCTCCATCAGCTATCAACTAAATCCAATAACCACAGTGCAGAACTTGAAAAACAAGTATAAGGGGAACATCTTGCATCCAGCAGCCGAGGGACAGTGCAGTGACGAGCAACTGAAATATTATGAATCTGAATAATTCCATGTGGGAACAAAATACTGTTATCGTTTGCATCAAATATCCACAATAAACAATCATTAATCGAAACTGATGAGGCAATGTTAGGACTTGCAACGGAGAGAAGGAAGATTAGGTAACCATAGCCATCGATTTAAATACCGGCAGTAGTAAAACAAGAAAGGAGGGAAGATGGATAGAGTCCAAAGGACATACATCACAAAGGACTGATGTGAAGTTATTTAGTAGCACATCTGGGGCCTGCTTCGGGTGTCAACATTCTGTGTGAAGTAGGAGTACACAGGAAACTGAGAGAGAGAAATGAAAATTCGAAAACCGACCAAACATAGGATGAGAAACAAAGCGTAACATGACCATGAGATTTTTTTTTAGGGGTGACCATGAGAGATGTTAGTTCTGAGAACTGATGCGTGACTACATGAGATACCACATTATTTGTAAGGGGTAACTAAGTACGAATCTAGTCGGAAGATTTCCTAATTAAACAATTCGCACATCTAGCAGAGGAAGCAACAAAGAAAATGAGCTTTACCTTGAGTACGTGCGCGCCTGTTGTAGCAAGCCGTGAATCCACCATTTGTATTACGTGTGGAGGATTAGAGGGCCTGCTCGATTGGATTGTCCACCGACTGGAAATTGGAGGAAAAATTCGGAGAAGTACATGTATATAACGAAACGTAGTGCTGACAGAGACACAGAGTTGTACCAGGGATTACCAAGGCGCCTCGGTGACTGCGTATCCAGTTCTGCGCGAGGCCAGGCAGTATAATCATTGACGGTGTAGCGGCTGGCAATCCTTGATGGACGGTATCAACGGACGTGCGGTTCTCCCCGGCTTGGCGGCTCCGGCTACTCGACAGCCTCTCGGATTGTTTACTGCTTCGAACAGAATCAGCGGTTTCCATGGTGGGCGCGGCGGGGCCGCGGGGGATGCGGTAGGCGGCACGTAGAGAGATTGTTGGGGTGGAGCGGGGACGGGGATGAAGAAGGCGGAGCGGCGTGCGGCGCGCCGGAAACATGGGTCGTGAGGCGGCGAATGTCCCATCCACAGGACGGGAGGAGGCGGCGTGTGGTCATGGGCTCGTAGCTGTGACAAGGAAGTGCACGATCTGTTCGGTTTGATTGAGCGACGGTTTTCAGCGACGAGGCGTGACTCGGCTGGCTGATTTTTTTTCTCCCGTGCGGATGGGAGCGGGCAGGACGTACCGCAATCACCATCACCACCTAGCCTGCTTTAATATAGTAGAGATATATATATATATATCTATGTGCATCTAGCTAGGCGTATGTAAGGTGAGGTATGTAAGGTAACATATACGGAAGGAAAGGAGCACCCACGCAATTGCCTTCCCGAGGGTGAAGGTGTAGCCGGCAATTTGCAGCGTTAGCTTGACCACCTTGGACGCCATAGTCAATCAAAATAGATACAATTTGTACTTAACTTTTATACTTTTGTACGTCTTAGTCTTAGCATGTTATAGTATTAGAAGTATAATTATCTATTTATTTGCATAGTTTAACCGCATAACTAACAATGTTAGAAAAATATTAGCTGGTATGTTTTTTGGTACCGGATATCATTCAAACATATTAGACCGTATTTGTAACCAAAATCTGTTTTTGAACTATTTTTTATACAATGCATTGTACGTTTTTATGGTAAGGATATGTAAAGAGTACGATCTAACAAATATTTAAAGTGGTTTCTAGTGTATGATTAAGGAAGTGTATTTACAGAAATTTCTAAAGTATAATATGTACCAGTGACACTACTTTACTTGGTATTGTAATAAGATTTCTTAGAGTGTGTATGCTCTGTACTTGGTATTGTAATAAGATTTCTTAGAGTAATCACCAATGAAAATAAAATGATGGATTTGAGTATGTTTCCATATGTAAATTTTATTATTTGATATGCTATTATGCAATGCACTTCAGATGCTCAGTTGGTAGGGATCGTGAGAAGGCAAGAGAAAAGGAGGGGGAGGATGTTAACGGCCTTAGCAGCACGAATCACAGATAGATGGGCCGACATGAATGCCTTGCTAGCCCCTAGGTAGGAAATCCGCGTTGTTTCAAATATTTTTTGTGGAATTCTCATTTTGGTAATTTGATGTGAAATTTTCATTCATTTGGCTGAAATGCACTCTGAAATCATTGGAACTCGATTATTTCACTAAGTGCCAAAATATTTATACGAAACTAAAAGTCCAATCGCATATTTCAAGAGCACTTTTCTTTATTGTATTATGTTTGTTCGACATGATGTATGGGATAGTATTTTCTAAGTTTATTTTTAGGTAAACTTAATCATCAAATTGCACGCGTGCTTACATTTTGGTATGTCAAAGAGTAAGTTGAGGCTGATCCGTTCCAGAGTCCAGACCATGCCTTCCCAATTCCAGTCCAAGATGGTTCGTGTTTATAGCTCGATACAAGTTCTTGCCGATTCACGAACGCACGAATCCTGTCATGGTTCTCTTTAGATACTTATGGTGATCGAAGCTCCCTTGATTGCAAGCGGACTCGCTTGATTCTTAACAATTCTCCCTTTATATCTCAGCCATGAAATATGGATTGAACTGTCTTAATAATTTAGGTGATGTGTGGGTTAATGCAATGTCTTCATTAGAGTTGCATATATTGCTTCTAGTATATAAAATAGAAAAATAAAATAGATAGACAGATGTATGTGTGTTGAGAATCGGCCATAGGATCGATCTCATGAAAGTATCACGAGCACACGAAAGACACACTTTGCCAAAGGCACGTATCGTGTCTCTTGTTTTTCTCTTTATTTCTTAATGCTTTCGGTTACAGTCTTGTTACAGTACCTTGCATATATATGCAGCAGCCGATCCAAAACCACCTAAACCAACCTCTCGTACAGTGACTACTCTATACGATGACTCGAACTAGTACAAGGCAGCACACTTCAATACGATTTATATATTACCTAGTAGTTACAAATCGGACAAGTACTACTTGGACTCAAGCACGATCAGCTACCATAGAGACCTAACATATGGAATTCAACTAACATACGAAACTTTCCTAGTACCATTTAAACACTTACCTATAACCAATCAAGATTTAGTCTATTAATCTCTTCCTAATTTTTGACCCTTGTTTGTCTGTGCTCCTCTGATCTTTACTTCTTGCATATCGGCGTCTTGTTTACGTATCGCACCACAACAAGTCTAATTGAATACAAGTTTTAGGGTACTTGGTAATTTTAACAACCATCCATCCGCTCTAATCTAACGGTGATAAAATTAGAGCTACCAGAAACTACTAGATAAAAAGAACCTGAAACTACCAATATTCTTTTATTTTTAATCAAAAGTAACAGGGTATTTAGGTAAATTACTCCCTTTCCCATCCCGGTCCTCCCCAGACCTGAGCCTCCATCCCCGCTCATCTCACTCGGGCGGTGCCGACCGTCGCGGCGGTGAAGGTGAAGTGGCCGGCAGCAACAAAAGTGTCATCTGCGTGTGGGCGTGTTCCCGGTCGTCCGGTCCACGACACTGGCCGCGTGCTCGCGCTCCTCGTGAATGAGTGGTACCAGAAGGGCTGGTACTACGACGCTGGCGATCTGCCGGGACAGCGCCGCCGTGCTCGCCGGGCTCGGGCGACTGACCAAGCGCTCCGGGAGAGCGAGGAGGCCGTCCGGATCGACCCAGCCGGCAGCCGCGCCCACGGCCGACTCTCCGCGCTC
The DNA here is from genome assembly GCA_947311845.1 of Poa pratensis. Lineage (NCBI taxonomy): Eukaryota > Viridiplantae > Streptophyta > Magnoliopsida > Poales > Poaceae > Poa > Poa pratensis. Next base: position 18,841,414 of record CAMZMU010000099.1, read on the forward strand.
TGCCTCCGGCGAGGTACCTTCGCTTCCCTATGCCTACATATCTGCTGCATCGCATTGGAATCCAAAGTTCATCTGCAGATCTTGTTCTTGCTCTGACTGTTAGTGTTGCTCGTGTGCTAACTTGCTTACAAGTAGATCATGAGATCCTTAGCATTTTGCTTTCGTTTGATATGGCAGCTAGCCAACCACACAAGAGTATATCATATGAATTCTCAGACTAATTGTTTGCTTAGAGGTTGGTTTATTTTAGTGAATTAATGTGTTCTTAATATGTTTCGAATTGGACATTTCGGTTCAAATGGAGTGCTTATCTGCAGTTTTTTGGAAGATTAGTTGTGGACTAATCGGATATAAACTGGCCTCATATGAAAGAATGGATATTCTGTTCATGTAATATAAGTTACTTGGTTGTACAATAATGTAAGAAAGAAAAATACACACAAAATGTTTTTAAACATAATATGATTTACATAGTTATCATCGAGAGAATTCTATAAAATTCTTCTTTTGAAACTGGATCTAATTAGTCCTCAGGAATAATTCATGTAGTTCTATATAAATCCTGATGCAAACTAGGTAAAAGCCTTGAATAAAAGTGATTACTTGCTTATTTATATATTTTCTCTTGTTCATGTCAAAGAGAGATAGACTAGAATCTTAAAAGGAAGCTGATACTTCTGATTAGAGGAGAGTAGTAATTGTTGGTTCAGTTTTGGTATACAGTAGCACACCTTGTATCATGAACAGTAGAAGTTGGTTTCAGGACTTCTGTTTATGGAAACTAGAAAGCCAAAGTTAAGTCTCCCAAGCTCCAAGTTTAAGCTATATAAATAGTTTAGTACAGATTCTTGTAAAAATGCTGGAACACACATGTTGATTGTTGAATTGTTCTCTTTTCCTGTCAATTTCAGAGTCACATGGACAGGCTAAAGCAGTGGCTTAACATGGGCATAGCTCTCCTTGTTCTTGGGATCATTCTGCATTTTTCACATGTTAAAGACACAAAGGACTAACCTATATATGTTTCTGCTCCTCCCTGTCTAACTAAACCCGGTTCTTTCACATTCCCTTGCAGTGATTCCTCTGAAGAAACAACTGTACACGTTCAGTTACATCTGCGTGACTACTGGTGCTGCTGGTATTGTGTTCTCCATGCTCTACTTCCTTGTAAGTCATAACTACCGTGTTTACTGTACACCGTAATTAATTTTCCATGTTTATCGTTGAGACTGTGATCTGTCTATTAATTATTTTGAGAGCTGTATTTGTGTACCGAAAGAGACTCCACGAGTATCTCACAAACCATACTGGAACCTTTTGTCTGAAGCGATAATTTCAGAAGTATCATGGACATGTCATTGACGAAGGTAGCCGATGTGGTGATACAAGACTTGGGCGCACAGGCCGGAGCGGCGATTCCTCCATCAGGATTGCCCTTGGCGAAGCTCTTGGCTAGAGAAGCTCAACTAATTTCGACGTTGCTTGAGGGCCAAACAAGAACAAGCACATCCAGACCATTCGAAGTATGCCGGAGGTGGAGCTCTTCGACATGTTCCTCTACGCCAACATGCCACCGCAAACACGAGTCTACGTCAATGTGGAAAGGAGTACCTTTGTTCTGAAATTTTTGTCCCAAAAACCTCCAATGGCTCTAGTAGATTTATGTACGAAAAGTCTAGCATTCTGGATTCTCGAAACAGATACAGGTGGATAGGAGGTTCACTTCTAGGCTTTTAGCCATGTATATTATGAAAGTGTGCCCTTTACTAGCAAGGTTCAAACAGGACGCGGTTCTTACTCTTTATTTTTGCTTCATTCGTTGCTTGTTTTTTGTGGTTCTATTAAGAACTTGGCGGCTGTTTCTGCCGGTCTCTTTCATATATTTTGATACCATGCACGATGGAACTTTTTCACCTGGTTTAACTCTACAAATTGAATTGGTTTATGTAATGTGTGGGGTGGATATATTTTGCGTTTAGCCCCAATTTTTCAGAATTTGTTTGCTGTGCACCATCTGAAATTTTGAATGGTGTTTTGTTATCACAAAACATGTATGAATATAGCAAATGTGAGTCTTGAAGGGCAATGACAAAAATAAATGCATTTACCAGGATCCAAAAAACATCTACATCACTGACAATAGCCCGTAAAACAAAATCATCTTAAGTACAGGAATCACATTCAGCAGGCACCTGCCTCATTAGAAACGGTAAATTAGTAGAGCTCTTTTGTGGTGATTGACACGGAACTCGTGGTTCCATCGGAACCGTGGGCTCTGAATTTTGTTAGCCATTGACCAGGAGGTGATTTTTATTAGCCATTGATTAAAATTGACGTTGTCTTAGTGAAAAAAACAGCCCGTAATGCCAAAGCTGTTCCGTTCTTTTTTGGCCCATCTGAAGAAAAAAAACAGCCCGTAAAGATCAACATGTCCGCTCCTGTTCTTCTGTTCTGTGCGAGGCGACTAGGGCAGCCGCCGCCGCCGTGGTGAGCAGCCGCCGCCGCCTCCCTTGTTCGATCGCGGCGAGGAGGATCTTCCCCACTCATCAGGCCCGCGGAGAGGTGGCGGCGCACTGCGAGGAGGTCGGCGAGGACGGCGGCGTGGGCGGAGCGGGGACAGGCGCCGATTTTCCCCACTCCCCCAGCCCATGGCGAGGTGGTGGCGCGCGGTGAGGAGTTGGGCGAGCAGCCGACACCAGGCGACTAGGGCAACCGCCGCCGTCTCCCTTCTTCTGTCGCGGCGAGGACGACCTCCCTTCTTCCGTTGCGGCGCGGACGGACCAGGCGGAGGCCACGGATTGTGGCGGCGCGGTGAGCAGGTCGGCGGCGACGGTTGCGTGGATATATGTCAGGCCACGGTACCGCAACGAGGTGACGGCGGCGGCGAGGAGGTCGGCGACGACGTCGGCGTGGAGGTGAGTGCAGTACCGTTCTGTAGCGTGATTTTTGGTTGAAATCTTGAAGCAAAAGTTGCTCCGAAAACTGAAGTTGGAGGCTGATACCTGGTAGAAGACAGGTCGATAATGATGTAGCTGGTTGTCGAGTATATTAGTAGCTGCTCTTTTCTCATCTCGTGAATTGTTTTGGAGTATATACGAGTTTGTGTAATTAGTAGCTCTCCTGTGAGCAAATTTCAGGCTGAATGTACACTCTATGTAATTTTCTAGCATCTACATTCAACCTGAAGTTTTTTGTGGCTTCTACTAAAATCACGCTTTAATGATGTAGCTGGTTGTGGAGTATATTATTAGCTGCTCTAATCCCATCTCCTGAAGTTTTAATGAACTAATTGTTAGAGCTTAGATCTCAGCATGTTAATAGTAATCTGGGTTACAATAGAGGAATGCATGTTTGGTTTTATGTGTAGGTGTACATAGGCAGAATGATCTTTTTGTCATGGCAGTAGGTTTCAGGTTCCTGTTATTTTCTAGGCAATGGTTCTTAGTCGTGCGCAAACTGCAGCACAAGCACGGTCGTGCTGCCGCATCATGATTGCTTGTAGCTATAGAATTACTAGTGTATCTATGTAATTGACTGATGTACGATTTACTTCACCTTATCTCTGAAACTACAGTAGCATCTTTTCCGAAATTCAGAACTGCGGTAGCTTGCTCTGTATGACTGTATGTGTATGCTTGCTTCCTTGCTGCTTGCTCATTTGACTTTTAATTGTTAATTTGTATGTGATATGTAGGAAGAGTACCTTGACATTCTCAGCAGGACGTTTCACAGCGAGAATGAAGGTTTTCGGTTTTATAACAGGGAAGATACCTTCTGTCAGTGTACTTAAGTGGTAAAATACCCGTACTCAGAGCCATCAGCATGACAGGCCCCATAACTTCCTATGGAAGCAGAATAGGATGCTGCATGGCGTGGATTCATCTGAATGTTGCTTCAGAAACATCTCATGTGCAATCTCAACACTGTTTGTTAGTAAATTTTCATTTGTTCTTTTGAAATTCCCTTGGACTCAAACCCTTGAATAGTAGCCTAGAACATCAAATTGTCATGTTTGAATATGCTTGAGTCTAGTTTTTGAAGCTTGCATTTCTCATGCCTACGCCAGGTGCCTCACATATGTTGTCAATACCCAGGTACCGAAAGAATGGATGCTGGACCAGACTGGGACATGGAGCATAAGGAGCCGTTCCAGAAAATCCACAACAGGAGATTCCAGAGCAAGAGGCGAGCCGCCCCTTGGTGGACAGAGCCGACTGGCGCGGTGCGTGTCGTCGACCAGTTTATCATCCCACAGACGCCCTCTTTCGAGGGGCCTATAGGCGACGCTGTTATAAACTTGTGATGCACAATGTAGTTCATCTTGTGCTACCTGTTTGGGATAAGCTGTACAGTAGTGTAAGGTGTGTTCTGGCATAGCTTAGAACAATGGTAGTAGAAGAAGTAAGATGTAAATTCACCTAAGAGTGTGGATGCTGCAGCTTTGTTCTGAAATTATCAAACTCTTGATGGTTTCTATCCAGGTTATATATTGTACGCCGCTCTTACACGTGTTTGTTTTCTCGTCTAAAACTTGGGTTTGGTCCTCATGATGGTGGTGATCCTATGTCACTTGTCCTTTCTGAAGGCTTTATATTTCCACTACCTATTTCATATCATAAATAGATGTGTTTTCTTAACATTGTGTTAATTATTTATTTTTTGAAACTTTGACTACAATTATTGTTTTCAACTATCCGGAATGAGTTGTTACTGTACTTGCATAAGCAACATTGTACTGAAACTTTTGCTTGAAAATATGTGTTTCCCCTCTGTTATTCCTCCTCGTTACAGTACAAATGTCAAACATTTCAGACCATCAGTTCAGAAAGGTACGTCGACATCCGGAATTGTAGTCAAACCTTTATCCCGGCAAGCTTCAGAATTGGAAGGGATGGAGTCAAATAGATGATTGGAGCTCAAGTCCAACTGTGTCAGCTCCGGCAAGTCCCCTAGAGACGCCGGTATCGCCCCGGTGAGCTGGTTGGACTGAAGGGCAAGAAAAGTGAACTGCTTGATATCAGCCCCCAAAGGGCTACCTCGAAGGCTCCTGCGCCGGTGGCGGATACGTCGTCCTCATAGGTCATCTGCACCTCCTCGTGCCTGGTTGCCACATAACGACGGAGAAGACTCCATACGCTTGCAGCTGCTGGCGGGGAGGTGGAGGAGGCCGGCGACGGCGCCCGCGCCCACGACCGGCTCCTGCTGCTGGAGGGGAGGTGGAGGTGGAGAGGCCGGCGACGGCGCCCGCGCCCGGCTACTCGGAGGGGAGGTGGAGGAGGCCGGCGACCGGCAGCCGCGCCCGAATCCTGTAGTGGAGGGCGACGAGGCCCAGTGACGGAGCCCGCCCGCATCCTGGAGGGAATGTGGAGAACGCCCGGCGATGGCAACCGCGCCCGCATCTTGGCGCATCCTGGAGGGAAGGTGGAGGACGCTCAGCGACGGCACCCGCGCCCGCATCTTGGAGAGGAGGTGGAGGAGGCGTCACGATCAGACGGTGCCCACGCCCGTGCTGGAGGAAGGTGGAGGAGGCCGGCGACGGCGGCCGCGCCCGAGCCGGTGGTTGAGAGAGAGTGGGAGGATATTAGGGTGAGAGAAAGAGAGTGAGTAAACGGGAAAAGCGAAATTAAAAATAAAATTAGGTCCCACATATATGTGCTACCGGCCCCACAGTTTTTGTATCCGGTCCCACAAAAAATTGGTTCCGGTCCCACAGAAATTTCGGTTCCGTCAGTATGGTTCCGACACTTGTAACACCGTTAGATCGCGGTGGATGAACGGTTATTAAAAATGCCAACCACCCTAAAACTATTAAAATTAGTATGGTGTTTCCACATGTCCATACCTTAAACATTTAGCTGACACCTTCAGTTGTCATGTCACTTGAGCTCACATTTCGCTGAAAAAATGAACATGCCATGTCGAATGGCGAAATTTGAAACAGAACCAAGTAATGCATGATACATTTCTAGTTTTCAATTGAGGATAAACGCAATAGCACTACCCATTTACATCCCAACAAATATACATCACCGCACAAAGAACTTTATCGTTGTTTTCTTGGATCAGGAATTGCAGTAACCTCACAAGGGTAATCAGACAAGTCCCCACATTCAGAAAGTTTAGGTCGTTTTGTTTGGCAGAGGTAATAGCTTCTTCCATGAGGGCATGGCTTCAGGCAAATTCGCGTCACGGGATCATAAACTTGATGAAACTCGAACTTTTGCATCCACAACAGATATTTCTACCAGCTGTATGTCTTGTCCAGGTGGTACGATATTGTAAGGGCTATATTTTGTTGGTCCATCCTCTCCATCGTCGCTGCTGTAGAGCACATATTCATGATATGTCAGCGCAAACTGCAAAGAAAAGGAATCAATTAGACTAAGTGATGAGGCGACACTACTCTGAAAGTTAAAGTTAATGGTGGCACGATAATTTAAGGGCTGATCAAACCATGGTAAAATTGACACTGTTGAATGCGTGCTCCGATATGTAGCTTTTTACTGGTTGGAAAAGATCCTCGTATGCTTTTTTAGCTTATGAGTTATGATTGTGCAACCATGAACAGTAAACAAAGCTTTTGTGTCAAAAGAAGTGAAATAATGACTTCATGTTTCAACAAAGTTACAATCTGCAAATAAACTGTCTAAAAACCGCAGATATCACTTACATCGGCCATGTCTTCCTACAAACAGTCCAGCTACAGCAGTGTCTTGCTATGTAGCATGCAATCAGACATTGATGTTTTCATAGAACAATATACTAGTCCGGTAACATATGATTATATCCCACCAGAAACAGGTCGAATTCTGAATCTGAATGTTCCACAAATCTGTCCAAGGTAACTACTAAGATCAACAACAGCTGAATGACCATAAATTCTTGCGGTTTACAATTCTGAATTGGTTATCTCATCTAAAAACGTTATTTGATTAAAAGAACCTTTCCTTCTGGTCTGCCGACTACATGCATCGCTCTATTCGTGTTGTAAGACTTAGCAACTGAGGCTTCGGCTGCTGGTATACAGAAAGGAGAGAAATTACAATGCTGCTCCAGCCCAACAAAAGGTAGTAGCACTACTCCCGCAAACACATCCACTAATCATTTGATGATCTGCTACGGCAATTGCTGATTCAAGTCGTAGCTAGCCAGCACTACCAACGAGATCGGGGAAGGGGTGACAGGAAGAAAGGGCTGGACCTTGAGTAATGGTCGGTAGAGCTTCTGCCGCAGAAGGCGGCGGACGCAGACGCTGGCCTTCCACTTTTTTTTTTGAGAAGTCACGGGGGGGGGGACAAGATCCCCACCTTAAATTTATTTCAGCAGCAGATTACAAGGTCACGCACGGCGTGAAGAGAGGAACGTACACCACAAGTCGACGTGTTCCTTTTGATCCGGTCTTTTGCACCGGTTAACCCAAAGAATTAAGCCTGAGACAATGTTACCAATAGTTACAGAGGCATTTTGGTCAATGGCCCTAACCACTTTGGCATTCCGAGCGTCCCAAATCTTCCAGCAGATGGCGAGGGCGATGGAGGGCCAGACGTCTCGTGGTAGTCCGTCCGGTAGGGGAGAGGTCCATAAGTCTGTGAACTGTCCAAAGGAGGGGGCGATGCCAATCCTTGTCCAGACAGTGCGAGCAGCGAAACAGGTGAAGAAGAGGTGCTCGCGGTTCTCGACAGGGTGGCTGCATCGAGGGCAGATAGCATTGTCAAGTATCGTCTTCTTGTGGAGGTTGGCGCGGGTGTTCAACCTGTCGAAGTGGAGCAGCCATCCGAAGATCTTGATTTTTTGTGGAGTGAAGGAGTCCCAGATGTTGGCGAGCTGATCGTCCTGCAGCTGGGAGGAGAGGGCTGCGTATGCACCCCTAGAGGTGAACCTGGAGCCATCCATCATCCGCCTGTCGTCGGCCGAGCTGTTCAGCGAGATTCCCTGCAACAAAAGAGACAGCGACCGTAGCGCATAGCTCGCAGCCGAGGTTAGCCTGTTTCTCAGGTTAGTTTCGATCCCGTCCTGCAGCACCGAGGCGACTAAGTCAAATTGTTTTAGGTGGTGTGAGAAAATGGCGGGGAAGGCAGTGGCAAGGGGCTCAGGGAGGAGCCATCTATCTAACCAGAAGTAGGTGGATCGGCCATCGTCGACTTTGCACTGTGAGATTTGGCGAAGTATGTGGATGTGTTTTTTTACAATGGAGGCTAGAAAGGTGGAGTGGGATGTTTGATGCATAGGGTAGGGTGAGTGGTGAAGTATCCAAGTTTTCCACGGCAAATCAGCAGAATGCAGGAATTTGTAAGCAAATTTCAACGGTAGGCACTCGTTTTGTATCTCAAGATTTTTAACACCTAAACCACCTGCAGCTTTGGGTGTGAAAACTTTGACCCAAGCAACAAGACATTGTGCACCCGTGCAGGTATCCTCTGCGGCCCAGAAGAAAGAACGTCTTTTTTTGTTATATTTGGCTATATCTTGTTTAGCGAGGGGGAAACATGACATAATGTACGTGGGAAGACTATCGAGAACAGAAGTCATGAGAGCAAGCCTCCCCCCTTTGTTGAGGAGATTTGCTTGCCAACCAGCTAGATATTTTTCTGCGTTGGAGAAAAGGGGAATGATGTCAGAAGAACCGATTTTGTGAGCAGAGAGTGGAAGTCCGAGGTAGGTCTGGGGAAAAGAGGAAATAGTAGTTCCGAGCATTTGAGCAATGTCAGTGGCTGTTTGATGTTCTAGGTGGATAGGGATGAAGGTGGATTTGATATAATTGATATTCAGGCCAGTCGCTAGGGCAAAGTCCTGGAGAACTATTTTTAGGTTGTGGGCAGCCGAGGTAGTGGCTTTGACCATAATCAGAGTGTCATCCGCGTATTGAAGGACAACCGGGGGGAGATTGGGGCATAGAGGGTGGTCGAGCAGGCCAGCGTTAGAAGCGTGGATGATCATTTGGGGTAGAAGGTCAGCAATTGTGTTAAAGAGGTAGGGGGAAAGAGGGTCACCCTGGCGCAAACCATTTTTGCAGTTGATCCAGGGACCAGGAACACCATTTAGCAGGATCGCGGTTTTGCCTGTGCGTAAAATGTCCAGGAGCCAGTCACACCATTTTGGGGGGAAGCCTCTGTGGCGAAGGATAGTGATGAGAGCAGTCCAGTTAACGGAGTCGAAGGCTTTTCTAAAGTCTAGTTTAATGACTATTGTGGGTGCCTTCCTTTTGTGACAGCAGTTTAGCAGGTCAGCGGCGTAGACAAAGTTCTCCGAAATCGATCTGCCTGAAAGGAACCCAGTCTGGTCTTGGTTAACGAGTAGGGGTATAAGAGGTTTGAGTCTGTTTGTGAGAACTTTGGCAATGGCTTTGATTGAGCAGTTTTGCAGAGAGATAGGCCTGAAGGCGTCAGGGGTGCGGGCACCGTCTTTTTTTGGGAGCAGGATGATATGAGCCCGGTTAATGGCAGATGTGTCAGTTTTTTGCGCATGAAAATCTCTGAAAAGGTCGAAGACTAGATTTTTAACTGTGTTCCAGTATTTTCTATACAAAGCAGGGCCAAAGCCGTCAGGGCCAGGACTTGCCAGAGTGTTCATACCATGGAAAGCATCCACAATTTCTTGTTCCGTGAAGGGGGCATCTAAGTGACGAAGCTGGGGAAGAGGGGAAGGATAGATGTCTTGAAGAGAGAAGTTCCAAGAGCTTGCTGAGGCGGATCCAAGCAGCGACCTGAAGTAGTCAGTGAGCGCCATAGATTCTTGAAGGCGCAATTCGAACTGTTGAGGGAGCCGTCCACCCCCTATGGCGTCGATGCGGCGGGCCGGTGACCGTGGCGTCAGGGGCCGCTCGAGTCGCAGTCCGTCCACTCCGAGAAGGGGGCCTCGTCGTGTGGCGTGCGGGATCGTCTGGCCGGCGATGGGGCGAATGAATCGCCGGAGATGGGGAGGTCGGCGTCCGATCCCGCAGGCGAGTAGAGCATGACCCGCAGATCCGATCCCGCAGGTGATGCCGGCGGCGCCGCGGTCAAGGGATCGAGGGAGAGAAGGGAGGCCATCGGCGCCGCCCTCACGGGATCGAGGGAGAGAAGATGGTCATGGGATGAGGAGAAGACGAGTAACTTTTCGTTTAGACAAATGACCATAATACCCTGGTGGGATTAAACTTCCGCTTAATGATTGAAATCAATGGCTGGAATAATTTAGAAGGGGAGGTCGGCCAATCAACGATTAGAATAATTTAGTAGGGGAGAAACCTGAAACTACCTGAAACTACCCGCGAGGTAGTTTCACAAGCACCGTAAAAGAGCTCCTAATTGAATCTCCTCAATTTCGACCTGGAGAATTTATGGAACAATCCAACAATAATCCGGCTACCCGGACATGCTAGAAACTTTGTAGAAAAACACCAGCCATGGACCACACCATCCAACCTAGCAAGATACATGCCGACTACCTTTTAGACTACACCATCCACTCCAGTCTCATGTAGAGCCATGACCTCATTGAAGAGACTCACCTTCACTGATTGACAGCCCACTTCATACTTGAACTTTATCCTCTTGTCAAGACACGTACAGGACCATGCTTCCACTGCAACGGAACTTCACAGAGATAAGCACTTGTACACAATGACTCACGGACACGACGCCGATCACACGTGCAAACATGCACACAATTGACTCATCTACCTCCACCGCCTTAACGCCGGTAGCTCCCTGTTGTCTCCTCTGTGTCACTCTGCCGAACGACGATCCCCCGCCCCGAGACGCTAGTCTGGTCGCCTCCTTGGGGCAAGCGTGGTTTCAGATCTTGAGACTCGCTCTGGTACCAATTGTTGAGATTCGCATACAGAATCGATCTCATAAAGTATCAGAACACACGAAAGACAAACTTTGCCAAACGCATGTATCGTGCCTCTTGTTTTCTCTCTTCATTTCTCAATACTCTCAGTTACAATCATGTTACAGGACCTTGCATATATATGCAGCAGCCGCCGACCCAAAACCAACTAAACCTACTCGTACAATGTGACAGTATTTGCCTCGGTATATTCGTTAGTTAAAATTGATCATCAAATGGCGCACGTGCTTACATTTTGGTACATGAGCCGGATCCGGACCATGCCTTCTCAATTACAATCCAAGAAGGTTAATGTTACGTCCTCGATACTCCTCCTGATTAAGTACTAAAGTAATTTGCATCAATGCACGGAGCCAGCCACGATCTCTCGATACTTTTTCGTGATCCAAGTTCCATCGATCTATCGATCATCTAGCTAGGTTCATATCGTCGATTGATCATCCGGCCATGTCGGGTTCCGGCGTCGTCCACTTCGAGCTCGACTGTTCGCCGATCGATCAGGTCCCCTTCGACCGTGCCGTCTACTCCGACATCATCTCCGCCGGGGGCACGACTGGAGGATGTCCTGCACCCCAAAAGACGTAGCCGGCTTCGTGTCCGTGTACCTAGAGCTCATCAGCAAGGCCAAGAACGTCAGGGTCATCTTTGACGCCGCCATTACGGGCAGCGACCAGGTGGTCGGGCCGTCGTGCTTCTCGCGGCGCAGGACCGTGCATGTCTACAATAACCCACTTAGACCCGGCGAGTACGCGCTCTCGGGGTTCCCTCGGTTCATTCACCGGGGCGACCTCCGCGATTACGCCGGGAGCAATGGCCGGGTCACGGTCATGTGTGCTGTCTCGGTTCTCGACGAAGGTAAGCCGGCCGCATCGATGGCCATAGTGCCGAAGAAGAAGACATCAGCGCTGTTCTCGGAAATAGGAGATCATCTTGGTTGCCTGCTGGATTCCGCCGCCTTGTCCGACGTGTCGTTTGTCGTGGGCGAGGATGAAGAGGCACCGCCGCTGCGTGCGCACCGTGCTATTCTCGCCGCACGCTCGCCGGTCTTCAGGGCGCAGTTCTGCGGCCACATGCTCGAGGCCAACACGCCGTCGCCGACCATCATGGTGCCCGACATGAACTCCGAGACGTTTAAGGCGATGCTACGCTTCATGTACACAGACAACCTGCCAGCCGGTCTTGGACTTGGGCACGACGACGATGGAGAGGAAGAGGCCCTCCGGTCTCTTCTTGCCGCGGCAGATCTGTACGCCCTGGACAGGTTGAAGCTTTTGTGTGCACGGAAGCTGCTGCACAACTTGTCGGTTCACACGGTCACCGCCGTGTTGGACTGTGCTGAAATGTACAACTGCCCGGAACTGAAAACCAAGTGCATCGAGTTCGTCGTGGCCGACTGGAATCTAAAGAAGGTCGCACTCACCGATGCTTTCATCGAGCTGGTGAGAAGATCCCCGTCGTTACTGTCTGAAATGAGAAACAAGGCCTGAGACATAACATTATACTCTCTTAATCGTCTGAGAACTGTCATATGAGAAGGCCCCCGTCGTTACTACATGTAGTACTGTTTTTGCAGAACCGAAAAGGCTAGGTATTTCAATTTCACGGCTCATTGGAGTAGGATCATGTTTTAAATCAGCGCATGATTAAGTGCCAAAAAACCAAGGACACGATTAGGACGCGACATGTCCCATCATTTCTTGGCTATTTGGATTTTGGTTGTAAAATCTGTGTGCCCATCATATTTTGTTCAGGCGAGAGCTAAATACCGTTGACTGGCAATGGGATATTCAGTATTGCAGGAAGATATTCCGAATTAAATCCCTCTTCCGGGTCCAATCATCAGTATTTTTTTTGCGAATCAGAGAGCTTTATAAATTTCGCGACATGATTACAATCACTCCGAAGAGTATCAGCGAGAAAACCTGGGTTATAGTTGATCCACATGCATCTCCTCCTATCACTACTAGCTTGTTTAGCACAAAGATGGGCAGCGATATTAGCATCACGCCCCACCGTCAGAGAAAATTGCAAAAAACCACCACAATTGGAGGTTAAGCTTCAAAAAACCACCGGTTTTCACCTCTTTCGCAAATCACCACCACTATTCATTGACAACGTGACAGAAAACACTGATTGTGTCTGTTAGCTCATTTTAACCGTGATTCTGACAGGTGGGGGCCATTGACAGATGTAAATTTGTGTATAAATTTGTTTGCCACGTCACGCCTTACAGTGGCCCCCACCTGTCAGGATCACGATTAAACGAGCTAATAGACAACATCAGTGTTTTATGTCAAGTTGTCAACAAATAGTGGTGGTAATTTACGAAAAAGATGAAAACCGGTGGTTTTGTGAAGCTTAACCACCAATTGTGATGATTTTTTGCAATTTTCTCCCACCGCCACAGTGCTACAACTAGCTAAAGCTCCCTTTATTTCTCTAATCTCTGACAAATGGCCATAATCTCTGAGGTGTTGTTGGTCTCATCATTGCCTAAATCGGCCGCAGTCTTGGAATCACTCTCAATGATCACATTTGTGTACCCCCGTTCCAAGGCATGTCTCGCTCCTTCACAAATTGCCAAAGCCTCCATACAAAGCACATTAGCAGCTTGATGTGACGCCCCAAAATCGGTACCATGCAGATTTTAGCGATCCCGCCAAAATCCGCATAATAACGATCTCAGGACGCCCACCAGACACAACGTGCACGCCGAAACATGCGCGTTATGTGGGTGGAATTGTGATAACATTACAACAGTTCACGAAATAATCCGCAACAACAACAGAAGAAGATATATATACAAGAACGACTCAAACAAGTCAGGATACAACTGATACATTACAAAGATCCAAAGCACAGCGAAAGCAAAAATAGCGTCCGACTACGGACAAGATACAAATTGGACTAAGAGTCCTGAAGATAAACGAAGGCGTCCATATCCCTGCCCAGGCCGAGCCAGAGGGATACCCAAGCTAACGTCGTCAGACTTCAAACCTGTTGACTGCACAAAAGAGTACAGCCCAAAGATGGGTCAGGCACAACCGCCTGGCAAGCAATGCTCACAAGATACCAACACAAAGGCTACCAAAGTATAGGAAGGTGGACTGAAGCGGCAACAGCAGCACTAACAACCTATAGAGACGCTCTACAACTTCCGGCTATTGGAGAGGGATAAGAGAGCGTGACGGAACCAACTAGCTTCTAACAACAAACATAACACTTCCCAGATTCACCCCCTCAACCAAGTATGAGGAAGCAATCGAGGGAAACTCACACAGTTGTCAAGTTTTAGTTTTCATGTTATTGTGTAAATAGGTCTAATTTACTAATCAAGTTAATTAGAATCATTAGGTGTAAGTTTTCTATGATCTTGTTAGCCAGCACCTTCACCAAGTCGTCCATAACCGCGGACACGGCTTTTCGAAAAGATTTATCCCTGCAGGGGGGCACTACTGTTAACCCATACACGTTTGATCAACCCAGTAAAAAGGTAGGGTCTCACAACACTACTCTTTCCTTCACCGCAACAAGTCCAAGGAGCCACGGGAGCTATGCTGGTCCCGGCCAGAAAGGTGAAACCACACCCCTCCGCACCAACAGGCCGCGCCCTATATGCATGTAACAAGGCATACCGCCAAAGTAAAATACTACACTAGTATCAATGCATATGAGTCAAATGGAAAGCCCGAACTAGGTGTGGCCCCTGGACAAGCTGAAGTTCCGGTCAAAGTCGAGGGGGATTCCATAAGATCTCCCACATGTGGGTAGCGCGCTCGTCTTGGATCCAGGGACAAGAACTGAGGTCCTAAAGCGACACTTAGCAGAACAAAACACCAACGCCTTGGCCTTCCGCCGGGTGCCTTATCATTTAGTTCATTACCCACAAACATTATCATCATTTTAAAGTAAGGTGAGCCAACCTATCATACTAAGCATGTGAAGCAAAAGATAGACCGACTTGCAACAACAGACCTAAGCATGCAACTACGACTCGCAAGGCCAACAGTAAACAAACAACAAGGTAATAGGATGTGGGGATAAGGCTGTATGTGGCTGCATGGTAAACATGAATGGGATCGAGACACAAGCATCGTAATATAAGGATAGCATAGATCAACGGCAAGAATGGAAGACAATGTAATGGTAGCAAGTGAGCAAAGCTTGCCTGAGAACACCGTAGAGGTAGCAGAACTTGTCGTTACTCACATCATCTCAACGTCTTATCCGCGAAGAAGCAACAAACACTGGAAAACGCAAAAGATGCATCTTACAACTACGGCAAAAGATCCAGCATGTTCATGGTATGATACATGACATGGCAAGATGCAATTTAGCCAAATTAAGCGGAACCGGGGTTCCGACAATTAATTATAGGTTCAAGTTATTTATCTAACCACAAAGTTAAATGTTGATTAACATGTGAGACATGGCATGGGTGAGCTACACAAATTAAATGGAATAGGGCAATAATTAATTAAATACCCACACATTCCATATTATTTATTTATTTAGGTGAGCATGCAAAAACTAATAAACAACAAGCTAGATGATGCAAACATGATTATGGATGACATATTAATATTCATTGCATTTTTCTGATAAAGATAGATATATAATTTGCATTGTTTGGATTTAAGATGAGCAAGTTATAGCATTTATAAAATGGAGACATTTTCTGAAAAAAAGAAAAAAGAAAAGGAGAATGTGCCTAGACTGGAATCCGAACACAGCATCTCAGGAACAGAAGAGCAGCACGCTAGCCAGTGGCCTGGGCTTGTGTTTCTGTTTGAACTCGGACGTGGCTGTATATGAAGCAGCGCTGGTCGTATAACTGAATTTCAACAGAAAGGTTCAGACTTTTCTGAAGCAAGGCGACAGCGACGAACTTGCAGCGTCGCTGCTGGTTTCCTTGCGCGTGTGCGAGTGGAGATCGTGCAGGATGCGGTGTGGGGCTGCGGCTGTGCTGAAGACAGGAAGCAGTAGCCCGTGCGTGCTGTGCAAAGACGTGCAAGCTCGCAGCTTGCACGCGACGGCCATGGCGGACAGCGCCGGAACGGCGGCAACACGAGAAGGAAAAGAGGGGGAAAAGATTTCCAGGACGTGTGGCTGCTCACCAGGGGCTTGGCAGAGAGGCGGCCGACCTGGGGACAACGAATTCGACGGGAAGTAGAGGACGAAGACGGTGGCCTTGGCGTTCCCGCGGACGGACGGCGTCGTGGAAGAAGAACTCGTTGGCGACGATCCTTCGAGGTGCAGCTCAAATCCTTCCGGCTCCTGACGTACTCGACGACGGCGCATCTCTTGGAGATGAAGTCTTGGCTCGCGGCGGCGCTTACTGTCGGGGACGATGATGGCGGCTGGCCTTGGCACGCCGGAGCGCACCCGGGGCGAGCTCGTTACCGAGAAGCAGGAGAGGGGAGAGGTGGCGCCGAGGTGGGGAATCGAAGGAGAGGTGCCAGGAATAGCTCGCAGACATGGCGGCAAGGATTTCGGGTGTCCATGGCGACGGCTCGGAGTAGCTTCATGCATCGGTCATGGAGATGCTCTCGGATCAAGGTGGAGAAGAAACTGGGAGGGAGAGAGTGTGGATTGGCGGCGGCGCTGAGGGGAAAAATAAGCTAGGGTTGGAGGAGAGAGGGAAGCGCGCTTTATAGAGGGGAGAAGCGAAGCCACGGTGCGGTGGTGGCTGGCACGCCATGTGCGTGCTCTCTCCGTACGGGAAGAAAGCGAAAGGGAGGAGGAGTTGGGCTGGGCCAGAAGAAGGAGATGGCCAGATGGGCCAGATTGTGAATTTCCAGCCCTTTTTCAATTACCAGAATTTGGCAATAGAAAAAAAGGTAACAGAGAGAAAGAGAGAATTAAAAGATATAGACAAGAGGGAAAGAAATAGAAAAGAGAGGAATAAAAGAGAGGCAAGGCTTTTACAAAATAATTTACAAAACTTTAATTTTGATTTGAAATAGTTTTGCAATAACTCCCAAATATATTATTTTGGGTTATTTAAAATAGGAAAAGAGGGAGAAGGATTTATTATTTGCCAAAACTAAAATAGGGTTTGCCAAAATAATATTTTTTAGTTTTAGCAAAAACATGCAAGGTGATAACAAGATGCATGATGACATGATGATGCAAAAGGAAAAAAAAAACAAACAAAAACTAATTGGGGAAAACTCCCGGGGCATTACAGACGACACCACTAACAAGGGATCGCGCCCCCGCGATCCACCCCAAGACAACAGGAAGAGAGGGATAATCTATCGGATCTTCGTGCTCCATGTTGATCTTCTCGACACCACTAACAAGAGATTGTAACTCCATCTTCAACATGTCGACACCACTAACAAGAGATTGTTGCTCATCTCGAAGGCGACTTCCGAAGGTCGAACCTAATAGGTTAAAAGGCAAGAGATCGTCCACCCACGTTGGATCCTATAACTTTGAAAGATGGGTAAGAGAGGAGACTCCAAAACAAGTAAGGTAAGAGGAGAAGCAGAATAGAGGTAAGGAGTAAACAAGAATCCTATTGAGATCTTTCCAAAAATAGTTTTAGCCAAAAATAGTTTTGACACTCTACAAACAACGACCGTTAGCGAGGTTATCCTATAGGCTTTGCGGACCCGCTGCTTCGATAACCAATTGTATCGAAACAACCAAGGGTTTCGGAAACCAAAGCTCTGATACCACTTTGTGACGCCCCAAAATCGGTACCATGCAGATTTTAGCGATCCCGCCAAAATCCGCATAATAACGATCTCAGGACGCCCACCAGACACAACGTGCACGCCGAAACATGCGCGTTATGTGGGTGGAATTGTGATAACATTACAACAGTTCACGAAATAATCCGCAACAACAACAGAAGAAGATATATATACAAGAACGACTCAAACAAGTCAGGATACAACTGATACATTACAAAGATCCAAAGCACAGCGAAAGCAAAAATAGCGTCCGACTACGGACAAGATACAAATTGGACTAAGAGTCCTGAAGATAAACGAAGGCGTCCATATCCCTGCCCAGGCCGAGCCAGAGGGATACCCAAGCTAACGTCGTCAGACTTCAAACCTGTTGACTGCACAAAAGAGTACAGCCCAAAGATGGGTCAGGCACAACCGCCTGGCAAGCAATGCTCACAAGATACCAACACAAAGGCTACCAAAGTATAGGAAGGTGGACTGAAGCGGCAACAGCAGCACTAACAACCTATAGAGACGCTCTACAACTTCCGGCTATTGGAGAGGGATAAGAGAGCGTGACGGAACCAACTAGCTTCTAACAACAAACATAACACTTCCCAGATTCACCCCCTCAACCAAGTATGAGGAAGCAATCGAGGGAAACTCACACAGTTGTCAAGTTTTAGTTTTCATGTTATTGTGTAAATAGGTCTAATTTACTAATCAAGTTAATTAGAATCATTAGGTGTAAGTTTTCTATGATCTTGTTAGCCAGCACCTTCACCAAGTCGTCCATAACCGCGGACACGGCTTTTCGAAAAGATTTATCCCTGCAGGGGGGCACTACTGTTAACCCATACACGTTTGATCAACCCAGTAAAAAGGTAGGGTCTCACAACACTACTCTTTCCTTCACCGCAACAAGTCCAAGGAGCCACGGGAGCTATGCTGGTCCCGGCCAGAAAGGTGAAACCACACCCCTCCGCACCAACAGGCCGCGCCCTATATGCATGTAACAAGGCATACCGCCAAAGTAAAATACTACACTAGTATCAATGCATATGAGTCAAATGGAAAGCCCGAACTAGGTGTGGCCCCTGGACAAGCTGAAGTTCCGGTCAAAGTCGAGGGGGATTCCATAAGATCTCCCACATGTGGGTAGCGCGCTCGTCTTGGATCCAGGGACAAGAACTGAGGTCCTAAAGCGACACTTAGCAGAACAAAACACCAACGCCTTGGCCTTCCGCCGGGTGCCTTATCATTTAGTTCATTACCCACAAACATTATCATCATTTTAAAGTAAGGTGAGCCAACCTATCATACTAAGCATGTGAAGCAAAAGATAGACCGACTTGCAACAACAGACCTAAGCATGCAACTACGACTCGCAAGGCCAACAGTAAACAAACAACAAGGTAATAGGATGTGGGGATAAGGCTGTATGTGGCTGCATGGTAAACATGAATGGGATCGAGACACAAGCATCGTAATATAAGGATAGCATAGATCAACGGCAAGAATGGAAGACAATGTAATGGTAGCAAGTGAGCAAAGCTTGCCTGAGAACACCGTAGAGGTAGCAGAACTTGTCGTTACTCACATCATCTCAACGTCTTATCCGCGAAGAAGCAACAAACACTGGAAAGCGCAAAAGATGCATCTTACAACTACGGCAAAAGATCCAGCATGTTCATGGTATGATACATGACATGGCAAGATGCAATTTAGCCAAATTAAGCGGAACCGGGGTTCCGACAATTAATTATAGGTTCAAGTTATTTATCTAACCACAAAGTTAAATGTTGATTAACATGTGAGACATGGCATGGGTGAGCTACACAAATTAAATGGAATAGGGCAATAATTAATTAAATACCCACACATTCCATATTATTTATTTATTTAGGTGAGCATGCAAAAACTAATAAACAACAAGCTAGATGATGCAAACATGATTATGGATGACATATTAATATTCATTGCATTTTTCTGATAAAGATAGATATATAATTTGCATTGTTTGGATTTAAGATGAGCAAGTTATAGCATTTATAAAATGGAGACATTTTCTGAAAAAAAGAAAAAAGAAAAGGAGAATGTGCCTAGACTGGAATCCGAACACAGCATCTCAGGAACAGAAGAGCAGCACGCTAGCCAGTGGCCTGGGCTTGTGTTTCTGTTTGAACTCGGACGTGGCTGTATATGAAGCAGCGCTGGTCGTATAACTGAATTTCAACAGAAAGGTTCAGACTTTTCTGAAGCAAGGCGACAGCGACGAACTTGCAGCGTCGCTGCTGGTTTCCTTGCGCGTGTGCGAGTGGAGATCGTGCAGGATGCGGTGTGGGGCTGCGGCTGTGCTGAAGACAGGAAGCAGTAGCCCGTGCGTGCTGTGCAAAGACGTGCAAGCTCGCAGCTTGCACGCGACGGCCATGGCGGACAGCGCCGGAACGGCGGCAACACGAGAAGGAAAAGAGGGGGAAAAGATTTCCAGGACGTGTGGCTGCTCACCAGGGGCTTGGCAGAGAGGCGGCCGACCTGGGGACAACGAATTCGACGGGAAGTAGAGGACGAAGACGGTGGCCTTGGCGTTCCCGCGGACGGACGGCGTCGTGGAAGAAGAACTCGTTGGCGACGATCCTTCGAGGTGCAGCTCAAATCCTTCCGGCTCCTGACGTACTCGACGACGGCGCATCTCTTGGAGATGAAGTCTTGGCTCGCGGCGGCGCTTACTGTCGGGGACGATGATGGCGGCTGGCCTTGGCACGCCGGAGCGCACCCGGGGCGAGCTCGTTACCGAGAAGCAGGAGAGGGGAGAGGTGGCGCCGAGGTGGGGAATCGAAGGAGAGGTGCCAGGAATAGCTCGCAGACATGGCGGCAAGGATTTCGGGTGTCCATGGCGACGGCTCGGAGTAGCTTCATGCATCGGTCATGGAGATGCTCTCGGATCAAGGTGGAGAAGAAACTGGGAGGGAGAGAGTGTGGATTGGCGGCGGCGCTGAGGGAAAAATAAGCTAGGGTTGGAGGAGAGAGGGAAGCGCGCTTTATAGAGGGGAGAAGCGAAGCCACGGTGCGGTGGTGGCTGGCACGCCATGTGCGTGCTCTCTCCGTACGGGAAGAAAGCGAAAGGGAGGAGGAGTTGGGCTGGGCCAGAAGAAGGAGATGGCCAGATGGGCCAGATTGTGAATTTCCAGCCCTTTTTCAATTACCAGAATTTGGCAATAGAAAAAAAGGTAACAGAGAGAAAGAGAGAATTAAAAGATATAGACAAGAGGGAAAGAAATAGAAAAGAGAGGAATAAAAGAGAGGCAAGGCTTTTACAAAATAATTTACAAAACTTTAATTTTGATTTGAAATAGTTTTGCAATAACTCCCAAATATATTATTTTGGGTTATTTAAAATAGGAAAAGAGGGAGAAGGATTTATTATTTGCCAAAACTAAAATAGGGTTTGCCAAAATAATATTTTTTAGTTTTAGCAAAAACATGCAAGGTGATAACAAGATGCATGATGACATGATGATGCAAAAGGAAAAAAAAAACAAACAAAAACTAATTGGGGAAAACTCCCGGGGCATTACACTTGATCATGCCAACATGCTTGAGCCCTGATCATATCTCCCATATGGTTGCGTACAATAAAGCCAGTACCACCATTCGATGTTGAGGCAAAGAAACTTGCGTCAGTATTTATTTTGATTACTCCCTCCTCTGGTGCCTTCCACCTCTGTTTCTTCTTTGGCACCTTTGCTGGTTTGTCACTTTTTAGTTGCGCCAAATCCAGCGTTGTCTGCATAACCCACCGGATCGAATCCTTCACTGATCGACCTCCCTCACCATGCTTCAGTGCGTTCCGTTCCTGCCATGCTGCCCAGCTGCCACATAAAATTATGCACCTTTGTGGTTCAGTTAACAATTTGCTGTCCAGCATGTCCATGGCCCAGGTATTCGGATGCAATTCTGGAATTTCAACACCCGCTGTCGCCTTCAAATCTGCCCAGGAAAGTTTGACCCAAGTGCATCGGTACAGAGCATGTTGGATGGTCTCCTCTTGTACCCCACACGCTTCGCAGAAAGAAATGCGCTCTATATGGCGATCCTTAAGGATCTTTCTTGCTGGAATGAACTGATTCATTACCAGCCACCAGAAGATCTGACTTTGGGAGGTACCTGTAGTTTCCACAGCTTCTTCCAGCACGTATTGGTCGCATCCCCGGAACCTGACGGCTGAAGCGCACGTTGTTCATTCGCTAGTAAACGGTAGGCAGATCGAACCGTAAAAATCCCCGACTTTTCCTATGTCCATGCCCATTTATCTTCTGCATATCTTCCCAGCGGAATCTGCCGGATTGCTCTTCTATCCGTTTCAATGAAGTTCGCCACAAGCTTGTCCTCGGACCAGCACATGAGATCAGAATCGATTAGTTCTTCAACCATTGTGGCAGTGGCTTCCGAGCGTCTGCACAAGGGCCGACCATTCACATTCGACGGGATCCATGGATCAGTAAAAACTCGGATATTGCTCCCATCGCCCACACGTTTGATAAGGCCCTTGCGTAGGCCTTCCCTCCCGTGCAAAATAGCACGCCACACATGTGATGAGTTTCTTTTCATCCTAGCCTCCATGAACTCTTGCTGGTGATAATATTTACCCCGAAAAACTTTCGCACAGAGTGAATCCGGGTTCGTTATCAGTTGTCATCCTTGTTTGGCAAGCATGGCTTGGTTAAAGAGCTCGAACGCCACTTCTTCCAGTGGATCTTCTCTTAAGCTCATTACCACCCCACCAAAACCTTGCCACGACACTAGTAATCTTCTTGCACATTTTCTTTGATAGCTTGAAACAGCTCATCGAGTAGGTCAGGATAGCTTGACATATCGCCTTTACCAGCGTCTCCCTAGCGGCACCATCCATATTCTTGGCTGCGTAACCATTTACTAGCTTTTTAATTCTTGCAACTATATGCTCAAATTGATCATCCGTAGAGCGACCTAGAGCCGTGGGGAGGCCTAGGTACTTCTCTACCAACGCCTCAGCCTCAATACCAGATTGTTCATGTACTTCCCTCTTCATATCATCCGTGCAATTTGCACTAAAAATATTGCTGATTGTGTCCGGTTAACCATCTGGCCAGACCCAACCCAATACGTATCAAGAATACCTTGGAGGCGTTGGGCGATGTTAGCTGATGCTTGTACAAAGACCAGGCAGTTATCCGCGAATAAGAGGTGAGAGAGCCATGGAGTATGAATCCCCATCCTAATTCCTCGAGACAAATATTGCGGACCAGAAAATTTCAGCAAACTACTAAGACCTTCAGCACACAGCATAAATAAGTAAGGGGAAATTGGTCTCCTTGACGATACCCCTTGTAGGCCTGAAATATACAGAATACTTGCCATCACCCTCACCGAAAAAGATATTGTTTCAACACATTTCATTACTAGATTTATCCAACTTGGAGAGAATCCCAGTTTTTCCATCACCGCTCTCAAATACACCCATTCAACACGGTCATATGCTTTTGCCATATCCAATTTAATAGAACACGCTCCACTTTACCCTTCTTCTTCTTTAGATAGTGGATGCTCTCATAGGCTGTTATGACATTATAGGTAATCAATCAGCCTGGGACAAATGCACTCTGTTCCTCCGATATCATCTCATCTAGCACCGGTCTTAGACGGAGAGCCAAAACTTTAGACGGTATCTTATATAAGACATTGCATAGAGCCATAGTCCGGTACTGAGACATCTCCAGTGGTTGCTTTACTTTTGAAATAAGCACAAGCACCGAGAGAGGCGTTTTGGCTCCCGAGCTCATATGCTCCTGTTATATTAAACGAAATTAAAACAATAGTTAAACATTTTCAAAAATTCTGAATTTTTTTGGTGATGAAAATATACATGTTTTTTAAATACATGCCAAGTTTCGTGGTGAAATATCATGTGTGGTGCTCTGTACAAAAATAACAAAATCAATGCTCTAAAAATTATGTTTTGAAATTGCATTTCGACCACTGATTTGTCTTTTTGGCACACGGCATACCGAATGTCATTTTGCAACGAAACTTTGGCATGTATGTTGGTTATTGGTATGTGTTATCCTCCAAATTTTGTCAGAATTTTTGAAAATGTTTTATTATTTTTAAATTTCATTTAATATACGAGGAGCATATGAGCTCGGGAGCCAAAGTGAATTTCTGCACAAGCACCGTGATATTATCTTCCTATGGCATCTCCCCTCCATCAAGAAATTTCCGAAAGGTATCACAAACGCTTCTTTTCAAAATGTCCCAGTGCTTAATATAAAAGCCAGTTGTGAGACCATCCAGTCCTGGTGATTTGTTTGGGTGCATCATAAAAAGGGTGTTTTGTATTTCCTGTCTGTAAAAAAGGAACACAGCCTCTCATTCATCTCCACCGTAACCTGTTGGGGCAAAAAAATTGTGATGACCTCTGGAACTGTGTTATCCTGCGCTGGGAACAAGTCGGTGTAAAAGTTAGTAGCCAAATGTTCCTCAGCTTGAGAAGACACAGAAGTACCATCCTCCTTTCGCAGCTACAAAATTTTGTTGGTTCTGCTCCTCTTCTTTGCCTTGGCGTGGAAATACACAGTGTCACGATCACCTTCCGTCAACCACTGGACTCTAGACCGCTGTCTCATCATCGATTCTTCTCTAGATAGAAGTTCAGAAATTTTAAGCATCAGTTGTTTCTCCTCTCGCGTTGGGCCTGAGCGAATTGAGCCCTCCAGTCTTTCTCGCATTTATTGCAGTTGTTTTCGGACAGAGCCAAACTCGGCAAATCCTATATACCGCCCAGCAGCTGCGCTAGACGGTCGCGCCGCCTGAAGCGCGCCGCTGCTGGGCCGGCCCATGTCCTGTTTTTTCCTTTTTTCTTCTCAGTTTCTTCTTTGTTTTTTTTTCGTTTTCTGTTTCTGTTTTTCTTTTTCTTCTGTTATTCTTTTTGTTTCTTATTTTTGTTTTTCTTTCAAAAATTCAAATTCAAATTTGTTTATTTTAGAAAATTGTCCAAATTCGAAATTTTGTTCCGATTCGAATTTTGTTCAAATTCGAATTTTATTCCGATTTGAAAATTGTTCGGATTTGATTTTTGTTTAGATTTGAATTTTGTTCGGACTTGAAAATTGTTCAGATTTTAAAATTGTTTGGATTTGATTTTTGTTCCGATTCAAAATTTGTTCCAAATTCGAATTTTTGTTCCAATTTGATTTTTGTTCGGAATTGAATTTTATTCGGATTTTAAAATTGTTCGGATTTGATTTTTGTTCAGATTCAAAAATTGTTCCAAAATCGAAATTTATTTTTCGATTCGAATTTTCTTCAAATTCGAATTTTGTTCTGATTCGAAATTTTGTTCAGATTTTGAAATTGTTCGGATTTGATTTTTGTTCAGATTTGAATTTTGTTCGGATTTGAAAATTGTTCGGATTTGATTTTTGTTCCGATTCAAAATTTGTTCCAAATTCAAAATTTTGTTCCGATTCGAATTTGTTCAAATTCGAATTTTTTTCCGATTCAAAATTTATTCCAAATTCGAAATTTTGTTCCGATTCGAATTTGTTCAAATTTGAATTTTGTTCCGATTCGAAAATTTGAAACAGATTTTAAAAATGAGCGAAACATACATACCAGTTTACCGATCGTGCGACCAAACAGTTTCGAAGCATAACCGATTGTACCAGTCCCGTGCAGCATATGGGTCCAGCCTAGTTCGGTAACGTGCAGGCGGCACAACGTCGAACTGCCACTAAGGAGCGACGTAGTGTCTAGCCACCCGCTCTGCACCAACTCCTCATATCTGTAGTGTCTAGCCCACATGTTCTCGTATCGAAAGGGCCTGCCTGCAGTTTCACCATTTAGCAACTGCGATTTACACACAGAAATCAGCAAGGCACTGTGGCCTAATTCCGTTGTTTGAATATGCTGAACCTAAGAGGTATCAAACAAATCCATAAATCTTTCATCTCCAAGACCTCTATCCAGCCTCACTGTAATGTTAGCTATTCCTTGCTGACGATTATCCCAGATATATTGAAGCCCCGAGTAGCCCAGGTCAACCATGCGACAGTAATTAACAGCGTCTCGGAAGCCCTCCATCTTCCACTCTTCTTGATCATTGCCTCCAAACTGTTTGTCAGGGTACCCATCCAGACGGTACCTGACCAAGCACAAGAGGAGGCAACGGACGAGGCGACGATGTACAAGCAAAGGCCAGCCCAGCCCGTAAAGCCCAACTCCAAGTACTACGGTCCGGACTGGCAGCGGTGACTACTAAAGGAAGAGGCCCAGCTACGACGTCGGCATCCAGTTGGATCACGACGGACGGCTCTCTCTCGATCCCCTTCTTCTCTCGTTCCTTGTCTCTGCTTCTTCTTCCTCCGCCATTCTCGATTCTAGTCTGTAATCAGTAATTGCCACTACAATTGTATCGAATCCGTGTGATAATCGAGCAAACCCTAGTAGCTACCTTACACCTGGTATCAGAGCCAGTCCACCACCCTTTCTCGAAAAAAAATTCCACATATTTTTCCCCATCCACCATGGATCCAACCAACGAGGAGATCCTTCGCCTGCTGCAGGAGTTGATCGACAGCACCGACCGCAGGCTTGCAGCGAGGTATGACAGGATGATCCAAGTCATCGACTCCTGCCTAACCACGGGCGGTACGCCGCCCTCTTCCTCGACTTCCGCCGGGAGTGACGTCTGTGGCGTCGCCGAGGTGCCCACGCCAGCGTCCCCCAACCCTATCGTTGAGGTGGCCACGCCAGCGTCCTCCGACTCCGACGCCAGGCTCGTCACCATCGACGTTGATGGCCCTGCAGCCCCAGCATGGACCACGCGTTCGACGGGAGACCCAAGCCGCAACACCACCGAGTCGAGTTCTGCACCCGCCCCAGCGACGGTGCCCACGGTGCACAAAGCCACCGTCGACATCGTTCCCGTGCTCGCTGCACCTGCAGGAACCGATGGCACCCTCGACGGTCAAGCCATCAGTGGCGTTCCGTCCACGCCCACCACCTGTTCGACGGTTTGCCTGCCCCGACACCCAGTGGCAGTGCCTGTACTGGTTGCGTCCCCGAAACTGGCTCCGACCGAGTGCGTCCTCAACACCAACACCATCCAGGTTGCTATGGTACCTCTTGCCGTGATGGGTGAGATTTCAGAAGTTTTTGCTCCTATGGATTCCACACCTGTGATTCAGTTGCAGCAGCTGTACAGTGTCAGTGAGCTCTTTAGTCCTAGTGCTTGTCAGCATGTCACGAACAAGGTCCCGTTACATCGGCCTATGCCCTGGCCTTCATTACTGGATGTTTATCCCACTGGAGATGACACACGACCCCTGCCATGGCCGTCGTTCATGGAAGATTATGGCTGCGACGCTCTAAGCAAGACCACAGTGAAGCCGTCTCAGTGGCGTAGTTCTGATAGTTCCTGTGCAAAAAGTTGTGCTGCTAGCAACAGATCTTACTTCCTGGATGGTCAGGCCAATGGAGATGAGACAAGGCCCCTGCCATGGCCGTCCTTCAGTGTAATTTGCGACTGTGAGTCTCCAAGTTATGCTGTCATGAAACAGTCTTGGCATTGCAGTTGTGTTAGTTCCCCTGCAACACTTTGTGATGTTATCAAATTCTCAGTCACAACATTCTATGGCACTATCTATGGGTTCCATTGGCTAGCTATGGTCAGAAGATCTGAACTGAAGTTACTGATGATCAGTTCTAAGTTTGTCACCTTACTGATAATTCTAGTGGACAGTGGCAATTTTGCAGCCTTCAATTGTGAGTATTTGGGTGTAGACACTACTCCCTGCATCGGTTCCTGGTTATTTGCTGGTTGCTTGCTTTTTGTATGCCGGAAGTCTGCAGTACAACCTTCAACTGATTGCTATATTGCAATATTAATTGTTGCTGGGCTAGGTAGTATTATGGATTGTCACCTATTGGGTTACCCTTGCAGATCAGTTATAACAACTTGTTTGTCTTGTTCCCAAGAGCATTGCCTTTATTGTTGTAGCTCTCAACGGAAAGAAATATGGATTCTGCATTCAAGGAGGAGGTCAAATAGCTCATATGATCACTTTTGTTGTGCAATTCAGGATGTTCTTTGCTGGCCTAGGAATTTTGTCACTGGAATTAATATGCACACCAGAGCGGCATCTATTCGGCGACTGTTGCTGATTGGTTATGTAACTGTCGTACCTTTTCTGAATCTGGTAAAAGTCTTGGTGCAGCCAAAGAAACCGTGGCAACACATCGCCATGGACTTCATTGAAGGCTTGCCGCAGTCAGGTCCGTACAATTGCCTGTTGGTAGTTGTGGATCGGTTCTCCAAGTATGGCCATTTCATACCGCTTGCACACCCTTATGCTGCTAGCAAGGTCGCAGCTCTGTTCATGGATCATGTATACAAGTTGCATAGCTTGCCAGAAACAATCACCTCAGATAGAGATCCAGTATTCACAAGCCATTTCTGGAGAGATCTTTTTCGAGCAATTGGTACTGAGTTGAAGCTTAATTCTGCTTATCATCCTGCCACTGATGGTCAAACGGAGCGCTTGAACCAATGTGTTGAAACATATCTCCGATGCTTCGTCCATGCATGTCCAAAGAAGTGGAGCAGTTGGTTAGCATTGGCAGAGTATTGGTACAATACCAGCCACCATTCCACACTCAATTCATCTCCGTTTGTGGTTCTTTATGGCCACGAACCACGACATTGGGGTCTTGAAACTCCAAGCCCTGCAGCACCACCAAACTTACAGTCCTGGATAACAGAGAGGAGAGTGGTACATGACCTCTTGCGTGTGCATCTCTTACGAGCTCAACAACTGATGAAAAAGTATGCAGATCAGAACAGGACATTCAGGGAGTTCAAGGTGGGGGACATGGTCTTTCTGAAACTACAACCTTATATCCAAGCATCAATTGCTCCTCGCGCCAACCATAAGCTGTTGTTCAAGTTCTACAGCCCTTTCCAAGTACTACAGCGTGTCAGTGACACATCCTACCGCATTAAGCTTCCTGAGGGATCAACCGTGCATCCGGTTTTCCATGTGTCGCTGCTTCGTCAAGCTCTCAAACCGGCTACGCCAGTCTCACAATCTTTACCTGATGTTACTGACAATCTGGCTATCCCTCAGAAGGTTCTTGCAACTCGTCTTCGCAAGAAAGCTAATCAAGTGGTGACGCAAAACTTAATCAAGTGGTCGAATGGAGATGAAGCAGCAGCGACATGGAAGATCGTGAAGAGCTTCGAGGACGATTCTCGGAGACGCCAGCTTGGGGACAAGCTGGTTCTCAAGGAGGAGGGGTGTCAGGGTACCCATCCAGACGGTACCTGACCAAGCACAAGAGGAGGCAACGGACGAGGCGACGATGTACAAGCAAAGGCCAGCCCAGCCCGTGAAGCCCAACTCCAAGTACTACGGCCCGGACTGGCAGCGGTGACTACTAAAGGAAGAGGCCCCGCTACGACGTCGGCATCCAGTTGGATCACGACGGACGGCTCTCTCTCGATCCCCTTCTTCTCTCGTTCCTTGTCTCTGCTTCTTCTTCCTCCGCCATTCTCGATTCTAGTCTGTAATCAGTAATTGCCACTACAATTGTATCGAATCCGTGTGATAATCGAGCAAACCCTAGTAGCTACCTTACACTGTTCCTCCGAACACAAGATTTCATTAAAATCCCCGGCACATAACCAAGGGTTTTCAAACTCCCCCTAAGATATTTTAACATCTCCCAATTCGGGCGTCTAGCCTGCCTTGAAGCATCACCATACAAAACTTGTAAACCCCCATTCTACACCTTCTGTTAAACTGTTCTTGATCATCACATCAATATGGTTCCTGCTAAAAGATTTTAGAGTCACATCCGAATCATCATTCCAGAGAAGGACCAGCCCTCCGCTAGCTCCTACAGTACTCTTCACACCGTAGGCACTATCAAAACCTAGTCTCCATTTAAGATCTTGCGCCCTCACATCCGAGATTTTGGTTTCCGAAAGGAAAACCAAAGGCAGACGATGCAGCCTCACGAGGCTGCTTATTTCCTGAACTGTCTCGGGTCACCCACATCCCCGGCAGACCTAAGAGATTCATTGTGCCCGGTGGTCATCCTGGAGGGATGTCGCCGATTTGCTTGATTGTCCAGAGATAGAGGTACCATCTTCCCTCTTGTGTCTCTTCTTTTCCTTCACACTTTGCTCATCATCCCCAGGGACGAAGGCAGAAAAAAATTCGTTGGGGTCAAGCTTTATTACACTGGGTTCATCTTCTACAATGAGCAGTGTTTTTTACTAATTTATTGAAGGTTTTGCTGAAGTTCACTGGTGTCAGCTGACCCCAACGCTAATGAAGCAGCTCCGTTTTCCCATCAACCTGCATACTGTTGGTTAGAGCCAACCGTTCAATACTAGGCTTGCTAACCTTGTCAAAGGCTAAACGCGTCTTGGCATTTTTCACCATATCCAGCATATATGATGATCCGTGGCTTTGACAGAACTTGACGCTATATCCGCCAGCTCCTCCTCAACATCCTTCATAGTTTTAAGTTCTGGGTGTAGACGCCAATCTACATAGTCACCTCTCCCGAGTGTGGGAAGTGCATGACCGTTTCCTCCACCCTGGAAGCTACCAGGCCAAGGCTCCCCACGCCCTCTACCACGCACCGATGGTCCACCGCCACTCACACCTCCTCGAAGGCCTCCAAACCCCCTGCCTCGACAAGAATCGGCGCGCATCCGGTAACCAAACTTGAGTTTCTTCTCCTCAAAGACCCCAATACCACACTTCTTGTATTTGACCTCAAAAATTGAACGCTTCCCACCGAGGGAGATAGAGACGAAGCGTACAAGCGGTTTGCGAACGTCCTGCTTGATACGGACCTGAACATAATCACCTCGGAATATACCTGGAGGGTTCATCTGCGCGGTGATAATTTCGCCAACCCGACGACCAACAAGCTGCTTAATGACTGTTTCTTATGCTTCCGGCACCTTATGAATCGGAATCCAGATTGGCATATGCTCAAGCTCAACGGCATCAGGATCCAAAAAACCGTCGTACGGGCAATGACGACCACCCAGTCTCGGAAAAGCCATGGACCTCGCTCTGTAACTTTCTCCCAGTCATCGAGACAAAAGCATTGGATCACAAATCGCTTGAAACCCACCGGGCAATTATCAGTATCGATTAACACACAAACTCAACCTCTGGAGGTTTCAAAATAGGAGTCATGGTCAACGCCTCCGGTACGTATCCATTTATTTGGCCGAATGGAGACACTATATCCATCACCTATACGATTGGTCAACCCAAAGATTAAACACATCCCTCCGTGCCGCAATGGCTCGCCATATAGCCGATGAATTTGAGGGGACACTCGCTTGCATGAAATACACGAAAATAGTATATTCCTTTCAAGTTTCAAAACACTGGCACAAAAAGGAGTTTGTATTACTCGCAGGTCACAAGTCTCCATCCATGCTTTCCTAGCAGTGCCAAGTTAAGGAGATGCAAATCACATTACTCGATTTCGCCTTTAGATTTTGCACACCTTGCACGTGATGATTTGGAGCCGATTTCCTGCAGCATATTTTCTACGAAGATAGGTCATGGAGATTTAGGGATTTATTTTGCGGTTAGATAGGTTAAATATATGGAAAAAATCGTAATTTCGAAATTGATTTTAAATCTAAAACCCGATCCAATTATTGATCGAGACCGGGTCGCTCCCACGAGGAGAAGAGATTGATCATCTCCCCGAGAATTCATATAGATCCGACCCTTACGGGTTTTATATTGAGATACACAGAGGGGGAGTGACATGGAGTACAATCAAGTAATTACACTGTTGTTTGAAATAGTTATATCTCTTCCTCCTGATATTCTGACTGCCTCTTCCTCATTTCAGCAAGTATCGATGGAGACCTCGCCATCAAGTCCATGAAACCGTCCGTGAGTGCAACCTTCTTGAAATTTTCGTCAACGTAGTCGATGCACTTTGTTTTAAGCTCTGGACAGTTGTATGTCTCGGCACAGTCCAACACGCCGGTGACGGTGTCCACGGAAACGTTGTCCAGGAGCCTTTTGGCGCACAAAAGCTTCAGACGGCCTAGGGCGTATCGGTCCGCCGCGGCAAGAAGAGATTGGAGCGCCTCCTCGTCGTTAACTCCGGTGGGTAGGCTATCCGTGTAAATATATCGCAGCATCGCCTTGAACGTCTTGGGGTCCATGTTGGGCACCGTGATGGGCTCGTTGGCCTCTAAAACGTGGCCGCAGAGTGCCGCCTCGAGGACTGGTGAGCGGGCGGCGAGGAAAGCACGGTGGGCATGCACCGGCGGCGCGTGCCCACCGTGCCCGTCGTCCAAGACGAAGGACACGTCCGTCAAGGCGGCGGAGTCCAGCATGCGGCGGAGGTAGCCGATCATGTCAGAGGACGGCACGGCGATCGTCCTCTTCCTCGTTGTAGGCAACAGTGGCTCAGGCACATCGGCAATGGAGTGGATGGACACGGGCTCGCCGCTGCCGTCGTCGTCTACAACCACGACGGCCCACATGATCCTGACATGGCTGCTCCTGACAGCCCCCAAGGCAAGATCGCTCTTGTGGATGAACCGAGGGAAGCCCCGGAGCGCGAAGGTGCCCTCCATCTCCACTCTCGGGTGGTTGTAGACATGCACCGTCCTGCGGCGCATCAGCTCGTCGCTGTCGATTAAGACGGCGGCATCGAAGACGGCTGTGACGTTCTGTGCTTCGGTCATGAGCTCGAGGTACAGGGACGCGAAGTCGCCGTCGTTCGGGAAGCAGCTCGCCCTCCAGTCGTGCCCTCCGGCCGAGACGACGTCCGAGTAGACGGCCCGGTCGGCGGGGAAGCAGTTGGTCAACCCGAAGTGAAACTCGATGAAACCAGACATGGCCGACATATGACCTCAGCGGCGGAGTACGAGTTTCGTTAATAGGATCGGTAAAAGAGGATCGACAGATTGCGAGGGCTACGGCCGTGTTCGTCGTCGGTGCAAACTAATATAGCTAGGCAGCGTCGACTATTGTCTGGGTCGATTTGGAAAACATAGATGAGCTTGTGGTAGATTCTTGTTAGGTTCGGAGTTCCAAAGCAAGCCGGCCGGGATCCCATCTAACACGGAATTCATGTACTACTCAGTGCGCGGGCTAGCTTATTCATGCACAGACCGAAATATACACGGTATTTCATTTATAAAATTGCAAGTCACAACATAGCTCTCTGAAATTGTTGTCTCTAACTTCATATTCTTCTTCTCCACATTCATCGTCTCTTGGGCAAAAAAATTAATCTCCACAAGCAGGAGTTATATTTTCTCAGACAACGGAGGATATCTCAATGATTTGGACAGAGTCGCCCACCTCAAAAGGTGGTATTCAAACGTAGATTTTTTTTTTGAATGACAGCAGGAGAGCTGCTATATTCAAAATTAAGGAGAAGTAAAAGGTATTACAAGATTACCCAAAGTGAAAAAGAAAGACAAAGGGGATAGGGAGGGAACGCACACAAAAAACCTAAGTAAAATCAGCCCGGATCAAAGGGACTCCCTCCATACTGCCGCACTAGAGGTATTGGAGCTCCAGCTAGTCTCCAATTCGATGCAGAGTCATTGACCAATCGTAAGAAGGTGTTCATGTCAGTCCTCTTGTCTTCAAAGATCCTCCGGTTTCGCTCTCTCCAAATCTCCCAACACACCAACGTGGATGTCTAGTCTAACCTCATTTTAAACCAGGCTCACCCCTGAGCAATAAAGACTACTATAAGGAACATTTGAAAGAAACGAGAAAACTGCCAACCAAAAACAAAACAAACTTGATGCCTCTATCATCGTCCACACCAACGGAACATTTGGTGCGTCAAACAGTAATTCACAATGCCGCGAAACTTATTTGGCATGGAGCCACACTCGATTACGGTCAATGATGGTGATAGAACTAGAAGAGAGAATGATTAACCACTACAATCCTAACCATAATTGGCCCGATCTATATGCAAATATACGGGCACTAAACTTGGCAAGGTATAACCGAATCGGATTGCCTAACAGCCCCCCGCAATCATAACGGGAGATTCTCGGACGCTGAGACTGGACCGAAAATCCAAGAACAGTGGCGCTGGCAAGCCTTTGGTGAAGATGTCCGCGAACTGCCGAGAAGAAGGCACATGAAGAACGCGAATCTGCCCAAGAGCAACACGATCTCGAACGAAGTGAAGGTCGATCTCAATGTGCTTGGTGCGCTGATGCTGAACGGGGTTCGTGGACATATACATGTCACTCACATTGTCACAAAAGACAACGGTGGCAGCAGGGAGTGGTCGGTGAAGCTCCTGGAGGAGTTGGCGTAGCCAACTTGCTTCAGCGACAGCATTGGCGACAACTCGGTATTCCGCCTCAGCGCTTGAGCGGGAAACGGTGTGTTGGCGCTTGGAGGACCACGAGACCAGGTTGTCACCAAGAAACCACAGTAGCCGGATGTCGAGCGTCGAGTGTCAGGACAGCCAGCCCAGTCTGCGTCGGTGTAGGCAACGAGGCGATCCATGGAAGAGGGTGCGAGTTGAAGGCCGTGGTGCAAGGTACCCTTGACGTAGCGGAGGACGCGCTTGACCAGGGTCAAGTGTTGATCACGGGAATCATGCATGTGAAGGCAGATCTGCTGGACAGCATAGGCGATGTCAGGGCGCGTGAACGTCAGGTACTGAAGGGCACCGGCGAGACTCCGATACTCCGAAGGATCAGCAACAGGGGAGCCGGAGGCAGCGGCCAGCTTGGGCGATGTGTCCACGGGTGTAGAGGCAGGATGGCAGGAGCTCATGCCAGCACGCTCGAGAATCTCGAGAGCATACTGTGTCTGCCAGAGAAACATCCCGCTGGAGTCACGGCGAACAGCAAGGCCGAGGAAGTGGTGGAGCTCGCCCAAGTTAGTCATGGCGAACTCGGCACTGAGAGCGGTAATGACACGCTCAAGCAGGGTCGGTGTAGAGGCCGTGAGGATGATGTCGTCGACGTAGAGGAGAAGATAGGCAGTCCCCATGGAGCCATGTAGAGTGAAGAGGGATGTATCCGACTTGGAGCAGGTGAAGCCGAAGGAGGTGATGAAGCTCGCGAAGCGGTGATACCACGCACGAGGAGCTTGCTTTAGTCCGTAGAGTGCACGGTTGAGACGGCACACATGGTCAGGGCGGGCTGAATCAACGAAGCCGGTGGGCTGGTGACAGAAGACCACCTCGTTAAGACGCCCATGGAGAAAGGCATTCTTCACGTCAAGCTGTCGAATCTTCCAGTTGGAGGAGAGAGCGACGGAGAGGATGACCCGGATGGTTGCTGGTTTGACCACCGGGCTAAAGGTCTCGTCGAAGTCGATGCCGTGCTCCTGGGAGAACCCACGAAGGACCCAACGGGCTTTGTAGCGGTCGAGGCTACCGTCGGGTTTGAACTTGTGACGAAACACCCACTTCCCGGAGATGACGTTGGCGTTGGCGGGAGGACGCACAAGATCCCACGTGTCTTTGTCGAGAGAGCACCGTACTCATCCGTCATGGCCGCAAGCCAGTTCGGGTCTTTGAGAGCACCGCGAACAGATTTCGGAATCGGCGACGAAACGGCCGCGGGAGTGACAACAGGGGCAGTCACTGGGACGGCGTGGAGGTTGAGATGCTCGCGGGGTCCGATGATCTTGCCGGCTTGGCGCCAGGTAACCATGCGATGAACCGGAACAGCAGGGTCCGGGGACGAAGGCGGTGTAGGTGATGAAGCCGGGGATGAAGCAGTAGACGTGCTCGACGCAGGAGACGCAGCGCCAGAGGCTGCATGGTCGGGGGAGCAGCGGATGACGGGCCGCTACTGGGCGAGGCTGCTGGGCCACTGCTGGGCGAGGCCGCCGAGCCGCTGCTGGGCGAGGCCTGCTGGGCCGTAGAGGCTGCCAAAGAAGCCCGCGAGGGCGTCGAAGCCGGAGAGGGCCCTGATCGGGCCGGCGAGGCCGGCGTGCGGGCGACGAAGGAGCCCGTGTCGGGATGACCGGGGAGGGAGCGCCGTGAGGTCCAGTGGACCGACATGGCCCAGCATGCATGGGAGGCACGGGGACCGAGGCGGGGACGTCGATCGGATCGTCATCCGGGGCTGGTGGCGTCGCTGGCTGCTGCATGTTAGACACAGAGAAATTTGGTGCAAAGGGAAAACGAGTTTCGTCAAAAATCACGTGACGAGAGATGATGATACGACGCGACTCGATATCCATGCAGCGGTATCCACGGTGAGTAGGGGGATAACCTAGAAAGACACACGCGGTGGAGCGATGGGACAGTTTGTGGGGCATGGTGGCGGAGAGGTTTGGGTAGCACAAGCAGCCGAAGGTGCGGAGGAGGGTGTAGTCTGGTGGTTTGGAGAAAATGGCGGAAAAGGGGCATGGAGCGGCGAGTGCTTTGGTGGGAAGTCTGTTGAGGAGATGCGTGGCTGTGTGAAGAGCTTCAACCCAAAAATTGGGAGGCATGCTCGCTTGGAATAGGAGGGTGCGTTTAATGCCGTTGACAGTACGAATGATGCGTTCGGCTTTACCGTTCTGGGGGGAAGTATAGGGACACGAGAAGCGTAGCTGAATCCCATGTAGAGCCGAGAGGTTCTGAAGGGCGTGGTTGTCGAATTCACGTCCGTTCTCGCACTGAATCGCTTGAAGGGAGAGAGAGAACTGTGTAGCGACATAAGCACGAAAGTTAGAGAGGATGGAAAAAGCTAACCGAATCGGATTGCCTAACAGATGGCACCAAAACACCTAATCCTACCTCAACAAGAACTGACATTCGTTGTTAACCCCCCAATATACCATGAAAGAGTGGGAGCCGCCTGCACCACAAACGTGTTGGGTAGCCGACAACTAGGTTTCATATTTTTATAATGTCAACTAGATTTCCTTGCACTTACTTTCCATGCAACGAAAAGGCTAGGGACGAAGATAATCCTATCGTACGCATCTGTCATTTTGGCACCCGGTGCACCCGAGGTAAAATGCACCACAACAAGTTCTAGAAAAATATAAAAATAATTGCACAAGTATACAACATATGTCGTCAACAATTTTAAAAGAAATTTTCTTAACCAATAATACTTACCTCAAGTTGGGCTGCCAATTTAGCCCATCAATACGTAGTGTTAGGAGGCTTAACGTATGGGTTTTGTTTCTTGAGGCTTAACATATGTTTCTTGGCGCTTAATCCAAATTTGATTTTGATTTTTGTGACGTAGATGATGTATATCATAGATATGTGGTTAATAATTTCCAAATTTTCTATATTTGTTTCATGTACCTTTTGCCTTTGGGTGCCCACCTGCCACTGAATATTCGATTGTGCCCATTTAATTTCAACGACGGTTTTAGTGATTTTTCACCTTAGTACGACATTTTTTGTCAGCCCGTCATACATGTACCATCATGCACTATCACGCCGCACGGCATGTTCAGTTTGGCCGCCAAGGGGTAGTTTGTTTGCTTGGGTGATGACATGGTACTATTTTGGTCACAGAAATACACTAGGATGGAACCAACTGTCAACACGGGCAAAGTGACGCAATCCTGTGGCGAGACGGCAGTGACGCTCCACGCATGTGTGGAGAATGGAGATTGGGCTTCTCTATCTGGAAACTCGGTTCTAGCCTTTCCGTTTTTTCGGCGGTGCCGTGCGCTCCATAGTTTGCTTGTCAATTCATATGATTTATAGTATGTATTTTTGGTCAAAATCGTACATCAAAGACGGAGAAAAAAATGGGTTAGTACCTCCTATGTGACGTC
The DNA here is from genome assembly GCA_947311845.1 of Poa pratensis. Lineage (NCBI taxonomy): Eukaryota > Viridiplantae > Streptophyta > Magnoliopsida > Poales > Poaceae > Poa > Poa pratensis. The sequence continues at coordinate 18,878,756 of CAMZMU010000099.1, forward strand.
TTTCCAGCGAATTGGCTCCAAAACGACATCGTTCGCAAGAATTGCTCTGCTGCGACATCACTCTGAGCACAAATAGCTCAGGCACGACATGACCCTTAAGCGCAATCTCCGTCAGGATTAGGGGGAGCCGGGTGGGACCCATAGCTTATCCACGTCAGCGCTGCGCGCGCATCCTCCCTCTTCTTCTTCTCCGGCGACGAAGCACGGCAACGCCGGTGAGCTCCGATTCAGACAAGCATAACAGATAATTTTACAAGCATTCAACCGAATTCAAACAACACACAGATAGGATTCAGCAAACATAGCAGATAATTATACTATTACACACGGAGTAGTTCTAATGGCGGGCTCGTCGGAGCAAAAGCCACACGGGCACGGAGTAGTTCGATTCGATAGATCTACGCTATTACAGAGGACGACGGAGTAGTCCATCAACCGCACCTCCTACCCCTAGTTTGATCCATCCAAAATTGGGCTCACCTAAACCCCAGGGTGTGGCGGCGACGAGGCGGCGGCGCCGCTCAGTCGGAGTCGGAGGCGCCCCACCCCATGTCGGCGCGGGATTCCTCGATAGCTTGGCGGAAGCGGAACTCGTTGAGCTCCTCTTCCATCTCTCGGCGCGCGACGAGCTGCTGCTGCTCGTCCTTGGTGTGCTCCATCACCTCGGCGGTGACCCAGTCAAGGTCGCCGTCGTCGACGTAGTCTCCCGGCAGAAGGCCGACGCGCCCGGCGCGCGGTGCCAAGCCCTGCTGCTCCTCCTCCTCCCTATTCGGCGGCAGCAGCGGTGCTCGTGCGATGGCGGAGCTCCCCGCGCCAGAGGAGCTTCCAGTCTCGTAGCGGCTGCCTCGCGCCGCCGCTGCCATCTCCATCCGGCGGTCGTACTCCTCCACGTCGCGCCGGGCGAACGCAGGCGGCGCCGCGAGCCCGTAGTTCTTGTACTTGCGCGCGCCGCGCTTCCGACGGCAACCCGCGCCGCCGTTCGGGGTCAGAGGCGGGCGCCGGCGGAATGGCCGCCGCGCGAGCTGGAACCTCTGCGCCTCATCATCGTCGCACGGCGGGGCTTGATCTGCGGCGGCGGGGCTGGATTGCGTGGTTTTGGTCACCGGCGGCGAGAGTGGCGCAGATCTGGAGCGAGTGAGAATAGCTAGGGTACGACACATTTCAGTGGATAAGTAGGGGAGGGGAACGGGAGGCGGTCGGAAAAAAAAGGGCCGTGGTCTGAGAAAGGGATTAGTAGGTGGGCCGTGGCCCAAAGTAAAAAGGCGCAGCGTGAATTAAATCATCGAAAAAACATTAGCGGGCCGAATCCTGCTGCTGGGCTAGAACAGTGCTAGATCTGGCACAGTTAGCGTTTTTTCCCTAAGTTTTGTTCTTTTTCTGTTTAGCCAGTTTCTGGTCTGTCAGTTTAACTCGAAATAAAATATCTAGATCTAGAATTTCACTAGAATTTTACCTCATGTTGTTAGGATGCCTAGATTAAAAGTTACATGCTTGTGTAGATAACACCGGTAAGCACTTTGTCAAACTTAGGATTGACCGAATTTAAAATAAGCATAAAAAATTCAAAAAACATCAAAAAAATGGAAAACCAGTGCACATGTTCTTAGTCTGTCATATACTAACAACTTAAATTTATTTGACTGTTTTAGACATGGTGGACAAAAATCTTGCTTAGAAATTGAGCTGTTTACCCTACCTTTGGATCTCATTTGAAACTTATGTGTGAAGAGAAGTGGTTTTGGGTGTGGAACTTGAAACTTTCAAAAAACTCACAAAATCTTCATTTTGAAGTGACTAAGAAGGATCCAGGCTTGGTTTTTCATTTTTCATGTTTGAAACTTGTTTAAACGTTGGTCAAACTTAGTTTTGACTGAATTCAAATAAGCATAAAAAATTCAAAAAACATCAAAAAAACAGAAAACCAGTGCACATGTTCTTAGTTTGTCATATACTAACAACTCCAATTGATAAACAAAGTCTAGATACATTCAAACAAAATATGCTTGAATGTGGTGTGAAATCTCAAATCTCAAACTATGAACTCTCATGTGTGAAGAGAAGTGGTTTTGGGTGTGGAACTTGAAACTTTCAAAAAACTCACAAAAGTTTCATTTTGGAGTGACTAAGGGCTCATTTGATTCATAGGATAGGAAAAATGTAGGAATAGGAAACCTATAGGATTGAAGTGGTATGTCTAATTGCATCCTATGGGAAGAGAGATTCCTTTGATTGTTGTGAAGGAATTTTTCCATGAGGTTGGACCTCATGCTTTTTTCCTATAGGAATTGCACTACAAGATTCCTATAAGATTAATTCCGATAGGAAGTGATCCTATGAATCAAACAACTTCTAAGAAGGATCCAGGCTTGGTTTTTCATTTTCTTGTTTGAAACTTGTTTAAATGTTGGTCAAATTTAGATTTGACAGAATTCAAAATAAGCATAAAAAATTCAAAAATCATCAAAAAAATGGAAAACCTCTGCACATAGTCTTAGTATGTCATATACTAACAAGTCCAATTGATAAACAAGGTCTAGATACATTCAAACAAAATATTGTTGAATGTGGTGTGATATCTCAAACTCAAACTATGAACTCTCAAATGTGAATAGAAGTGGTTTTGGATTTGCAACATGAAATTTTCCAAAAACTCACAAGAGCTTCATTTTGGAGTGACTAAGAAAGATACAGGCTTAGTTTTTCATTTTCATGTTTTAAACTTGTTTAAATGTTGGTCAAACTTAGGTTTGACTGATTTCAAAATAAGCATAAAAAATTCAAAAAACATCAAAAAAATGGAAAACCTGTGCACATAGTCTCTTTATGACATAAACTAACGACTCAAGTTGATAAACAAGGTCTACATAGATTCAAAACCAAAAATGCATGTATCTACTGTGATATCTTAAAACTCAAACTATGAAGTATAAGGTTAAAAAGAAGTGGTTTTGGATTTGCAACATGAAATTTTTCAAACAACTCACCAAAGCTTCATTTTGCAGTGACTAATAAGGATTCATGCTTACTTTTCCATTTTCATGTTTTAAACTTGTTTAAATGTTGGTCAAAGTTAGGTTTGACCAATATTTGAAATGAGCATAAAAAATTCAAAAAAATTCAAAAAAATGAAAAAACATGCGCACATAGTCTCCTTTTATACATAATAGATTTGTAGAATAGTTATTTGGCTGATTTAGACAAGGTCGAAAATAGCTTGCTTAGAAATGAGGTTGTTTACCCTACCTTTGGAGCTCCTTTTTAGCACTTTTTTCATGAATGTGAGTTTACTTATAACTACAAAGTTATACTAAATATACTATGGCGCACAAAAATGTAAATATTGTTTCCTAACTCGTTTTCATTCGGACGGAACGTGCGAATGCCACAATTGGGCGTGTCCAGAGCGCGCCCCCAAAGGTGTTCGACAGTTCGCCAAAGGTAGCTAGATGTTGCCTCGCACAACTATCAAGAACAAGGAACACAAGAATAACGCAAAGTTAGCTAGATGTTCCTCTTGTTGACAAGGTTTCACCTACCGGAACGTGCGAATACCAACATCGGCATGTCCAGAGCACGCCCCCAAGGTGTTCGACATAGTGATTACATGGCCAGTTCTCAAAAGTACTCCCCCACACGCTCCCAGCGCTGGGCAAACACTGCCTGAAAGAGTTTCAGGCAGCTAACAAAATTCACCAGACTTCCGGACTACAGTCTGCAGCTCATTCTTCCAGCGTCCATCTTCCCTCTGAACGCCATGGCCCTGGAGCTGTCTCTGTCTTTGCAGCTGGCTCTGTAGCTGATTCCTCTAGCTCAATTTCATCTCGCAGAGAATTTTTGAGCACACCAATCTGTCCTCCGCCAGCCCGGCAACTTGACTAAAATCCTCTAGGGTCACCGCTATTTCGAAGTCCAGGCTCAGCTCGCGTTGAATCGGGGTTGAGCGTGTTGAAATCCTGCTCGATGAGCTCCGTCCCGAGCTGCTCTGGTCGCCCGTAGCAATGTTGCGCATCGAGACAAACCTCTGTCTCGCCCTCGGCGGCGAATGACGGCAAAGTGGAAAACCCTTGCCGCCATAGCCGTGACGCAGCCACGCCTGCTTCAACACCTACTTCACCGAAATCCGGTATCGCTTGCAATGCTCGATCGCGGTTGGATCCCTCGCCGCTGCCCGAGTCACGAATCGGGCCGCCGGTCTCCTCTGCGACCATGGACCCGCACCACCCCATCCTCCACCCTCCCTCGTCGCCGTTACCTGCGATTGCGACCGCAAGCCCTGCGTCGCGGCCCGCCTGCTCGACTCCGATTGTCGTTTCTCTTCTCGCGCTGCCGCTCGACTCGCCCGCTCCATCTACCGCCGTCGCCAGGATTGATTTCCTCCAGCCCGGAGAAGCCGAGACGACAGGACGTAGACTAGACGAGTGAGCTCCAAGCGACGGCGGTGCGTGGCAGGGAGTATCTGTCGCCAGGAGGTCATGGACGACAACCGAGATGGTTCCGCCATGAACAGAGGCAAGGGTCGCTACAGTGCACGCCCCGGGCTGACTGAACGCGTGAGGTCCCACTCGTAATAAACTCATCCATGTAACGGTTAAACGGGGTTGACCGACGTGGGGAAAAGTACACTTAAGGGCCATGTCGCAGCAGAGCAATTAGTGCTCACAGAGGTGTCACGCCTGAGCTATTACAACCAACGACGTCGTTGTCTATACATTTGGTGAGAAAGACGTCGCATAGAAGCTATTCGTCAAAAAAAAAATCATATTTTATATTTTAGAACGGAGCAAGTAGTAATTGATCGAGTTCTAAGGAAATTACGCTGTTTCTTGTAGGACCCTCCAAAATCTTGTTGCAAACACACAATCTGAGAAGCAGCTACTCCAAACGGAGCAAGTAGTATATTTATAGGACCCTCAAAATCTTGTTGCAAACAAATTAACGATAAAATTGCTTCAATAGGACGATTGAGTTAATAAGATTTCTTCAATCAAAAAACACACAATCTGAGACGCAGCTACTTCATGCGTGAGCTATGTTCGTAGCGTAGCGTTTGTTTCTCATTTCAGCGACTATCGATGGAGACCTTGCTACCAATTTTATGTAACTGTCGGTGAGCGCAACCTCCATGAAGTTTTCAGGGTCCATCAAGTAGTCGATGCACTTTGTTGTAAGCTCCGGGCAGTTGTATGTCTCAGAAAAGTCCAACATGTCGGCGACCGTGCTCACCGACACGTTGTCGAGCAGTCTTTTGGCGCACAAAAGCTTCAAGCGGTCTAGGGCGTATCGGTCCGCAGCGACAAGGAGAGACCGGATCGCCTCGTCGTCAACTCCGGTGGGTAGGTGATCCGTGTAAATAAACCGGAGCATCGCCTTGAAGGTGTCGCGGTCCATGTCGCTCACTGTGATGGGCGCCCATGGCTCATTGGCCTCTAGCATGTGGCCGCAGAGCGACGCCTCGAAGACAGGCGAGCGAGCGGCGAGGAGAGCGCGGTGGGCACGCACCGGCGGCGTCGGGCCTTGCCCATCGTCAACGACGAAGGACACGTCTGCCATGGACGCCGAGTCTAGCATACGGCCGAGGTTGACTGCCATGTCCGAGGGGGGCACGGCCATTGTCCCCTTCCACGTCGGCAAGGGCGGCACTGGGACATCGGAGATGGGCTCGCCCCAGCTGACATCGTCGTCTACGACCGCGACCGCCCACGTGATGCTGACGTGGCTGCTCGGGTAGGGACGTGAGGCGTGATCGCCCATGTGTAGGAACCGAGGGAAGCCCGAGAGCTTCAAGTCGCGGTGGTCACGCGGGAGATTATAGACCTGCACGGTCCTGCGCCGCATCACGTCGCCCCTGTCGATGAAGACGGCGGCGTCGAAGACGGCTGTGATGTTCTTGGCTTCGCTCATGAGGTCGAGGTACACGGACACGAAGTCGCCGTCTTCGTACGGGAAGCAGGTCACCCTCCAGTCATGCCCTCCGGCGGAGACGATGTCGGAGTAGACGGCGCGGTCGGCTGGGCGGTAGGTTGACCAGATGTAGTCGAATTCGATTATACCGGACATGGCTGACGTATATATATATGACCGATCGATCGGCGGTGATACTGGCGCAGCGGCGGAGTCCTTGTTTCGATCGGTGAAAGAGGATCGACAGGTCGCGATCGAGGGCTACGACCGTTGTACGTCGTCGGTGCAAGCTAATATAGGGAGCGTCGACTGCTGTCTGGGTCGGTTTGTAAAACCGACTTGGAATCATTATCGTTATCGGATGGGGGAAATTAACATAGAAGAGCTTGTACTTGATTCTTGTTTGGGTTCGGAGTCCCAAAGCGGCCGGCCGGGATCCCATATCTAACAATACATGCACTACTCTCCGAGTCAGGCACAACTTTCTATTAATTTTGCTATCATCAATTGATCGAATCTTTTCGATTCGAGTAAGTAAACAAAGTACTTTAGATCCTACAGACTAGTTTTATTGATAAAATCGAAAGTCGCAACATATATAACTCGCTGAAATCGTCGTCTCTAACTTCATATTCTTCTTCTCCACCTTCATCCGTCTCTTGGGTGAAGAAAACCTGGAGGGGAAGACCAAACTAATCTCCACAAGCAGTAGTTATTTCAAAGATTTGGACAAAGTTGCCCACCTGAAAAGGTGAAAATCAACGTAGAATTTCCAACCTCGTTTTTACCGAGCTCAGCCCAGAACGAAAATGACTACTGGGGAACATTCGGAATAAGAAAGAACGAAACGAGATAACCTCCAACAAAAACAAACTTGACGCCTTTAATTATCGTCACCACCGCCAACAGAGCCTTCCGGTGCACCAAAGAGTAATTCACAGTAACGCAAGACACTTATTTTGCATGGCGCCACGTTCATGGTCAAATGTTGCCACCAAAACCCCTAATCCTACCACAAGAACAGAAATACGTTATTCTCCACCTCAATATATCACGAAAAGAGAGGGAAGCCATCAGCGTCACAAACTCATGTTCAGTCGACGATAGCCAAACTACTACTAGTCCCAAGTAGATTATTTTTACGATTAAACATAAAGAATAAATAAAATGAACTACTAATCTGCTAATATCTGGGCACAATATAGGAGTTTTTCTCTCGCCGCAGTAATTATCTCGGATAATCATGTGCCTAATTAAAGTGGTTTCACTTTTTTTAATTGACAACTAGGTTTAGATGCATCGGTATCTTCCCACCATTTACGTTTTTGTCAACTGTAACTTTCAATGCAGCGAAAAGGTCGAGGAAGGAGACAACGTATGAGAGGGGAAACAAATTTAAATAAATTTTTTTTAAAACTTTATTCGGAAACTAGCACGCGATCTGGAAAATTTTGAAAAGTAGCGCGGCCTCGTCACGGCCCGTGCCTGTTTCGTCACTGCCCGTGCCGAAAGCACCTAGTTTCAGCACCGCCAGGGTCGAAACTGACCTTTCGTCACGGCCAGAGCCGAAACCCTGCTGATCTGCATGCTCCTCGATGCTTCGCGTAACTGCCCTGCTGACAGCCCAGTTTCGGCACGGGCCGTGACGAAACAAGCTTTTCCCTGCCATTTCATCCTATTTGTTAGTCTGTTATCTCCCGCCATCTTTTCTCCCCCCTATTTTTCACGCCATCGTCGCTCCCGCTTTTTTTCCCACCAGCCTTGCTCCCGCCTGTTTCTCCCGCCAATTCTTCTGTGCTGGTCCTATAACACCCCCCCCCCCCCCCCACTGAGGTGGGTAAGCAGTTCAGTGTATTCACTCGAAGATGTCATGTCTTCCTAGCAAAGATTGGCCTATAGATCGTAGTTGGATGACTCAAATGTCCAAGTGTCTTTTGTATTGTGTGGGGGGGTTGACGGTAGACAATAAGGAAGTTCCATGGGAGGAACTCATCAGTAGTGACAGTCTTCTCGCTGAGGTTGGGGCGTCATTCCGACGTCGTGGGTGGCCAAGTAGGTCTCCCCAGGAAATACGGTAAGAACTTCTCCGGATACGTGCAAGGTATGACAAGCGAGTTGTCCTCGGAAAATTTATGAATGAAGGAGAGCATTTGTATTTTTCGAAACATCCATCTTTATGGTTGAACGAGAGCGAGGACGAAGACGATATATTCATGCCGATTGGTGCATTATCGGTGAAGATTAAGAGTGAAGCATCATCGAAGGGCAAAGCTGCTTCATCATCGAAGGGCAAGGGTGAAGCATCATCGAAGGGCAAGATTGGTGCATCATCGAAGGGCAAGAGTGGTGCATCATCGAAGGGCAATAGTGCTACATCAACGGAGGCTGGAGGCTGTATTGACGGGAGATGATTTCATGTCGTGTACTTTGTGGTAGTTTTAAATTTTAGTTGTACTAGTTCATCTCAGAATGCCGATGTATCTTAAACTCCCGTTGTAACCTGATACGTCCATTTCGCATTACTATTTTATAGCATAATTTACTGTTATTCAATGATATATTTCATATTAAGAGGAGTTACTTATGTTATTTTGTCTTATTTTGCATGTTTGATGATCATTGGATAATTAACTGCCGGAGTCAGATTTCAGCTGGAAAAAACAACGTCAAGGCACTATATTTCTGGAGCACTAAAAATATTTACGAGAAGACAGATGTTCCTATTTTATCAGAAGATGGACTAAGCCAAAAGGGGAGGCTGAGATGGGCCAGGAGGGGCCCACACCACCCCTGGGCGCGGGGCCCACCTTGGCCGCGCCCTGGCCAGGTGTGGTGCCCCTGGCCCACCTCAGGCGCTCCCCCTTCGCGTACTTCATCCCCCAGAAACCCTAAGACACGGGAGTCCGTGAGAAAATATTCCGCCGCCTCCACGAGGCGGAAACCACAGAGAGAGAAAAAGCTCTCTGGCAGGGAGAAATCTGCCGGGGAAATTCCTTCCCGGAGAGGGGAGATCATCGCCATCCTCATCGTCATCGCGCTGGACTTCATCGGGATCATCATCATCATCATCTCCATCGCCATCACCACCATCACCGCTGCACCATCTCGTTCCGCTGTAACATATAGGGCTATACTTTGTTTAGTTCATAGGGGAAACTCTCCCGGTGTTAATTACTCCTTGTGGTTGATGCTATTGAGTTTTATCGGTGAATTAAAGTATATGTTCAGATCGTTATCCATCATTATATCACCTCTGATCATGATCCATATGATGTCTCGTGAGTAGTTGGATTAGTTCTTGAGGACATGGGAGGAGTCATGCTGTTAGTAGTGGAATTATGTTGAGTAATATTTAATGGTTTGATATTTAAGTTGTGGTGTTATTCTTCTAGTGGTGTCGTGTGAACGTCGACTACATGACACTTCACCTTTATGGGCCTAGACGAGTGCATTGTGTATTTGGTTGCTAATTGTGGGGTTGCCGGAGTGACAGAAACCTAAACCCCCGTTAGTATACCGGTGCACAAGGGAGCGTAGGATCTCAGAGTTTAAGGCTGTGGTTAGATTTATCTTAATTACTTTCTTGTAACTGCGGACGCTTGCAAGAGGTATAATCACAAGTATGTATTAGTCCAAGTAAGGGCGGTGCATTAGCATAGGTTCACCCACATAACACTTATCAAAACAATAAAGATTAATCAACTATGTGAAGCGAAAGCACTTGACTAGAATCCCGTGTGTCCTCAAGAACATTTTGTCATCATAAGTAAACCAACCGGCTTGTCCTTTGCTCTAAAAAGGATTGGGCCACTTGCTGCAATTATTATTACTGTCTTTTACTTACTCGCATTTTATTTACCTGCTATATCAAAAACCCCTAAAAACTTGTCTGCTAGTATTTACAGTGAAACCTTTACCGAAACTCCTTGTCAGCACCTTCTGCTCCTCGTTGGGTTCGACACTCTTATTTATCGAAAGTACTACGATACACCCCCTATACTTGTGGGTCATCAAGACTATTTTCTGGCGCCGTTGCCGGGGAGTGAAGCGCTATTGGTAAGTGGAATTGGTAAGGAAAACTTTTACTGTAGGTGCTATTTTTATTTCTGCTTGCTACTTTATTTTATCATGGAGAGATCTCCATTTGAATCCCTGTTTGGAAATACTACTGCCACTGCTAAGTTAGTAGAAGAGGAACCACCTGATCAAGTAATTCCATTTAAAATACCTATGAAAATTGTTGAACGAGTTACGAATAACCGCTATGCAGGAGATGGAACTGTCCCTCCTGGGATCATTTGCTATTTATTCATGAATTATGCGAGTTGTTCAAGTGTGCAGGTATTTCAATGGAAGAGGTCAAGAAGAAATTGTTTTCTATATCGTTGACTGGTAAAGCTGCAAAATGGTATAGGATGCTGAAAAATGGGCGTTCTATTGGCTGGGAGGAGATTGCGCCTCTCTTTTATTCTAAATTTTATCCTCCTAGTGAAATTCATCAAGATCGGAATCATATATATAATTTTTTGCCTCATGATGGAGAAAGTATTGCCCAAGCGTGGGGGAGATTGAAATCATTAATGCTCAAATGCCCCATTCATGAGCTTCCTGGTAATGTTGTTATTGATAACTTCTATGCAAGGCTTTCTCTTCAAGATAAAACTCTATGGGATACCTCTTGTACTGGATCATTTACGCGTAATAAAGAGGAAGTTAAATGGGACCTGATGACCCACAAGTATAGGGGATCGCAACAGTCTTCGAGGGAAGTAAAACCCAATTTATTGATTCGACACAAGGGGAGCCAAAGAATACTTGAGAGCCTTAACAGCGGAGTTGTCAATTCAGCTGCACCTGTGAATAGTCTTGCTCGACACAGATTATCAGTAGCAACAGTTTTATAGCAGTAGTAGCGGTGAAATAATAGCAGCAGTAAACAGAGACAGCAGTAGTGATTGCAGTAAACAGTAGGATTAAAACACTGTAGGCATAGGGATGGATGAACGGGCGCTGCATGGATAAGATAGCTCATATAATAATCAAGACATAGGCATTGCAGATAATAATGATAAAGCATCCAAGTACTAAGTAAACGTAGGCATGTGTTCCGTATATAGTCGTACGTGCTCGCAATGAGAAACTTGTACAACATCTTCTGTCCTACCAGCCGGTGGCAGCCGGGCCTCAAGGGAATCTACTGGTAATTAAGGTACTCCTTTTAATAGAGTACCGGAGCAAAGCATTAACACGCAGTGAACACATGTGATCCTCACATCGCAGCCATTCCCCTCGGCTGTCCCAATTATTGTCACTTTGGGACCGCGGGTTCCGGACAACAATATGTGTATACAACTTGCAGGTATGATCAATAAACAGTGCATATCATTATGAAACAATAACATGTTCAGATCTGAAATCATGGCACTCGGGCCCTAGTGACAAGCATTAAGCTCAACAAGTTGCAACAACATCAATAAGTACTAACAACGGATACTGGGCACCATGCCCTAATGATCTTATAGCTTATTACATGAACAATCTCATCCAATCCCTACCATCCCCCTCAGCCTACAGCAGGGAATTACTCACACATGGATGGGGGAAACATGGATGGTCGATGGAGAAGCGTCGGTGATGATGATGGCGATGATCTCCTCCAATTCCCCGTCCCGGCGGAGTGCCAGAACGGAGTTTCTGGTCCCCGAAATAGGTTTCGCGATGGTGGCGGCGTACGGTGATGTTTCTGGATGAAGTGGACGACCCCCCGACGTTTTTAGGTCAGAAGGGTTAAGTAGTCGAAAGGGGGACTCGGGGAGGTGCCCGAGGCGCCCTCCTCATAGGCTGGCGCGGCAGGCCCCTTGGCCGCGCCACCATGTGGTTTGGGCCACTCGTGGCCCATCTCCGCCTCCCCTTCTGGCTCCGTGAGTCTTCTGGTAAAATAGGAGGTTTGCGATCTTTTCTGGTGTTTTTCCCGAAAGTTGACTTTCTGCACAAAAACAAGACACCAGGGCAATTCTGCTGAAAACAGCGTTAGTCCGCATTAGTTGTATTCAAAACACACAAGTTAGAGGTAAAACAATAGCAAAAGTGTTCGGGAAAGTAGATACGTTTTGGACGTATCAACTCCCCCCAAGCTTAGCTTATTGCTTGTCCTCAAGCAATTCAGTTAACAACTGAGTGCGATAAAAGACTTTCACGAACACATTTGCTTCATATGATGCATATATTCTCACTATATGTACAAATGCTTAGCAATTCAAGATGAGGCAAATGCAAATAATGTCACTCAATAGGCATGTAAACTATGAAAAGATACCAACATACTAATAGCAACAAACATGAAACATATTAATTCACAAGATTGTAATGCTCATAATAGGATATGATAAGATGGTATCTCGCTTGCCCGTTTTTGTACAGCAAAACATAAATGCCCAGGCACCTCTGAAGTTCATGGGAAGACTAGAATCAAAGATATCAAAGATAAAAGCATCAAAGTTATATCATAGTTAACCACATTCTGGGACAAGCACATTACACTAAGAATGACAACTATGCTCTCGAGAAAGTGCTCAAAGAAAGGATGGTGACTCAACATGAAAGTAAAAGATTGGCCCTTCGCAGAGGGAAGCAGAGATTATCATGTGCTAGAGCTTTTCATTTTTAAAACAGAAGCAAAATTGTTTTGGGAAGTGTTTGTTGTTGTCAACGAATGGTAGTGGGTACTCTAACCCCCTTGTCAACCAGACTTTCAAGAGCGGCTCCCATGAAGGACGTTATTTCTACCAGCAAGGTAGATCATCCCTCTTCTCTTTTGTTTACACATGTATTTTAGTTTCATTATGGGTGACACTCCCCCCAACCTTTGCTTGCACAAGCCATGGCTAACCGAATCCTCGGGTGCCTTCCAACATTCACATACCATGGAGGAGTGTCTATTGCAAAATTAAGTTGCTTACTGATAAATCAGGGCAAAACATGTGAAGAGAATTATTAATGAAAGTTGTAATTAATTGGGGCTGGGCACCCCGTTGCCAGCTCTTTTTGCAAAATTATTGGATAAGCGGATGTATATGCCACTAGTCCATTGGTGAAAGTCTGTCAGAAGTAAATGACAAGATTGAAAGATAAAACACCACATACTTCCTCATGAGCTATAAAACATTGACACAAATTGAGAAGTACTTTGAAGGTTTTAAAGGTAGCACATGAAAATTTACTTGAATGGTTCGAAATGCCATGCATAGGTATTTATGGTGGACACTTTGGAATAACTTGGTTTTCATGGTTTTGGAAGCACGAGCAGCATTCCCGCTCAGTACAAGTGAAGGCTAGCAATAGACTGGGAAGCGACAATCAAGAGAGCAATAACCGTCATAATCATGCTTGCGACAAAATGAAATTAATTGAGACATAAAAGTGATACAAGAACTCTGAGTCAAAATAAATCATCAAGGCTTAATTGACTTTTGTTTTTCAGTCATACGCATGCATGAGCATGTGCCAAGTCAATTCAATGAATTATTCAGAGGAGGATACCACAATGTCATACCCTCTATGAATAGAACAATGCAAGCAAACATCAACATAACATGCTACCACTATTAATAAATTGGGACCGATCATGAGAGAACAAGAACTACTAAGCATCCACTAAATGACATATACCTCACATGAACCAACTAAGCATGCTCACATAGATGAGTATATGTACAAAAATGAAAACAAATAGAGTTCATACCAGCCTCTCACCCCAACTCAAGTTGTTGTAGATCATCCTTATTGCTTTTTCACTTGTGTTGCTTCGAATGATAAGAATGAAAACCAAGCTCCATCGGAGTCACGGATGGCTGTCCAACTCTGAAAACACTATACAAAACCAAAAAGAAACAACAAATATTTTTGGGTTTTCGAGTTTTTGAAACAAGAGCAAAAAGAAACAAACAATAAAGCAAAATATTTTTGGATTTTTGAATAACAAACCGAATTTTAAAACTAAGCAAACTAATACTGAAACTTAAAGAAACAAATGAAGAGAAACAACAGAAATATTTTTGGTCTTTTTGTGTTTTGGAATGCAGCAATAAAAGGTAAACAATTAAAAAGAAAGAAAGAAAACTGCAACATGGATATACAAAGTATCGACAAGATATGATATGTAAATGAGTGAGATGTCGATATACCTCCCCCCAAGCTTAGGCTTTTGGCCTAAGTGGAGATCAATCCCATGGTGCCCAGGAAGTGGCGCCTCCATAGTACGACGAGGAAGGCCCTCGTCCTGGTAAGAGCTGGATGACGCTCCAAGGTAAGTGACGGTGTAGCCATCATCAGGTGCTTCTCCCTCCTCCTGGTGCTGCTGGTGAAAGCCTCGCACTCTAAGCTGCTCCTCCAACGCCTCCTTGGAGTACGACCACGGTCTCCTGTGTAAAGGGAACAGATCGGCCTGGGGCAAAGGCACTTCATATTCATCCCCGTTAGTAAATAAAACTTTGTAAACAATGTTTCCTAAATGAGAATTAGGTGTGACAAACTGATGGCCTTTCATAGCAGCAATATCAAGTCTAAAAGGGGTTAGCTTCTCATCAGTAGGACTAACGGAAAGACCTAGATATGCGATAACTCGTGAAGCAACAATTCCTCCATAAATAGGTCCACTAGCAGCCAAACGGCGAGCAATAAGGGCACCAAGGTTGTAAGCAGTGTTACCATTAAGTGCAGCAGCAAGAAAAGCAAGATGATAATTAGAAATGTTACTAGTGTTTTCCCTACCAAGAATGCTAGTAGCAAGATAATAAACGAAATATCTAATGGCAGGGAATTGGATGTTCCTTATCTTGCCGCGCTGAGCGTGCGGTCATCGTCGTTGGTCACTCCTCGGTAAAGTTCCACAAAGTCTTTGGTGTTCCCTGCAATCTTCTTCGCTGTACCTATAGGAGCAATATCTATGGCAGCACAAAAGTCTCCCAAGCCCATTGTAACAGGCCTGTCATAAATCTTAAATTGGACAGTAGGCGTATAAGATGAATTCACAAATTTAAAACTCTCAACAAAAGTTTTGGTGAGCCAATAATGTTGGTCGCTCTCATCCTGCATATAAGTGGTTAGGCCAACTCTCTGGATGAGGAACATGAAGTCATCAAGCAACCCTGCATTACGCAAAAACTCCATGCATGGAAAGGATGAAGCATTTGGGATTTGGTCACCCCCTCCATCTCCAATGTTCGGTGCAATGACATCCTCATCATAGGAACGCCTAACTCGAGTAGATGCCCTCAAAGGCCTTCTCGCTCTCTGAGAATCCCTTTCAAACACCTCACCAAAGGTGTGGTTATGCATTTTCCTTTTCTGAAATTTTTAACAAACATTATAAAAATTGATTTTGAGACATACAAATGAGGGGAACTACTATATGAACTTGCTAGAGGACTAAACATGCATCAAAACTGATTATATCAACATAGAACAAGCATGCATACTCACTTAACAAGTCACCTACAGCAGCAAAATACTCAAGGTATACTCTACTAAACAAAATTCTACTTGGATACATGGAGGAGTCACATACCGGAGAGCAAATGGTCCAAATTTCAGCAACAAAGATGGGCTGAGCAAGGAGATCGAAAAATCTCGAGCAAGAGCAGCAAGAACACGGGTTTGAGCAATGGTGGTGTGTTTGTCGGGAGAGAGAAAGAAATGAGAGGAAGATGGGTGAGTGGAGGGCCAGGTGGGGCCCACACCATGCCACGGCGCGGCCACACCCCTGCCGCGCGGTGGGGTGGTGTGGTGGCATGGTGGGTCCCCCTGGTCAGCTCCAGGCACTCCCACATTCCTCTTTAAAAACTAATATGGTATAATTTTCAGAAATTTTTGAAAACTTTCATTTTGCACATTTTCTGGATATTTAAATAATAAACTTAGAGCAGAAATAGAATTTTATAAAGACCAGTTTCAACTAAAACTTTGCAAGTTCAGTAACACAACAGTAGGTAAAACAAAGTTGAAGAAAGAAATGTTGTTTAGCTCTTTTATGTATGCAAATACATTTGATAGCAAGGTTGATCAAGTCTTGGCACCAAATAAATTTACATGACACAAATGATTTAAACATCATGAACACTCATGTTACCTTGTATTGTATTGATATGGATCCAATCATAATGTTTTGATATCCTTCTTGATGATCATATATAGGGCAATCAATACTTCCCACTTTGATAGTTTTAAAATTGGAGATGGTATTGACTCCATAAATCTTGTCAACTTTCTTGGGGAAATAAACAGTATGTTCTTTATCATTAACATTGAAAGTTACTTTTCCTTTATTGCAATCAATAACAGCACCTGCAGTATTTAGAAAAGGTCTTCCAAGAATAATAGACATATTATCATCTTCAGGCATTTCAAGAACAACAAAATCAGTCAAAATTAAACAATTGTTAGCTACTTGAACAGGGACATCCTCACAAATGCCAACAGGAACAGCAGTAGATTTATCAGCCATTTGCAAAGATATATCAGTAGGTATCAATTTATCAAGATAGAGTCTCTTATAAAGAGAAAAAGGCATAACACTAACTCCTGCTCCCAAATCACATAAAGCAGTTCTAACATAATTATTCTTGATGGAGCAAGGGATGGTTGGTATACCTGGATCTCCAAGCTTCTTAGGAACCTTGCCATTGAAAGAATAATTAGCAAGCATAGTAGAAATTTCCTCATTAGGAATTTTCCTCTTGTTAGAAACAATATCTTTCATATACTTTGAGTAAGGAGGCAATTTAATAGCATCAGTCAAAGGAATTTGCAAGAACAAGGGTTTCATCCATTCACAAAATTTATTATAATGTTCTTCTTCCTTTGATTTTAGTTTCTTAGTTGGAAAAGGCATTTGCTTTTGAACCCAAGGTTCCCTTTCATTACCATGTTTCTTAGCAATGAAATCTTCCTTAGTGTACTTTGTGTTTTTAGTATGCTTTTCAGGTTCCTTTTCACTAACTTCTTTATCAAGAGCATCATTTTATCCTTATCACTATCAAGTTCATTACCACTTTCAGTTTCAGCATCAGAGATAGATATACTATTAGGATCATTAACAGTTTCAGAGGATTCTACAACATTTTTATGTTTCTTCTTCTTCTTTTTCTTAGAAGGAGAAACTGGATTTTCAGCTAGTTGAGAATCTTGTTCAATTCTTTTAGGATGTCCCTCAGGATATAAAGGATCCTGAGTATGAGCTCCACTTCTAGTGCTAACATAGACAGGTTTTAATTTTTCCTTAGAAGCATTGGCTAACATGTCTTGTTGCACTTTAGTGAGTTGATCAATTTGAGTTTGAACCATATGGAAATGTTTAATAAGCATCTTAACATCATTGGAGGTTCTCTCCACAATATCATGCATCTTACTAATAGCTAGAGAATTTTCATGCAAATGATTCTCTACTCTCATATTAAAATTATCTTGCTTAATAACATAATTATCAAATTCATCTAAGCATTGATCAGGTGGTTTAGAGTAGGGAATATCTCCTTCATCGAACCTGTGGAGAGAGTGAACCTCAATTATGGATGGATGAGGAATTGGCTTACACAAATCTTCAATAGGTGGAAGGTTCTTCACATCTTCAGATTTAATACCCTTCTCAATGAGAGTCTTCTTGGCCTCATTGTTTCATCATTCAATTCAATCATACCTCCCCTCTTCTTTGATATTGGTGTCGGTGTAGGTGTGGGGGTCGGCGCAGGTAGAGTCCAATCATCATAATTCTGGCTGATTTTAGCCAATAATTCTTCAGCTTCTTCAGGGGTTCTTTTCCTGAAAACACAACTAGCACAACTATCCAGATATGCTCTAGATTCAATAGTTAGTCCACTGTAAAATATATCAAGTAGATCATGCTTTTCCAAATCATGTCCAGGCCGAGCTCTGATAAGAGAGCAAAACCTTGTCCATGCCTCTGGAAGTTTCTCTTCATCTTCCTGGTCAAAGTTATAAATTCTTTGCAAAGCATCATGTTTAGCACTAGCAGGGAAATATTTCTGAAAGAAAACATCAAGCAAACCAGTAGGACTAGTAATAGAACCAGGAGACAAGTTGTTATACCAAGCTTTAGCATCATCTTTTAATGAGAAAGGAAAAATCTTAGCAACAAAGTAGCTACGCTTCTTAATATCATCAGAAAATAAGCCACTCAAAGTAGAGAGCTCATTCATGTGCTCTACAGCACTTTCACTCTTAGTGCCACAAAAAGGAGTTTTCTCAACAATAGATATATGAGATAAATCAAGAGAAAAATCATAATCCTTATCTTTAATGTTTATAGGAGAAGTGGCAAACTTAGGATCAGGTGACAACTTGTATTTAACAGCATGTTGTGCAAGAAAATTTCTCATATTACTTGCACCAGTAGTAGCATTACATTTATCAATAAAATCATCATCAAGTTCCACATAAGTTTCATCAGGATCATCATCACAAGTATAATCCCTTAACTCAGGTGAATAAACAGGAGTAGTAGGACTTCCATTAGGTGTTCTAGTATTTTCAAGTTGTTTAGACTTAGCAATAGCAGCATCTAAAAGTGGACCTAATGAAATATTCTCATCAATCACAGTAGAAGCATCATCAACATTATCAGAGGCAATTTCAGATTCAGCAGTAGTACCAACACGTGAAGATTGTGGTGGTGTAACAAGTTGACTCAATACAGATGGTGAGTCAAGAGCAGCAGAGGTACTAAGTGTCGTACCTTTTCTTGTAGTGGAGGGCAATACATGGACCCTCTCATCACGAGCTTTACCCATGATGAATAAATTTCAGCGAGCAGTATAGATCACAAGTGAACTCCCAAATAAAGCTATGCTCCCCGGCAACGGCGCCAGAAAATAGTCTTGATGACCCACAAGTATAGGGGATCGCAACAGTCTTCGAGGGAAGTAAAACCCAATTTATTGATTCGACACAAGGGGAGCCAAAGAATACTTGAGAGCCTTAACAGCGGAGTTGTCAATTCAGCTGCACCTGTGAATAGTCTTGCTCGACACAGATTATCAGTAGCAACAGTTTTATAGCAGTAGTAGCGGTGAAATAATAGCAGCAGTAAACAGAGACAGCAGTAGTGATTGCAGTAAACAGTAGGATTAAAACACTGTAGGCATAGGGATGGATGAACGGGCGCTGCATGGATAAGATAGCTCATATAATAATCAAGACATAGGCATTGCAGATAATAATGATAAAGCATCCAAGTACTAAGTAAACGTAGGCATGTGTTCCGTATATAGTCGTACGTGCTCGCAATGAGAAACTTGTACAACATCTTCTGTCCTACCAGCCGGTGGCAGCCGGGCCTCAAGGGAATCTACTGGTAATTAAGGTACTCCTTTTAATAAGTACCGGAGCAAAGCATTAACACGCAGTGAACACATGTGATCCTCACATCGCAGCCATTCCCCTCGGCTGTCCCAATTATTGTCACTTTGGGACCGCGGGTTCCGGACAACAATATGTGTATACAACTTGCAGGTATGATCAATAAACAGTGCATATCATTATGAAACAATAACATGTTCAGATCTGAAATCATGGCACTCGGGCCCTAGTGACAAGCATTAAGCTCAACAAGTTGCAACAACATCAATAAGTACTAACAACGGATACTGGGCACCATGCCCTAATGATCTTATAGCTTATTACATGAACAATCTCATCCAATCCCTACCATCCCCCTCAGCCTACAGCAGGGAATTACTCACACATGGATGGGGGAAACATGGATGGTCGATGGAGAAGCGTCGGTGATGATGATGGCGATGATCTCCTCCAATTCCCCGTCCCGGCGGAGTGCCAGAACGGAGTTTCTGGTCCCCGAAATAGGTTTCGCGATGGTGGCGGCGTACGGTGATGTTTCTGGATGAAGTGGACGACCCCCCGACGTTTTTAGGTCAGAAGGGTTAAGTAGTCGAAAGGGGGACTCGGGGAGGTGCCCGAGGCGCCCTCCTCATAGGCTGGCGCGGCAGGCCCCTGGCCGCGCCACCATGTGGTTTGGGCCACTCGTGGCCCATCTCCGCCTCCCCTTCTGGCTCCGTGAGTCTTCTGGTAAAATAGGAGGTTTGCGATCTTTTCTGGTGTTTTTCCCGAAAGTTGACTTTCTGCACAAAAACAAGACACCAGGGCAATTCTGCTGAAAACAGCGTTAGTCCGCATTAGTTGTATTCAAAACACACAAGTTAGAGGTAAAACAATAGCAAAAGTGTTCGGGAAAGTAGATACGTTTTGGACGTATCAGGACCTTCTTGATCGGATTGAGGAAAATACTGAAGGATGGGAGAACGACAAAGGTAGAGAATCAGGTATAAAGCATGATTACGAATGCATTAAAACTTTTATGAATACTGATAATTTTCGTAATCTCTATGATATGTATGGTCTTGATTCTCAAGTTATTGCAAATTGTTACAAGGCTTTTGCCTCTTATCTTGATGTTCCTAAAGAAAGTTGCAATAAGTATCATTTGCCTTACAAAGATAATACTAATTCTGCCAATACTAAAAACATTGAAGTTCATACAGTTGATCGTATCTTGCCAGAACCTTATATTGAGAAACCACCTTTTCCTGTTAAAATTAGGGAACATTCTATCATAGCTAGTGTGGTTAATAAAAGTGCAAAGAAAGCTTTAGAACCTGCTGAACAAATAGCGGTAGAACCCACAATAGCAATAGTAAAGGATTTGGTAACTGAAAATGTAGAAGGAGGACATATTATCTTTTGTGAAGATGCCTCTAATATTGTTTCACATCCCGGTAGAGCTAGGAAAACAAGTGTTCCTGTGCTTTCAGTCAAAATAGGAGAACATTGCTATTATGGTTTATGTGATATTGGTGCAAGTTCTAGCGCTATTCCTTTTGATCTTTATAAAGAAATTATGCATGAAATTGGTCCTTGCGAACTTGAGGAGATTGATGTGGTTATTCAGCTTGCTAATAGAGAAACTATCTCCCCAATTGGTATTGTGAGAGACGTTGAAGTTTTATGTGGTAAGACTAAATACCCTGCTGATTTTCTAGTACTTGGTTCTGTTGCTAGTAAAGCGTGTCCATTATTTTTGGTAGGCCTTTCTTGAATACATGTGGTGCCATTATAGATTGCAAGAAAGATAAAATTTACACTAAATTTAATGGAGAATCTTATGAGTTTAATTTCTCTAAGTTTGGTAAACAACTTTATGAAACTGAATTGCCTAATGAGAATTTTCAAGTTGAACAACTTGCTTCTATTCTGTTGCTCCTAACAATGCCTTGCAGCAATTCATGGAGGAACACGAAAGTGAAGTATTTATGGAGGAGAGGAATGAGATTGACAATGCCTTTCTTCGTCAACCACCAATACTTAAGCATAATTTGCCTGTGGAAGATTTGGGTACCTCAGCGCCTCCTAAGGAAGATCCTGTCTTCGATTTAAAACCGTTACCTGATAATCTTAAGTATGTTTATCTTGATGAAAGGAAAGTATATCCCGCTATTATTAGTTCTAAACTTTCAGATAATGAAGAAGCAAGGTTATTAGAAGTACTAAAGAAACATCGAGGAGCTATGGGATACACCTTGGATGATTTAAAGGGGATTTCTCCTACTATATGTCAACATGCCATCAATATTGAACCCGATGCAAAACCTGTTGTTGAGCATCAGCGTCGCTTGATCCCTAAGATGAAAGAAGTGGTAAGAAATGAGGTATTAAAACTTCTTGATGCTGGTATAATTTATCCTATTGCTGATAGTAGATGGGTAAGTCCTGTGCATTGTGTCCCTAAGAAAGGAGGAGTTACTGTTGTACCAAATGAAAATGATGAACTTATTCCTCAAAGAGTAGTCGTGGGATATAGGATGTGCATTGATTTTAGAAAGGTCAATAAAGTAACTAAGAAAGATCATTATCCTTTGCCTTTTATTGATCAAATGTTAGAAAGGTTGTCTAAGAAAACCCATTTTTGTTTCCTTGATGGTTATTCTGGATTCTCACAAATTGCTATTAAAGCACAAGATCAAGAAAAAACAACTTTTACTTGTCCTTATGGAACTTATGCTTATAGACGTATGCCTTTTGGTTTGTGTAATGCTCCTGCTACGTTCCAAAGATGCATGTCTGCTATTTTTCATGGTTTTTGTGAAGAAATTGTGGAAGTATTCATGGACGATTTTTCCGTCTACAGAACTTCCTTTGATAATTGCTTGCACAATCTTGATAAATTTTTGCAGAGATGTGAGGAGACAAATCTTGTTCTTAATTGGGAGAAATGTCATTTCATGGTTAATGAAGGAATTGTCTTAGGGCACAAAATTTCTGAAAGAGGCATTGAAGTGGACAGAGCTAAGGTTGAAGCAATCGAGAAAATGCCCTGTCCAAGGGATGTGAAAGGTATCCGTAGTATTCTCGGTCATGCCGGTTTTTATAGGAGGTTTATTAAAGATTTCTCTAAAATTTCAAAACCCCTCACTAATCTTCTTCAAAAAGATGTACCTTTTGTTTTTGATGATGATTGCAAGGAAGCTTTTGAAACTCTAAAAAAAGCTTTAATCACAGCTCCTGTTGTTCAACCTCCTGATTGGACTTTACCTTTTGAAATAATGTGTGATGCTAGTGATTTTGCTGTAGGAGCTGTTCTTGGACAGCGGGTAGACAAGAAGTTAAATGTTATTCATTATGCTAGTAAAACACTTGATGCCGCTCAAAAGAATTATGCTACTACTGAAAAGGAATTTTTAGCAGTTGTTTTTGCTTGTGATAAATTTAGACCTTATATTGTAGATTCAAAAGTTACTATTCACACTGATCATGCTGCTATTAGATACCTTATGGAAAAGAAAGATGCTAAGCCTAGGTTAATAAGATGGGTACTTTTACAGCAAGAATTTGATTTACATATCGTAGATAGGAAAGGTGCTGAAAACCCTGTTGCTGATAATTTTTTTAGAACACTGACTGTAGGGCAAAGCCCCACAGTATTTTATTGAAAATTAAAGGTCAGACAGTAGTCACAGTAGCATTTACAAATAATTACAGGGGGTGTCAACAGGGGTTAGGAAAAAGTACAGAGAACTATAACAGATTGTCAATCCATGATGACAACTCTTGGAAATGTTTAGTCTTCACCCTATGCGTATGCAGAGTGATATCATTCACAAACCCTCTCTTCCAAGCTTTGAAAGTAGGCATCACTTGCTGAAAAATTGCCTCATTCCTTTGCTTCCATATATGCCAACATGCTAATATTACTACCTCAGCAAAGAAAGGTTTATTGGAACGCTGCTTGGCTGTCCGAAAGACATGTTCAAAAGAGGCACCATCCTCCCATTGTATCTGAAGGTAGCACCAAATTCTTATGCTGAAATTGCAGTGGAAGAAAAGATGTAACCAATCCTCTGTGATGTGCGTGGGGCATAATATACAGTGGAAAACATCTGTGACATTCCAGTGTCTCCTCCGAAGCATATCTCTCGTATTGAGTCTGTCACTAACCATCAACCAGGCAAACACCTTTAGCTTGAGCAGCACCTTGCTCTCCCAAATCCAATCATACACCTTGCTAGCTCTCTGATCTCTGAAACAGTAGTGATAATATCGACTTGACGTATACACCCCATCTTTCCAAATTGTTCTCCATTCATCCGTGGCACCAGGAATCAAAGTGATCTCTGTCAATAGCAGATCTAAGCCTTGGTATTCCTCAAAAGCTTGCTGTGACAAGGGAAGAGCAAACAGCAGAGAGCGATCGGTCGAAGAGAGCATTTCCTTCACCGAGATTTTGTCATTCAGAGCAAACGAGAATAGTCTTGGGAAAATCTCCAACAGTTGCTGATAATTTGTCTAGATTAGAAAACATTTCAGATGATCCTATACCTGTTAATGATAGTTTTCCAAATGAACAACTGGCTGCGATAAAGGTAAGCTCACGCGAAAGTCCTTGGTATGCTGATTATGCTAATTTTATTGTTGCCAAGTATTTGCCTCCGACCTTTACAGCTCAGCAAAGAAGAAAGTTCTTTTATGATTTGAGGCATTATTTTTGGGATGACCCACATTTGTATAAAGAAGGAGTAGATGGCATTATGCGAAGATGTGTTCCTGAGTATGAACAGAAAGAAATATTGAGCAAATGCCATGGAAGTGCTTATGGAGGACATCACGCTGGAGATAGAACTGCGCAAAAGGTTCTACAATCAGGTTTTTATTGGCCTACCCTTTTTAGAGATGCTAGAAAATTTGTTTTATCATGTGATGAATGTCAAAGAGTAGGTAACATTAGTAGACGTAATGAAATGCCTATGAATTATTCTCTTGTTATTGAACCTTTCGACTGTTGGGGATTTGACTTTATGGGTCCTTTTCCTTCCTCAAATGGTTATACTCACATACTTGTTGCTGTTGATTATGTTACTAAATGGGTAGAAGCTATACCAACTTCTAGTGCTGATGGTGAGACATCATTAAAAATGCTTAAAGATATTATCTTCCTAGGTTTGGTGTGCCTAGATATCTCATGACTGATGGGGTTCTCATTTTATTCATGGTGCTTTTAGAAAAACTTTAGCTAAGTATGATGTTAATCATAGAATTGCTTCACCATATCATCCTCAAACAAGTGGTCAAGTAGAATTGTCAAATAGAGAGATTAAGTCTATTTTGCAAAAGACTGTTAATAAATCTAGAAAAAATTGGTCTAAAAAGCTTAACGATGCTTTGTGGGCTTATAGAACTGCTTATAAAAATCCTATGGGAATGTCTCCTTACAAAATGGTTTATGGAAAAGCTTGTCATTTGCCTTTAGAATTAGAACATAAAGCCTATTGGGCGGTGAAAGAACTTAATAGAGACTTTAAACTTGCCGGTAAAAAGAGATTGCTTAATTTGAATTCTTTAGATGAATGGAGAAATGCAGCTTATGAAAATGCTAGG
Organism: Poa pratensis; assembly: GCA_947311845.1. Classification (NCBI taxonomy): domain Eukaryota; kingdom Viridiplantae; phylum Streptophyta; class Magnoliopsida; order Poales; family Poaceae; genus Poa; species Poa pratensis. Next base: position 18,903,614 of record CAMZMU010000099.1, read on the forward strand.
CTCTTTAAAGAGAAAGTTAAGCAATGGCATGATAGAAGAATTCTTAAGAGAGAATTTAACGTAGGTGAAAAAGTTTTATTGTATAGGTCTCGTCTCAGATTTTTTGCAGGAAAATTACTTTCAAAATGGGAAGGACCTTATATCATTGAGGAGGTCTATCGCTCAGGTGCGATTAAAATCAATTCACTAGATGGGGACAGACCACAAGTGGTTAATGGTCAAAGACTCAAGCATTACATTTCTGGAGATTCTTATAATGAAGATGTTGATCTTATCAAAGTGGTAACTCCAGAGGATTTTATAAAAAGTCAAATTCAGACAACTGCAAAAGCTGATTTGGAATAGGTAACAGTTTCGGTAAGAAAAAGTTCGCGATTTACTTTTCAACCTAAATATTTATTGTTTTTATATAATATGGAAAATTATGAGTCGGAAAAGGGTAGGAAACGGTGCCCGAGGGCACCACACCACCCCTGGGCGGGGCCCCACCCTGGCCGCGCCGTGGGTGCGTGTGGGCACCTCGGAGCCCGTCTCCGACCCCGTTTCGTCCTGTACCTTCCTTTTGTCGTAAAACTTTTTGCTATATAATAACCCGGATCTCCCGAGGTCCGTATAACGTGTTTTCGTCGAGTTTTGTTTTCGAGCTGTTTCTGCCAGGTTTAGCTCCAGGATTAGAAGATGTCTTCATCCGGGGCTCCGAAGGATACCTTCTTCAAGAACGTCGTCAACCCATACATCAATGAGCTGAAGCAGCACCCTCAAGAGATGCGGCTTGTGGATGGAGTCCTTGTTCGAGAAGATGTCAAGGGACCCAAGGTTGAAGGGGACATGAAGGCTAGGCTAGAAGAAGTAGAGCATGAAGTTTTCCGGTACCAGAAGATGATAGAGCGCGGAGTGGAGATCAACCACAAGATCATTAATGAGCTTATTGATGAACACAAGAAGGAGACTGATAAGCTGTGGGATAACATCTTCGCACTTAGTAAAACTACATCCAAGTTACAAGGGCAAATTTACGATCTTCAAAACCAAAACTGTGAGTATGAAGCTAGGTTCAAACGCATAAGCTCAGCTGCTAGTTTCAGGTTCTTGGAAACCAAATCCTCTTTCGTTGATGGGGAGCCTCTGCCTTGGAAATTTGATGACGAGGAGTCTTCTTCACCACCAAGAGATCAAGCCTAAATCGTCGAGGGGTAATGGCACTCCCTTGGCTTGTTCCAAGCTTGGGGGAGTGCCCAGTATCATCTTTATCCTTTCGTTTTTATAATTTCGTGGTCATATCATGAGTAGAGAAGTTATCTTATAAGATGGTTTGCGATGTGGAGTGTCAATCCTTTAGTTATCCATGTATCCGTTGGTTTGAGTGTGTCTTGTTCAGAATATTAATGAGAAGTTCCACCTTTACTTTCGGTACATTTTATTTTAGCCTGCAATCTTCTTTATGTGCTGATCTTGCCATTAGTATTGACGCCACTTTTGGGTACATTAAGTAAATTATATTAGTTGTGGCAAACTTAGTATTGGTCATTAGTAGCAATACCATGAAAACTTAAGTAGAAGGAGGGAATTACATGCAAAAATATTATCCCTTTATCTTTCTTTCTTGCTAGCCAATAAGATTAGTATTCTTTGAGTTAAAACATTTGTGCTTACAGGGAAGATAGCATGGTTGCTTCTATTATATATATTTGTGTGTATCCCCCAACTTTTATGCTTGCTACATGACCTTGCTAGCCTTAACCACCGTACTGAGAGGGAATGCTTCTCGTGCATCCAAATCCTTGAACCAAACCCATGCCATTTGTGTCCACCATAACTTCCTATATGTGGTATTTCTTTGCCACTCCAAGTAAATTTTTCATGTGCTACCTTTAAATTATTCAAAATGTTATTATTCCCTTTTGTGTCAATGTTTACTAGCTCATGAGGAAGTAGTGTGGTTATCCTTTATTCTACTTGTCAAACAGACTTTACACCTGGACTAGTGGCATATACATCCGCTTATCCAATAACTTGCAAAAAGAGCTGGCAACGGGTGCCCAGTCCCAATTAATTACAACTTTAACCAATTAATTCTCTTCACACTTTTGCCCTGATTCATCAGTAAGCAATGACAAACAGTGAAATACTGAATGTGTGTAAACCAAAGAGAAAGAGGGATGATCTGCCTTGCTGGTAGAAATAACGTCCTTCATGGGAGCCGCTCTTAAAAGTCTGTTTGACAGGGAGAATACTGTTTTCACCCGCTACCATTCGTTGACAATTAACAAACACCCTTAAAACTTAATTTTTGCTCTCTATATGATTTCAAAAACTTAAAAGCTCTAGCACATGACTTAATCCCTGCTTCCCTCTGCGAAGGGCCTTTCTTTTACTTTTCATGTTGAGTCAGTACACCTATTTCCTTCTTCCTTGAGCAAGCATTTGAGTTGTTGTGATTCAACCATATATATCATTAATATTGTCAATCATGTTCTTTATCCTTTCTTGTCTTAGCACAAATACTTTTGCCTCTAAGAATATAGCTTTGCAAGTTATCAATGACTGTAAAGAAGGTGTGATAATTGAGTGTGGAAATTCTGCAATATAAGCTCTAATATAAAGACTCCTTTCGAAAGATAAGTATTGATTGCTTATTGTTCTATGACCAAGAATGAAGTGTGCCATTACTAATCTATAATTTCCTTCGTGTATTTTTATTGTGGTTGTTTCACTACTCATGTTCAAGTTAGGTTATATGAAGAGTAGTTGCTGTTTAAAATGAGTGTGTTGTTTAGTAATTACTGATGCTTCTTGTCCGTATTCTTTATTATCGACGCTTCACTCCATAAACTTTTGTTCTAGTTTACTGAGCTCAGCTTTCGCTTGGGGACAAGCGAGGTCTAAGCTTGGGGGGGTTGATACGTCCATTTCGCATCACTATTTTATAGCATAATTTACTGTTATTCAATGATATATTTCATATTAAGAGGAGTTACTTATGTTATTTTGTCTTATTTTGCATGTTTGATGATCATTGGATAATTAACTGCCGGAGTCAGATTTCAGCTGGAAAAAGCAACGTCAAGGCACTATATTTCTGGAGCACTAAAAATATTTCCGAGAAGACAGATGTTCCTATTTTATCAGAAGATGGACTAAGCCAAAAGGGGAGGCTGAGATGGGCCAGGAGGGGCCCACACCACCCCTGGGCGCGGGGCCCACCTTGGCCGCGCCCTGGCCAGGTGTGGTGCCCCTGGCCCACCTCAGGCGCTCCCCCTTCGCGTACTTCATCCCCAGAAACCCTAAGACACGGGGAGTCCGTGAGAAAATATTCCGCCGCCTCCACGAGGCGGAAACCACAGAGAGAGAAAAAGCTCTCCGGCAGGGAGAAATCTGCCGGGGAAATTCCTTCCCGGAGGGGGAGATCATCGCCATCCTCATCGTCATCGCGCTGGACTTCATCGGGATCATCATCATCATCATCTCCACCGCCATCACCACCATCACCGCTGCACCATCTCGTTCCGCTGTAACATCTAGGGCTATACTTTGTTTAGTTCATAGGGGAAACTCTCCCGGTGTTAATTACTCCTTGTGGTTGATGCTATTGAGTTTTATCGGTGAATTAAAGTATATGTTCAGATCGTTATCCATCATTATATCACCTCTGATCATGATCCATATGATGTCTCGTGAGTAGTTCGATTAGTTCTTGAGGACATGGGAGAAGTCACGCTGTTAGTAGTGGAATTATGTTGAGTAATATTTAATGGTTTGATATTTAAGTTGTGGTGTTATTCTTCTAGTGGTGTCGTGTGAACGTCGACTACATGACACTTCACCTTTATGGGCCTAGAGGAGTGCATTGTGTATTTGGTTGCTAATTGTGGGGTTGCCGGAGTGACAGAAACCTAAACCCCCGTTAGTATACCGGTGCACAAGGGAGCGTAGGATCTCAGAGTTTAAGGCTGTGGTTAGATTTATCTTAATTACTTTCTTGTAACTGCGGATGCTTGCAAGAGGTATAATCACAAGTATGTATTAGTCCAAGTAAGGGCGGTGCATTAGCATAGGTTCACCCACACAACACTTATCAAAACAATAAAGATTAATCAACTATGTGAAGCGAAAGCACTTGACTAGAATCCCGTGTGTCCTCAAGAACATTTTGTCATCATAAGTAAACCAACCGGCTTGTCCTTTGCTCTAAAAAGGATTGGGCCACTTGCTGCAATTATTATTACTGTCTTTTACTTACTCGCATTTTATTTACCTGCTATATCAAAAACCCCTAAAAACTTGTCTGCTAGCATTTACAGTGAAACCTTTACCGAAACTCCTTGTCAGCACCTTCTGCTCCTCGTTGGGTTCGACACTCTTATTTATCGAAAGTACTACGATACACCCCCTATACTTGTGGGTCATCATAACCGTGTCATATCTATTAGTAATCTTAATTAATGTCTGAACCCAATCTAGGTAGATAGAAATAGGTCTCATACATAGTAGTAGATCGATAGAAATATGTCTCGTAAATATGTCTCATACATAGATAGAAATATGTCTCACAGATAGTAGTATCACTCATCTCTGTGAGCACGTGACCGCGGCTGTCTCCACGGTCGACGCCCGGAAGGTGACAAGCGTGTCGGAGCACGGTGGTCACGCATCCCTCGGCCTTACAACGGCTCCGCCTCCAGTGTCTGGGTCTCCTGCGTCGGGGGCGGCGGTGGAGTCTGGTACATCAGGTCGTCGTACAGCTCCGTGTGTGGAGAGTCGTCACCCCCACCTGTACATGTAGATGTTACGTCAGTAGTCCGTCTTGGTGAACATGATAAATAAATGCGAGTATTATAAACTACTTACCGAGGTAGACCGGAATCAGAGTCATCGGCATAGCAGACGGGTTCCACACGGGGTATCTCGCCTGCACCCTGTCAGGGTATCTTGCCTGCACCCTGTCAGGGTGGTACGGCTCGAGTGAACCTGTAGTTTTCATCCCTCCGGCACAAGCTAGAAATCCCGCCGGGGTATCTCGCCTGCACCCTGTCAGGGTGGTACGGCTCCCATATAACCTGATGGTCTTGCAATTGATCAAACTGCATCATGAATGAGTCGTAGCAGTTTTTAACCTGCTGGGCCGCGTACCGTCTCTGCAAATAGATAAACTAGTTAGTGTACCGAAATAAGCAGTTTGAAAATTAGTGGAACAAAAATTAAATGATGTGCAAGTTTACCTCTCTACGCGCCCACATAGTACCAATAGTAGGCAAACCGACTAGGTTTGCCTCAATGAGCCTGTACTCCCAGGGTGTAAGAGCGTCGACGTCAGACCTACCGATAGGGAACCTCTCCCAGGACCACAAGTGCAACAGTAGTGGACAACCAAGAATCAAAGACGAACCCTTATTCTTCGTGCACGCCAAACACATAGCTCGGTACATGGCGGCTAAGACAGCAGACCCAAAACTCCATGGCACTATGTCCTCAAGGTGATGTGCCTCCGCAATCACTCGCGCCATATTGATGAAGCACGCACTAATAGTGTCGACGTGGGACTCAATGAACATCACCTTGCCGAACAGCCACATCAGGTATGCCTCCAGAGATCTAGTAATCTGCTGTTCACTCAAGGCGGCATCCGGGTATCCTAGAACTCCAATCTGCATTGATCATACAAAACAAACTGAGTAAGTACAAGTTTGTTGATAATAAAAAATAAAACTCATAATTGTAACAGTCTTACCTGAAACTTGCTCAACCATGAAACCCGAGGACCGTGTGGCTGGTACGTCAAGGGCGGGTTTTCCGGATGTATCCCTGCGAAACGTGCCTGCATTTCGTCACGCCAATTATCCGGAGCCTCTAAAGGACCTACGACTGCGCCCGCCAGTGGGAGACCCAACAGATATGACACATCCTGAAGAGTCGATGCCATCTCCCCGCACTGCCATTTTCAATTGCCTGAAGAACCATAACCAGCTCTGACAATTCTCACCCTCGACGAAGGCAAAGGCAATCAGGACGATCTAGTTGTTGCCGTCCACACCTATTGCGGTCAGGATCTGCCCCTTGTACTTGCTTGTGAGAAACGTGCCGTCCACGCAGAGCACTGGACGACAATGGGTAAAAGCTTCGATGCATATAGCGAATGAGAAGAACAATCGGCCAAATACACCATATTCAGGAATATCCTCGAACTGTTGTAATTGGACTACAGCATATGTGCCAGGATTCCTCTCCTTCAATGTGCTAACAAGATGAATAACATTATCATAAGAGTCATAGAAAGTCCCAAACCTCTCCTCTAGAGCCCTCTGCTTAGCTCTCCAGGCCTTCCCATACTTAATGTTGGTTTTCCATCTTGCCTGAACTATTCTTATGATGTGCTTCGCTTCCATGTCTTTCTTGTTCACTATCTCACTGAACAAGAGACGTGCAATGAGAGTTGACGTTAGGTTTGGGTGATTTGTCAGTAAACCATCAATTTCACATGTGTGGCACGACGTCTGTCACCACCCACACCACGTCATACTTCGGCAAGTGACAATGCACCCGTGCAGGACAACCAATGTCAACACAGCTCATTGTCAAATATTGTCTATTTGACACACCAGTACGAAAAACCCTTTGCGTGGACAATGCCCACAGAATCACGCCTTCCTTTAACTGCTGTTTCGTGTTGTACTGAGCCCTGATTTCAATGTTATTCATGTGGTACTCTCAGGACGAATCATGGACATCAGGCACGGCCGTGACGGTAGACTTGTCCCGATTCCAGTAACTGGGAATAGGCACATCTTCACCATTATTTTCATCTGAATCATCAGAATCTCCTTCATTAGAATCAAGATCTTCTGCGACGCCATCCTCGTCTTCCTCCAATATCTCGGCCTGCACTGTTCCTTCGTGCTCATCCGCATCAGCCTCCCCAATTTGGGCAGGTCCTGCTGATAGTGCTGGTTCATAATGAACAGAAATTTCTGACAGCGATTGTTTATAGTCAACAGGAATTTGAGCAGGTCCTGCTGACGGTGATGGTTCATAATGAACAGTCATTTCGGCACAATGCGAACTAGTTGCTTGACTACTCTCTCCCGTCTGAACAACACCGCCACCTATTTCCAAATTATTCTGCTTCAGAACAAAAGACACTAGGACTTCTGGTTTTGTCCCTCGGCGTTTGAATGATGCTAACCAAGAAACCCACTGATTTGTCTGATCAAGCGGCAACAACTCCCAGCAAATATTTGACCGGGATTGGTGCATAACGACTGAATCCTAACAGTCCAGAAATTAGGATCAAACCCAAAATTCACCGTCAAATAGTACTGGACAACGCTGATTTTCACTTTCTCTGGCTCTGTCAACTGAATCTCCACATTTTCAAATTCACTAAGATCAACCCCTGACTCAGTTGCACGGACTGTACCGGCACCATAGTGCACAACAACATCGACCACTTCCATTACCTAAACAAATTTATTCCATTATCAAATACTACACAGCGAATATATCTAAATATTACGACCACCGAAAATAAATATGTCGACCACCGGTAAAATAAAGACTAATCAAAATATACAATACATCTAACCGACAACATATATCTAGACTAATCCTGACACATCCACCGACAAACTATATTAAACCTAAAAAATCTAGAGATTAGGGTTTACCCTTGACGCGCGCGTAGCTCCCGATGCCCGGCTTCAATCTACCACCGCCACTGCTGCACCACGCATCTAGCTTCCCCAACACCAGCACACACCACCACTATCCACCATTGTTGCCCACCATTGCTCCACCTCCACCACCAAACACCTCCACAAAAAGCTATCCCATCAACAGATCGGGGATGCCCCAATCGTCCTCTCCTCTATTTCTTAAATTTGTGGCTTGTATAGATTTTTGGGGGCAGGAATTGGTGCTATTTTCGCCTCAAATCGAAAGAACAGAAGAGAGAAGGAGCAGGTCGAGCAATGGAAGAAGAAGGGGCCGAGCCGGGCGCGGCGTGCTTATCCAGCAGGTTTCGGCACGGGCCCTGCCGAAACACTGCTTTCGTCATCGCCCACGCCGAAACAAGTGGGCCCACGCCTGCCGACGCGCCTGCGGGCATGCAGGTCGTCACGGGTCGTGACGAAGGACTGCTTTCGGCACGGCCGCTGCCGAAAGGCAGGTTACGTCTTCGCCGGTGCCGAAAGTGCACGGTTTCGGCACGGGCCGTGACGAGGCCTCGCTATTTTTCAAAAATTTCCAGATCGCGTGCTAGTTTCCGAATAAAGTTTTAAAAAAATATTATTTTTTAAAATAATTCTATTATATGCATCTGTCCTTTTGTTGCAACCGGTACACCTGAGGTAAAATGCACACACAAAAAGTTCTATGAAAATCTAAAAAATAATTGCACAAAGATACAACATATCCCAAAAAAAAACTCAAATTCTATGAATAGCTCAACAATTAAAGCTAAATCATGTTATCAACAGTACTTATCTCAAGTTGGGCTGCAAACTAAGCCCACTAATATTAGGAGAGCAAAAATTGTTGTTGTTTTTCTTGAAACACATCCAAATTTTGATTAAAAAATTTGTGACGTAAATGATGTACATCATATTTATGTGGTAAATATTTTTCAGATTTTTCTATATTTGTTTCATGTACTTTTTGCTTTTGGATGCTCACATGCCATCGAGTCGCTCAATTGGGCCAAGTGAAATTTGCGGGCCCATTTCACTTCGACGGCGGTTTTAGTGATTTTCCACCTGGGTACGACATGTTTGTTCAGCATACGTCATACGTATCCCATGCATCAAGCATTATCACAATCGATTGGCATGTTCAATGAGGCTGCCATTTTTACATGTGTTTTTTTGGCTCGGGTGGCGTGGTTGTACTATTTTGGTCGCAAATAAACATTGGAATGAAACCAACTGTCAACACAGACAAAGTTCTGTACTGTTTAGAATCGTGGGAACGCTACCACTTATTTTATTTTGTTGCCGGGGGGGGGGGGGGGGGGGGGGGGTTGGTTGGAGAGAGAGATTGGTGTACAAGGTTTCCTTGGCAACATTCTGACATACCTCATGGGTTATTTGCCTGGTGATGGGGTTCATCGTCAATTTTATATGGCAAGGGTGCGGTGTTTTTGGGAAAGATGTGGGAGAAAATAGGAAATACCATATGGTGAAGCGGGAAGATGTGGGAGTTTCTGGAGGGTTTATGTTGTAGTTAGCAAAACCAGATAGATAGATAGATTGTTATATGATTCAATCCCTTTTCGGATGTGCATGACATTTTACTCATGGATTAGTGGAAATCATAATTTCCTCTTTTTTAGAAATGGAGGGCGAGACCCCCAGCCTCTGCATCGAAAAGATGCATACGGCTTTCTTTATTAATTTATTCAACAAAGGAATAACAAAGATGATACATCAAAAAACCCGAAGATCTCCACACAACACCTACAAACTGGACAATGGGTGAAGATCATGTCAACATAGCCTTGTGCCCTGAGAACAATGAAATACCTCCACCAGCTAGGAATCGGGAACTATCACATACCCCGAGACGCCCTCTAGGCGAAACGAGAGTGCTCATCCGGTTTAGCAAGCTCTTAGCGAGCACCTCATGTACACGCTATCGAAGCTGTCACCACCGTCGAACCACCGAGCAATCTTTATGGTTAAGATCCGCATTGTCTTCACCAATCCTAGAGACGACGCCACCACGACGCCAGACAGCGCCCCTGCCGTGCACGAGTCCATCATCTCACGTCTGACACCGGAATTCGCTGCGCCACGCCGCCAAAACTCGCTATCATCGTCGCAGAAGATGCAAACCGCTCCACCTTAGAGCCCCTCCAGCCAATATCAGCTCCAAAAACGACACCCCCATGGGGGAAAACGACGTTCGCACGCCGCCATCGTTCGATCCAGGAAGCCCGGATCTAGGGTTTCCCCCGGAGCTGCCCGGACGAGGAGACGAGAAACATGTCGACTGCAACAAAGATGCTCCTAGACGATGCCTCCATGGAGGGTATGACGCTGAGAGCGCCACCATCGACTGATCCGAGGATCTGGGGTTTCCCCCGGAGACTACTTTGCTCGAGACCGACGTCGTACCTGTCCCGCAAGCCCAGCACCGCCATGGCCTCCGCCACCAGCGAGTGCACTGACGATGAGGCCGAGGGAGACGACCTGCCCCGCAAGGGAGGCGCGCCGCCACCATCGAAACCAGGGCCGCCGCCCTGGGTACCGACCTCCGCCACAGAACGGCCGGAGGGCTGCCTTCCGCCGCGCAGCAGCCACCATCACGCGCCGCCCCGCACGAGAGAGCTGCCCCGCCGAGGCGCTAGGCCAGCACCGCGCCCATACGCAAGCGCTAGGGGCGGAGGAGTCCCCACCGCCGCCGGCGACGACCAGGCTTTGCCTGGCCGCGCCCCTTGGCGGCGGCGAGGGAGGATTAGGGGGAGGGTTGGGGGCTGGGGCGGCGGGATCTAGGGTTCCCTCCCTGGGGGCTGAGGAGGGGACGAGGAGACCTAGAGTTCCCCTATCTGCGACCTATCATAAATTCCTCTGAAGCACTTTTTTTGTTTCTACTAGTAAACATAGCATTAACGACAAGGGACAGAAAACTTTTGGTCGTTGAAAATCTGGGCGAGCCTCCCGCGAGGTGGGGATACCTACCCGAATAGTTTCAACAACCATCGAGGTTGGCCGTCGTTAGAACGAGCGCAGAGGCGGTCGTTATTCCGATCTAGTAGTCATCTTTTTTTTCCGGGGGCGATCCAATTTTTGGTGCGTGATTAAAAAGAGCAGGCAATGCTAATTTGTTTGGCGCAAACTGGTGGGAAATAACCACCAAAATTACCCTGCGTACCAAGATCGCATCTCCCTTCCCCTGTTAAGTCCTCGCGGCGCCTCCGTCATCTCCCCTGCTTTCTCCTTAGGTCGAACAGAGTCCGCCGCCTCCCACTTCTTCCATCGAGGAGGAGAGGCGTCGTGCTACGCCGGTCGCCACCACCTACTCCCTCGGCGCCCCGTGCTGCCCCTCGCCGCGCCCGTCTGTATCTCGCCGGTTGCCATCACCTACCGTCCCGGCGCGCCCGTGCTACACCTTGCCGATCGCCCTCGACGCGCCCGTGCTACGTCGCCGCGCCCGTTCTGCATCTCGCCGGTCGCCATCATCTACTCCCTCGGCGCGCCAGTGCTGCACCTCGCCGCGCACATTAATTCTGCATCTCGTCGGTCACCATCACCTACCATCCCGGCGGCCCGTGCTCCACCTTGCCGATCGCCGGCAACGCCGTTACAAGCTGATTGGTACAAGTCCTTCCTCAGATTCCTTTTTCTGTTGCCATGCCTTTCGCTGCTCTTGTTGATCCGTAGCCAGTACCCGATGACTAAACATGCTGTGCAATTTCGTTTTCTTCATCTTGATTTATTAATTCCTGACGCATCTTCAACAATCCATCCATGTAGTGCTCTTATGCAATCTGTTTTGTTTTAAATCTGCTGCTATTCCTTACACTCAAAAACGTAAATGCAGGGTATTTATATATACTAGAACATTAATATATATGAGATGGCTCCGAGCAAGACATGGATGAGTCTAGTTGACGAGCGATTAGATGATGAATACTTAGAAGGGGTAGAGAAATTCCTTGACTACGCGTTCAGACACGCCGGTGGGGACAATGAAATCCGATGTCCATGCATCAAATGCTGCAATACTTACTCTCTATCTCGTGAATTGGTTTCTTCTCACCTCAAAGTATATGGAATACTTAAAAACTATACGTTGTGGTACCATCATGGTGAAGTCGCCGGCGAAGCTCAAACAGAGTCGGAAGGTGAAGGAGATGATGAAAGGGATCCCGATGATGAAATGCGAGAAGAAGGTGGAGATGGATATGACCCAATGCAGAAGTTGTTGATGGATTTGTATCCTCAAAACAACAATCCAGTTGAGGAACCAATGACACCACCATCTGGCCAGGAGGAACCAGAGGAACCAAATAGTGAAGCAGCAGAGTTCTATAAATTACTTGACAACTATAATCAGCCACTTTACCAAGGTTCTAGTACTACAAAATTATCTGCACTAGTAAACTTGCTTCATATTAAGAATATGGGAAAGTGGAGCAACAAGTCCTTCACCATGTTGTTGGATTATCTCCGCAAGGCCTTCCTGCCACATAACTCTAGTTTGCCTAATTCTTATTACGAAGCCAAAAAAACAATTAAAGAACTTGGACTAAGTTATAGGAAAATAGATGCTTGCAAGAATCATTGCATGCTATTCTGGAAAGAAGATATCGACGCCGAATCATGCAAGGTGTGTGGAATATCTAGATGGAAGGAAGACAAGCGCACAGGCAGCACTCTGCAATAAGCAAAAGGGAAGAAGATTCCACAGAAGACGATGAGGTACTTTCCTATAAAGCCAAGGCTGCAACGGATGTTCATGTCAAGCAAAACTGCTGAGTTCTTTAGGTGGCATAATGAGGGCAGGGTAGATGATGGTGTGATGAGACACCCCGCTGATTCAAAAGCTTGGAAACATTTTGATGAAAAAAACAGCAATTTTGCGAGGGAACCTCGCAATGTGAGGTTGTGTCTCTCAAGTGATGGTTTCCAACCATATACTAACCTGCGAACATCTTATAGCATCTGGCCTGTATTCCTTGTTCCTCTAAATCTGCCCCCATGGATGTGCATGAAACAACAAAATGTTATGTTGTCCATGTTGATTCCAGGGCCGGATGGTCCCGGTGATGCAATTGATATTTATCTGCAACCACTTGTAGAGGAACTTATTGAACTTTGGAATGAGGGCATTGAGACGTATGATGCATCAATGAAAAAAAGTTTCAAACTTTATGCAGCACTTCTGTGGATGGTCCATGACTTCCCTGGTTACGCCAACTTATCTGGATATAGCACAAAGGGGAGATTAGCTTGTCCGGTATGCCATAGTGAGACTTGTTCACTCTGGCTTAAAAATGGCAACAAGTTCTGCTACATGGATCATCGACGTTTTCTTCGTAAAAATCATAGGTGGAGAAAAGATAAAAGTAAAAATTCTTTTAACGGCGCCACAGAAACTAGAGAACAACCAACACCCTTAACAGGAGAAAATGTGATGGAACAGGTGGCTGACCTAGCGGATATCATCTTGTCGAAAGATGTAAGTAAGAAGACAAAAGTATCCCATGATGACAGAGGAGATAGCTGGAACAAAAGGAGTATATTTTGTGAATTGCCGTATTTCAAAACTCTACTCTTGCGCCATAACCTAGATGTTATGCATATAGAAAAGAATATATATGATAGCATCATGGGAACAGTTATGGATGTCAAAGGGAAGACGAAGGATAACATCAATTCTCGTCTCGACCTACAACTTCTGGACCTAAAGTCTGATATGCATCCAGATCCTGTTGAGAAAGGAGGCAAGGCCACTTTCCGACCTGCAGCGTACACTTTGCCTCCACAAAAACTATATTTACTGCTCATGTTTTTTAAAGAGCTGAGAGTTTCAGATGGATTTTGTTCGAACCTTAGTCGCTGCACTAATATGAAAGAAAAAAAAATATCAGGATTAAAGATCCATGACTGCCATGTTATATTAAACCATTTACTTCCTCATGCATTACGTGGACTTCTTCCCGAGCATATTTATGAACCTCTGGTAGAGCTTTCCCAGTACTTCTGCAAATTAAACTCGAAATCACTTTCAAGTGAAGAGCTTAAGAAACTGCAAGACCAAATACCACTGACACTTTGTAAGCTTGAAAAGGAATTCCCACCATCATTTTCCGATGTCATGATGCATTTGCCTGTTCATTTGGCCGATGAGGCTCTTATTGGTGGGCCTACAGTTTATCGTTGGATGTATCTCTTTGAGAGGCAAATAAAGTGTTTGAAATCGCTGGTACGCAACATGGCACGACCGGAGGCCTCGATTGCGGAGGGATACATTGCAGATGAGTTCATGACATTGTGCTCTAGGTATTTGGATGATGTGGAGACAAAGCATAATCGTTCAGGCAGAATAAATGATTCACCAGTGGATGAAAAATATTGTTTGTCAATATTCAACAGTGGTGGAAGGCCATCTGGTGGTCGCAAAACTCGAGATCTAAATCATCTTGAATCAGAGCAAGCTCATATTTATGTTTTACGAAACTGTGATGAAGTTCAACCATATATCAGGTACTGGTTGGTATCTATCAGCTATTTGTGTACATAGTCCACTATATTTTTTCATAACCATATTAATGCTGCTTTTAAATATTGTAGTGAGTATACCAGCACTCAAGAAGGAAGTTCAATGCAACCATTTACTAGCACGTGGAACCAGAAGTTCATTCGGTGGTTTAAAGAGAAGGTAAGACAACCAAAAATTAGCTAATGGGAGACATTTGTCACTTTGTATGTAATTTGATTTTCAATATACATGTCTGAAGATGCTTGCATGGCCATTTGTCACTTTGTAGGTAGGTACTTTGCACGAACGGCTTGTGAAGGAGCATTTCTTTAGCAAGGAGTTTTTAGTAAGTACTTATATTACCTCTTAGTTTTCACCAATTTGCACACTTGACAATATAATATCCTTATGAATACAGGAAAGGAGCAGTAGAAACTCCAAAAATAGAGCAAACCGGAAAATGCTTCATACATCTGGCAGCAAACCTTATAGACAGATAATTTGGGACTTGGTATGTATTGTACCTTCTATGTTGGTTTTCTATACAAGTAATTTTACCCCGGTTTGATTTTCACAATGTTAGTTTGAACTAATTTTGTCCCCTTGTCTCTATTCGAGTAGGGAGGAAAGGAAAACAAGCCACCAACTATGGATAGAGTGTTTTTTGAGACTCACAAGAAGGGTGCAACCTTGGTTACTTCTGAAGCCATGACCAAACATGTGAGCTATAAGTTGATGTTACAACCTCTCTAATTAATCACAACTATAGATAACTGTTTACAATCAGAAGTTGCTGCAAATAATTTACTTTTCTACGGCAGGCTGATCTAGTGAAGATAGTTCAATCGAATCCTGCTCTTTCCAATATTGAAGTCATGGACAAAAGTGACACATCTGAACGGCGCAAACCTATAGTCGGATTTGGAGGTGGCATTAAAGCAAGAGATTTGCGAGGACCAGCATTAAGTAAGGCTGAATTGGTTTCCAAACTACAGAAGTCTGAGGCAGAGAAACAAGTACTTGCAGAAAAGTTGGATGCTGTGGTCGACGAAGTGGCAGAAATTAAGCGGCTTATGTCTACCAGATCTTCAAGTAACATTCCACATGGAACACATGATGATCAAGTAAGCTTTTTTAACGCAATTATATTATCTGTTATTGTACATTGTGCCACTTTATTTATATGTAGGAACCCTTATATGATTCATGTTTTGTAGGCGTCCTAGCTCATCGTAATATGCAGAAGGGGGGGCTGTGCTGATGAAGACTGATATGGATTCAAACATCAGCAGTTCCGTTGGTGTCCAGCCCGCGGCTGTAGATTAATAAATTTTATCTTTCTGTTTTGTCGATTATCGGTTAGAGATGAAATATAGTTCTTTTGATTTATATTTGTCCAATGGTATTTCAATACCAGAATTCAGTCTATATGATTTCGATTAATAAAAAGAGGTTGTATGTTCTTCAACTTGTTTGTTGCAAAGTTGCTGTAGCTCTCTTGAAATGTACAGGTGGTTGGACGGTTTGTTCTACCAACAAAAGTGGTTGTCATCTAAAAAAAGTGGTCGTTAAAGGCACCAAATTTTTGGTCGTTAATAAAAATTGGATGACCATGGGAACATTATTAACGATAGCAAAAGTGGTCGTTAATAGTAAAATTGTGGTCGTTACTGTCTTACAATTAACGACCACTCTATGTATGGTCGTTAGAAAAATAACGACCGAAAAAACTTTGTGGTCGTTATTACTTTTAACGACGGAGGCTATAACGACAACTAACGACCACCCGACTGTGGTCGTTAATGACTTTTAACGACCAACATCTTACTTTTAACGACCAGATTTTTGGTCGTTAAAAACCTAATTTCTAGTAGTTGTTTGGATGCGTATGATTTGCTACATTCAAAGTACCGCTGAAATTAAGAAGAAAATTTGTCGGGTGTGGTTAGCTGCGAATTGTGTGGAGAGGAAGAAAGTGTAAATCGTCTTTTTTTTTAGTTATGCTATTGCCCATTCTAGTTCGTGTTGGTGAGTGAAGTACTAGGGTGGGTGTGTGTCCTCCATTTGATCCTGATGATTTTGTCTTGGTTGGGGTTGAAAATTCAGGAAGGAAATG
Source organism: Poa pratensis (assembly GCA_947311845.1). Lineage (NCBI taxonomy): Eukaryota > Viridiplantae > Streptophyta > Magnoliopsida > Poales > Poaceae > Poa > Poa pratensis. The sequence goes on from CAMZMU010000099.1 coordinate 18,919,926, forward strand.
TAACTTAAATTGACTGGACTGTGTTCGAGGCGTTATCTTGGTCGCTTTGGATTACTACGAAAAATGATTTGGTGTTCCCAAGTAAAGTTGTTTGCTCTCTGTTTTAAGTGATACGCAAAAATCTTCTTTTGATCTCATAGTGGACCTTTCTATTTCCGGATAGGAGGCAGCACCTGATTCGTGCAGGAGAGAATCTTAAGTACAACACTTGTGAACTAGTTGTTGTGGTGTAAGACTCTATGGTGTAGGTTGATTTTGTTGTGCACATGTGTGCCTGCCGTTGTAAGCTGTCATTTTTTTATAGGAATTTCTCCGTTCACTGAACCTTAGTTTAGGATAATCAAAGTAATTGCAATCAAGATATGACATGTTTCTTTGCGAGTCCGAAACTAGTAATGCTATAAAAGCACATATTTGCAAGCCCTGTTTAATCGAGATCTAGGTGGATTACTTGAATGGCACATGGACATGGGGTTGCTCGTATTTTGATTGCATGTATTGGTTGTGGTTGTACTTGTCACCCGATGCATTTTCAAAATGAATGAATTATGTTCGTAGTGTAGTGTTACTACCTACCAAGCAATAATACGTTATCGATACTATTAGTGTTAGCACCACTATATATTTGACAAGAGGAGTTTTGTGGTACCCCCAAATCAATAACAGACCTTTATTTTCGTCCATCCAAGGGACCAGAAGAAATTGCTAAAAACTTGAGTAGTACAAGTCACACTGGTGCCTATTTCGTGACCTCCCGCAGATGGGCCCTGGCCCAAGACGTAAGATGGGTGCCGACCCGATACAAAATTCGCATTGCGGCCCAAGATGGTAGATGGCAACGACTATGGTCCGTTCGCTGTCGTCCGTAATCAGAATTCCCCAACCCTAGTTCGCCGGAGCTCCTCAACGCCTCGGAAGACGAAGCACTCGTTGACGCCGGCTCCGTGTCGCCGCCGCGTTTAGGTCGTCGATTTCGACGAGAGGCTCCGTCCCCCTCCCCCCCTCGCTGGCGGGTACTGGGGGCCGGTGCCGCAAGCGGCGTGTGAGGGGCCACGCACGTTCCCGTTCGTCGTACTCCTCCCCCGGAGCCTGAGACGAAGCTAGAGCTGGAGGTCAACCGGGTTTGTTGGCTACTGCGTTTGGTAGCTGGGAGCTTGGTCTCCAAATTTCAGTGAGCTCGGATCAGAGTTTTGAGAGAAAATTATTGTTGATCGTCTGCTGATCGGTCGGGTCTTTGTGCGAGCTTGTGTCCTGCGCATGTCATCTATCTTGTTCCTGATTAGCCTTTTGTGCAGTGTGGTAGGCTATGCAGGAAGAGGAGATCACAAGGGCAGTGGCTTGTTTTACGGAAACAAACCTTGTATCATGTAGATGTTTGCTGATATTGTCACTGATAGCTAGTAAGCTCATTACAATTTGCAGGTAGTGGGCTTTTTCTGGTGGAGCTGCGAGAACAAGTTGTGGAAAAGACTATTCATTTCAGGCTTTTTGGACACTCAAATGAGCTGCGAGATCCAAGAATGGATACCACCTTGAGCTCCTGCTGCTATGCCGCATCGTCACCCGCCAGCGACTATAAGTTGATGAACCAGCCATCAAGTATCAGTTTATTGCCTGTCTTATCGATTTGACATATAGGCTGTATCCATAAATTTTTGAAGGAATGATTTTAGGTCTGAAACATGTGATGTGCTCCCGTGAAGGTGCCCTTAGGTCTGAATGTTTCTATTACTAGAAGAGGAATCTTCCATGGAAATTATGTATGCCCAGCTTGCAGATCAAAGTGAATTATATATTTCGTTTCAGCTGTGGCCGCTGCCAGGAACCTGCTGATTTAGCTGCCAATTCTATCACATTACAATGCTCCTTGCCATGGATCATTTGCACGAAGACTACAAACTAGATAAAGCAATCATGAATATTTAACTAGTCACTTATTCACATATGGATACACTGACGAAACTGAATGCAGATTAAAACTATGAAAACTGAATACAACTAACTACGTTACAACAGAATCTTCAAACTGCATGCGCCGTCGTCTTTGATTACGCCACCATTCCCATGACCCCTAAACATAAATGGGTGGCTGCTGTTCTCTGTTTCGTCGCCGGGTCCGGTGCCGTCAATCCAGCCAAGCTAAACTGAGAACCGATGCATCCTAGTTGCGTTCCGGTTATCGTCGACAACACCAAGCGGCAATACCTTCTTGAAATCGGCTCTAGACAAAGTTGAGATGGAAGCTCAAGAGTTGACTGCAGTTGATTGCAGCTGCAGGCACCAGCTGCTGTTGTGGCAAATATGAATTGATATTAAAACAAAAAAGAACAACCGCAACAAACAATCAACCACCGGCCATATATGCAGTAGTGCTGCTAATTTCATGAAAGAAAACCAGAAAAAGGTATTTGGAAAAATAACTACTCAATATCAAAAAAGGTATCTGGACAGTCATGATTTAGTGTTTTCTGGACTTACAACAATGCGGTATGTTGTTGGAAGGCTGCAGCAATACTAATTTCAGAAATTGTATACATAATACAAGTGAAACAAATATGCATATACTAATGCTTAACTTTTATTATTTGTTTTGGCTGTTCAGCTTATTTGGTCTGTGGTGATTGTAATTGTTTTTGATAGGAAAAAGACTTATCAATATGTAGGTGGCAGGCTAACCTTTAATTTGCACCTTACTACGTACCTGTCAACAAGTTCTTCACTATTCTTCTAAGAACTTTAGCTCATACCCTTGTGCCTAGAGAAATGACTTGTATGTTGTTCCTAGGACCAAGATGATACATGGCTTCACACATTGGTGCATGTTACTAACAAATCGAAGTACACACCTTGCTCTGGAGTAATTCACACCATTAGGCAAATTTCGTGTACTGGATAAGTTGTTAAATTGGAGGGGAACATGTTCAGCTTTGCTATTACATAACTGAATGTTCGATAAGTTGTTAAATTGGAGGGGGACATGTTCAGCTTTGCTATTACATAACTGAATGTTCATCAGTTCAAATGATGGACGGAAACATGTACCTCCTGCCTCTGGTGGAGATTCGGCCGGAGGTATACAGCACAAACGGGTTCCCTTGCCGGTCTGGGAGAAGCTTCGAAAGGGAGGACCGAGGCGGTGTCCGCGTCCGAGGTCGAGGCGGCGGCGGCGGAGTGCTCGGGCGTGTGCGAGGTGGAGGACGAGGCAGCTATGGCGAGATCGTCCGTGTAAGATGTGGGGCGGCAGCCGCGGGTCAGCTGGATGCGGCGTCGGCGGCGTCTGGAACTCTGGATGCGGCGGCGGCGGGCGTCTGGACGCAGCGGCGGCTGGTCTTTTTTTGATGGCTGGTCAACTTTTGACGGCATCAGCGCTCTTTTTTTTTCATCATACGTCCGGCTTACTGGGCTCTCTAGGACTAATTTCCACCCCTTAATCTGAGCCGTCCATATGAAATCATACTGGTGCCCTCCCATGAGCAGTAAAAGGTACAGTAAAAGTCACCATTTGACAAGTATAAAGAACCTAGCACCTTGTTTCTTGTTAGTTTACCAATACTTAAAGCAACACGCTGATACATATTCCCTCCGTTCCAAATTAACAAATGGAAGTCATCTAATTTAGAATGGAGGGAGTACATAAACGAGGGGAAGCAATGAGTAAAATGTAGGAGGGTGAAAAGCTAACGCCCAGGACACAAAGTACAACAATAGAAAAATGGAGGAGAAAGAGCCAACCAAGCATATTAACGATAATTCTTCTTTAGGAGTAGGAGATGTTGGCAAAGAAATAGTCGTTCATGCATAGAGCTAGGCAGCAATGCAGCTGTATGGTCTTGCAAAGTAATTTGTTCATGTCTGGTCGGTCACCCTGAGGCCCTCTTCGTTCAAATACCAGTTTGGCCAATCAGGTATAGAGTTGATGTTGGCCTCAGGCTAGGCTGCTAGGACTATAAATCCAACATCGATGACTCAAACATCTAGCCGACCAAATGCATCGTACCAAGCTGGTCTCTCCTGGTGTATCTAGCTAGCACTACTATATGGACCTCACATACCAGCTGACGTGCTCTCGGCAGGTCGGCCGCCTAGCAAGGCCTCGACGTGCGATGCCATGTGTTAGCAGGCGCAACTTCTTTTCTCCATTAGTCGTGGGAGACCGACTAGTTTGGCGGAGTGTACCCGGTTTTCCATAATAAACCAGGCAGCAATCTTATTTATCATTTTTTTTACAAGAAACGACTAGATCTAAGAAAAAATTTCAGTAGCAGTATGAAACACCACAAACATAATACAAATTACGTCGAGGTGCTTGGACCACCTAACGACCAGTACCACCGTGAGAGCGAGCCGCTGACGCGCCGTTGTTGCCGCGACACTACTCGAGCCGGCTTGACTTTTTTTATGATAACCAGCAAGTTTGTGTGGACGTGCCTCTAAAGACCATGACGTAGAGCCAAAGTCATCGCCATTAAACTTTTTTTAACCGAGACAAAAGACTTGTCATTTTGCTTAATAAAGAAAAGTGAGAGTTGGACGGTTTATTAGCGGGAAACCAGCCAAAAACCGATCCATTAAACCTTTGAATTGATATGAATCTGTTGACACCAAACATGCAACACACATAGACAAGACGAGATCTACCATTTCAAGAAAGCAGCGAACATCCCATGCCTCGCCCCTCCTGACGAAACGAGATCTACCATTTCACTCTAAGCGCTTTTTTTTGCTTGGATGTGTACGATTTGCTACATTCAAGTTACCGCTGAAATTAGGAAGAAAATTGGTCGGGTGTGGTTAGCTGCAAATTGTGTGGAGAGGGAGAGAGTGTAAATCATCTTATTTTTAGTTCTGCTATTGCTAATTCTAGTTGGTGGTCGGGGAGGGAAGCACTAGGGTGGGTGTGTCCCCCATTTGATCGCGATGATTTTGTCTTGGTTGGGGTTGGGAATTTAGGAAGGAAATGTAACCTTATTGGCTGGACTGTGTTTGAGGCGTTATCTTGGTCGCTTTGGATTACTAGATAAAATGATTTGGTGTTCCGAAATAAAGTTGTTTGTTCTCTATTGCAAGTGAAATGCAAATAATCTCTTTTTGATCTCATAGTGTACCTTGCTATTTCCGGATAGGACACACAACACCTGATTCATGCGAGAGGGCAGATTAATGCTTTCTACACGAAAAACAGTGCCTTTTGTGGCCTCCTTTCTAAGAAAACGCAAATCCATGTGCGCTTCTCCATTACTATCCAATATTACCCCGGCAGGGCGACCCACTGTCGCCATACCTCTTCCTCCTGGTCGCCGATGTTCTGCAGCGGCTCATTCGCGATGACCCACTGCTCCGCCACCCCCTGCTGCCCGGAGAGCCATGCCCGTCCTCCAATACGTTGATGATACGCTGATTATCATGCGTGCTGATGTCGATGCTGCAGCCCGGCTGAAGATGATTCTGGAACAGTTCGCTTAGGCCACTGGCCTGAAGATCAACTTCCACAAGAGCACATTGGTGCCCATGCACGTTCCTGATGATGACCTTGTGCTGATTCGTGCTGCCCTCGGCTGCCGGGTAGAGGGCTTCCCGCAGTCATACCTGGGCCTTCCGCTGACATCCGAGAAGCTCAACCTGTCGCACTTCGCTCCCCTCATTGCGAAGATCGACAAGTACCTCTCCGGATGGGCCGCGCTACTGCTGTCGACTGGGGGGCGTGTGATTTTGATCAACGCTGTTCTTGACGCCCTCCCCACCTTCGCGATGGGTGCGCTGGAGCTGCCCCCTCCCCTTCTCAGGCTCGTCGAAGGTGTGCGCCGTGCTTTTCTTTGGGACATCAAGGACCGGCGTGCGAGCGGGGCTCGATGCTTGGTGGCGTGGACGGATGTGTGCCGGCCAAAACGCGAGGGCGGGCTCAGGATCAAGGAGTTGGCGGTGAAGAACGAGTGCATGAAACTCAAACTCGTCCATCGCCTTCACTCCCAGATCGATGCCCCTTGGCCGCGTTGGGCTTGGCAAGACCGCGTCGGGGCGAATGCGGGGCGGCACTGGAAGCACTTGGTGGCGCTCGTGCCGCTCTACCGCGCGATCTCGCGTGTCACTATCGGCGACGGTTGTTGGGCGGCCTTCTGGCTCGACACTTGGCTCGGCGACCTGCCGCTGTGCTGCCGTTTCCCCGCCCTCTTCTCGCATGCGAAGAAACCGGACTCCTCAGTGAGGGATGTTCTCAGGTCGGGCCAGCGGCTCTCCCTTGTCTCTCGCCTCAACATTGCCGCGGGGCGGCAGCTCCCCCTCCTCGACGACCTGCTTGGGGTGTCCACCACGGATGCCATGGACTGCTGGAGTCTGACGCGCTGCCAGAAAAAGGACGGCGCGCTCGACGCCGGCGCCTTCTACAAGCTGCGCACTTGGGGCGGTGTGGACTGCCCCTCCTATGGCTTCGTTTGGGACAATCACGCGCCGTCAAAAGTGAATTTTTTCGCTTGGCTTCACTCGAAGGCGCGGATTCAATCCCGTGAAGCTCTGCTGAAGAAGACGATCCTCACCATCGCCGAAGCCAGCTGCCCCATCTGTGCTGCCCCCGTGGAATGGGCAAACCACATTTTCTTTGGCTGCGACTTCGCGTTGCGGTTCTGGAGCGCGATCGGGGCCTCCTTCCCTACTGGCGCCGATGTCCGCGCCTTGCACACCTATGCGCCCCCGTCCGGGGTGCCGGCGGCAACATCCTCCAGCTTCATGCTGCTTTGTTGCTGGAACATTTGGAAGCACCGCAATGCGGTGGCGTTCCGCGTGCAGCGTCCATGCCTTCCGCTGCTGCTGAAAACTTGCCGGGACGAGGCTCGCCTATGGCGCGTCCGGCTGCCGTCGCAACACGAGTCGGACACAGACTCTTGGCTGGTGTGCCTTGGCGAAACTGGCCCTGTGTAACCTCCCTCTGTAACCTCCTTCCTCCCTTTGTAACATCATACGGCTTTTTAGACAGCCACATATATATGGAAAAATTCAGGTGGGGCTTTGCCCCCCCCCCCCCCGTTGAAAACTCAAAAAAAAACTATCCAATATTATCTATCTAAATAGTCTACACAAAACTGTTTTGTACATGCAAAATAGAAAGTGAATGGTGTCCTATTGGTATTTCATCTTACCCACCGCCCCTTTTTAGGGGAAACGACTATGAATTTCTCCATTCGCTGAACCTTAGTTTAGGATAATCAAAGTAATTACAATCAAGATATGACATGCCAGAAACTAGTAATACTATAAAAACAAAACATATTTGCAAGCCTTGTTCAATCGAGATCTAGGCTGATGACTTGATCAATGACACATGGGCCGGGTTGCTCACATTTTGATTGCATGTATTGTTTATGGTTGTACTTGTCACCCGATGCATTTTCAAAATGAATGAATTATGTACGTAGTGTAGTGTTACTACCTACCAAGCAATAATACGTTATCAATACTATTAGTGCTAGCACCACTATATATTTGACAAGTATCAAGAGCCTAGCACCTTGTTTCTTGTTAGTTTGCCAATACAAAAGCAACACGCTGATACATACATAAACGAGGGAAAGAGTGAGTAAGATGTAGAAGGCGGAAACGCTACCGCCCAAGACACAAAGTACAACAACTGAAAAATGGAGGAGAAAGAGCTGACCAAGCATAGTAACGATAAATCTTCTTTAGGAGTAGGAGATGTTGGGAAAGAAATAGTCGTTCATGCATAGAGCTAGGCAGCAATGCAGCTCTATGGTCTTGCAAAGTAATTTGTTCATGTCTGGTCGGTCACTCTGAGGCCCTCTTCGTTCAAATACCAGTTTGGCCAATCAGGTATAGAGTTGATGTTGGCCTCAGGCTAGGCTGCTAGGACTATAAATCCAACATCGATGACTCAAACACCTAGCCGACCAAATGCACCAAGCTGGTCTCTCCTGGTGTATCTAGCTTGCACTACTATATGGACCTCACATACCAGCTGACGTGCTCTCGGCAGGTCGGCCGCCTAGCAAGGCCTCGACGTGCGATGCCATGTGTTAGCAGGTGCGACTTCTTTTCTCCACCAGTAGGGGGAGACCGACTAGTTTGGCAGAGTGTATCCGGTTTTCCATAATAAATTGGGCAAAAATATTCTTTATCATTTTTTGCAAGAAATGACTAGATCTAACATAAAAGTTCAGTAGCAGTATGAAACACCACAAACATAATAAAAATTATGTCGAGGTGCTTGGACCACCTAACGATCACTACCACCATGAGAGCGACCCGCTGATGCACCGTTGTTGCCGCTACACTACTGGAGCTGGCTTGATTTTGTTTATGACGACCAGCAAGCTTTCGTGGGCGTGCCTCTAAAGACCACGACGTAGAGCCGAAGTTGTCGTCATTAAACTTTTTTTAACCGAGACAAAAGACTTGTCACTTTCCTTAATAAGAAAAAGTGAGAGTTGGACGGTTTATTAGCGGAAAACCGGCCGTAAACCGATCCATTAAACTTTTGAATTGATATGAATCTGTTGACACCAAACATGAAACATACATAGACAAAACTAGATCTGCCATTTTAAGAAAGCAGCGAACATACAATGCCTCGCCCCTCCTGACGAAACGAGATCTACCATTTCACCGTCCGAAGCACTTTTTTTTGCTTGGATGTGTACGATATGCTACATTCAAGTTACCACTGAAATTAGGAAGAAAATTGGTCGGGTGTGGTTAGCTGCGAATTGTGTGGAGAGGAAGAAAGTGTAAATCGTCTTATTTTTAGTTGTGCTATTGCCCATTCTAGTTCGTGGTCGGCGAGGGAAGTACTAGGGTGGGTGTTGTCCTCCATTTGATCGTGATGATTTTGTCTTGGTTGGGGTTAGAAATTCAGTAAGGAAATGTAACTTAAATTGGCTGGACTGTGTTCGAGGCGTTATCGTGGTCGCTTTGGATTACTACGAAAAATGATTTGGTGTTCCCAAATAAAGTTGTTTGCTCTCTGTTGCAAGTGATACGCAAAAAATCTTATTTTGATCTCATAGTGGACCTTGCTATTTCCGGATAGGAGGCAGCACCTGATGCGTGCATGAGAGAATCTTAAGTACAACACTTGTGAACTAGTTGTTGTGGTGCAAGACTCTATGGTGTAGGTTGATTTTGTTGTGCACATGTGTGCCTGCCGTTGTAAGCTGTCATTTTTTCTGTAGGAATTTCTCCATTCACTGAACCTTAGTTTAGATAATCAAAGTAATTGCAATCAAGATATGACATGTTGCTTTCCGAGTGGGAAACTAGAATGCTATAAAAACACATATTTGCAAGCCCTGTTTAATCCGATGCTATTAGTGCTCGCACCACTATATATTTGATAAGTATCAAGAGCCTGGCACCACTTAGCTTGCACATTGTTTCTTGTTAGTTTGCCAATACCTAAAACAACACGCTGATACATACATACATACACAAACGAGAATCATTGAGTAAGATGTAGAAGAGGGGAAAGCTAACACCCCCGACACAAAGTGTACAACAACAGAAAAATGGAGAAGAAAGAGCTAAACAAGGATAAATCTTCTTTAGGAATATGAGATGTTGGGAAAGAAATAATTGTTCATGCACAGAGCTAGGCAGCAAAGACGTACCATGGTCTTGCAGAGTAATTTGTTAACGTCTGTTCGGTCACTCTGAGGCCCTCTTTGTTTAGATTCCGGTTTAGCCAATCGGGTATAGAGTTGATGTTAGCCTCAGGCTAGGTTTCTAGGACTAGAGATCGAACATCCATGACTCAGACAGCTCGCTGACTTTGTTGATGACAACCAGCAAGTTTATGTGGACATGACTTTAAAGATCACGTCGAAAGCCGAAGTCGTCGCCATTACACTCTTATGTTGGACTGACGCAGAAAGACTTGTCATTTTCTTTAATAAGAAGAAACGAGAGTTGGACCGTATATTTGCGGGAAACCGGCCGAAAACCGGGTCATTGAACTTTTCAATTGATCTGAGTCTCCTGACACCAAACATACAACACGCGTAGACAAAACGAGATCTATCATTCAAGAAAGCAACGAATATACGCCCTCCTGACCACCAGTGGGATCGCCGCCGAGGAGATGGACAAAGAGATGGTTTTTTTGACGTGGAACACCTGTCATTCCAATTAACTTGTGGACGCGACCAAATCGTCGGCCACTGTACGGGTTACATCATTTGGAAGGTCCTCTAGCCACACAACATGACTACCATGGACCTCCCTAGCACCAAGATTTGCCAGCACATGCGCGGCATTATTATAGGAACGAGGTTTGAAAGACACTTGGTACTCGATAAACCCAACACTGAGGAGAAAACTTTGTCTCTCTGAAAAGGGTCCCGAGAGATGCACGGTCTTGAGACCTGGAGGTGATAGCCTGTTGAAGACCAAGACAGTCCGTCGAAAAGATGATGCGGCCGATGCCAAACTGCTCTGCCAATTCGATGGCCTTCAGAAGCGAGGCCGTTTCTGCATGCATCGCACTGGCAAGATGATCCAATCTTCCCGCCACGGCGAACAACAGCTCACCATCGGAATTACGTGCCAAGCATCCCCAGCCTCCTTTGCCAGATTCCGAGAGAAAGGAACCATCAAAGTTGATCATTGTCCAATCCAGTTGTCGTGGTTGCCATTGCTGCAATCGTGCCTACTGTCTGGATGGTCTGTTTACTGAAGAAAAGCTTCCATTCACCCACCTGATGCCAAACTTGCCTTTGGAATTCATCAGCGGACAAACGACGATTTCCATGGTTCGCCTTGTTTCTTTCATTCCACCATTCCCATAGGAGCCCCACAGTTCGGAGCTTCCTCTCCTCTGGTAACAAAAAATATCTGCTCCATCATCTCCAGAGCGTTCGCGCAGTTTAGCAGCCTGAAGCGAACAGGTTCCAGCAGAGTTGCACGCCACGCTGCCTTGACTTCTTTACACCGTAGGAACAAGCGCCCACCATCCTCAAAAAAATTCTCACACACAGTCAACACCCCGACGGCTAATGTTCATGAACATCGGATGGCTGTTGTGGCACATGCGCCATAGGAAATGCTGTACCTTCAAAGGACAGTTGAGTTTCCAAATCCCCTGCCAGACTGATTGACAAAGAAACGGTGAAATATTATTCTTGTTCCCAATGTGCGGACATAGTCACCATAAGGTCTCTGTTGGTTGACCATACTCTAACACCAGCCGGGCTTATTTGGGCCGTCTAAAGTACTGCTGAATTGCTCGGGCGATAGCGAGGAATTTCCACGATGTCGACGAAGGAAGGTGCATTTTGGTCTTGGGCCATGGTCAATTTCTTGTGGGCTGTGACTCACGGGCCAACAACCGACTGATTTCCATGTCGGTAACTAAACTCAGTCTTCTTCCCAGTCTCGGTCTCTCGGACTGGATCTCATTGATTTATCCTTTTCCCTCTCCATCCCCGACGAGATCCCCACCTTTGTGCAAACCCTAACCCCAGCCATGGCTCCCGCCGCTGCTCCCGCCGCCGCCGCGGCCAATCCCGACGAGGAGGACGACTACGAGGAGTACATCCCCGTCTCCAAGCGCAGGGCCATGGAGGCTGATCGCCTCCGCCACCAGCGCCTCTCCAAGCGCGCCGCCCCCTCCTCCACAGGTTCCCCCGCCTCCCTGCCGCCGCCTCCACCTCCACCGACGAACAACCCAGCCGCCGCAGCCGACGCGTCCGCCCCCGCCGCCAAGCCCAGCCTCCTCGTCACGTCCACGCAGCTCAAGCGCGCCGCCCCGGAGGTCACCGCCACCGAGCAGCTCATCCTGCAGGAGAAGGAGATGATCGAGAACCTCTCCGACCGCAAGACCCTCCTGTCCGTGCGGGAGCTCGCCAAGGGCATCACCTACACCGAGCCCATCCGCACCGGCTGGAAGCCGCCCCTGCGCCTCCGCCGCATGCCGCGCGCCAAGGCCGACGAGCTCCGCCGCAAGTGGCACATCCTCGTCGAGGGCGACGAGATCCCGCCGCCCGCCCGCGACTTCCGCGACCTCAGGTTCCCCGAGCCCGTCCTCCGCATGCTCCGGGAGAAGGGCATCGTGCAGCCCACGCCCATCCAGGTGCAGGGGCTTCCGTGGTGCTCTCCGGGCGTGACATGATCGGCATCGCGTTCACAGGGTCCGGGAAGACGCTTGTGTTCGTGCTGCCGCTCATCATGGTGGCGCTGCAGGAGGAGATGTTGATGCCGATTGTGCCTGGGGAGGGCCCGGTTGGGATGATCATCTGCCCATCACGAGAGCTGGCCAAGCAGACATATGATGTGATTGAGATGTTCCTCACTCCCCTCAAGCAGGCTGGGTTCCCAGAAATTCGACCGTTGCTTTGCATTGGAGGTATAGACATGAGGACACAACTTGAAGTGGTGAAGAAGGGTGTACATATTGTGGTGGCCACACCTGGACGGCTCAAGGATCTTCTCGCCAAGAAGAAGATGAACCTTGACAATTGCAGGTATGTATATGGCTTCCTTATTAATTTGGTGTTACCTTGAGAGATACTACAGTTGTAACTGTTTTGCCAGTCTCATAGGTTCATATATTCTTCTTAGTGCTTAGAGCCGGATCAAAATGTTTGAAGTAAAAATATGCTGTTGCTAAATTACTAATACGAAGGGCATACCAGGATATATTTTTTCAAGAAGAATCCTGTTTAAATACATGCACTGTCGGTTGTAAAATGTGTGATACATTATTGTAGATGAACTGGTGAATGTGCTTGTGATCGGTAAAATGTAGAGCTGATGGCTGTTGTCCCGTGACTATAATTTTTCGAAGAGTATGATGTCCACTTGTACATCAGAGTTGAGGTGACCGCCGAGGCTTGTAGGAGGAAGATGAGACCATAGACTGGGTAGAGAAGACTTTAGATGAAATCATGAAATAAAGACTTCATTGTTCTTCTTGGCTAATGCCAGCGATTACAATCTGCATCGTGCTATATAGAGGGTTCTCGTAATGAACATTGGCTCGATCCGGGTTCTCGTAATGAACATTGGCTCGATCCCAGATCAATCTAAATGTAAACTTGCCTCACTGAGTAGCAGTAAACTGGTAACGCCCAACAGCATAGCTGATGGGGAGATGTTTACGACTAAAATGTGACAATAGACTGGGTAGATAAGACTTTAGATGCGATAAAGACAATTCCATCGATCTTCTTGGTTAATGCCAGCAATTACAATATTCATCGTCTATAGAGGGTTCTCCCAACAAACATAGGCCAGATCAATAGATAGACTTGCGTAATTTATAGATCAAATAACCGATCTGTTTCATTGTAAAGTAATAAACTATTTAGAAAAATAGATAATTTTGCTGGAAGAACCATCCTGGTCCTAGATGTGAACTTGTTGTTACGGTACCAATGGATATGGAATAAGCGCATGAAGAATGCGCATGGCCGGGAATTTCCGCATGGATGAATGTTTGGATATGTCATTCTCAATCATGTCATTCCTCATCATTAAAAGCACTTGTACAACTGCAGAATAAGAAAATAAGCTACGTATTATTTAGAAGCAGTAAAATAGCATTCTTTCTAATAGAATAGAACCTTCATGTAGAACTTAGTTTTTGTGATTTCAAAGAATGAAGCTGAACATAGAATTTTTTGAGTAAAAATGATACACTGGAAAGGAGTGTTTTTGACTTCTTGTTTCTGTCATGTCCCTTATTTCTATACTTCAGTGAAATGGCTGCTGAAGTCTGCGTATTTTTTACTACCAATCATTTATAATTTCATAGCTCAACCCTTACGACGTGACTGCAACTTGCAAACTGTGTGCACTACATTTTAAGAAGAGAGCACAGCTCCATTTAAGATACATAATGAGTGAACATGAATTGGTTTGCATGGAATTTTGAATTTAACATGTCTGCTGATCACATTTTCACACCTGTATTGCATTTTATGGCAAGGCTTCATTTTTGTATTTCACTAGAACGCTTCTGTGAGTTACAAATGTATACCTGTTTATTTCTATTTCGAAGGATCATATCACTATATGTGCAATGAATTTCAAAGTTAAGTAGCTCTGAACCAAATCTAGGGGCTTAAGACTGTCAATCCCTGTGCTCTATGTGTGCGCTTTTGCTGTGGAGTGTCACTGTCCCAAGACATACAAAATATCCCCCATTACCTAGGAGACAACCACTTGTTTTTTTAATGCAGATGCTTTAGTCTGTATTATTATGTTCTACGGAATATTTTGGATTATTTATACTACTAAAACTTCTGAGTCTTTAAGAATTACCACAAACAGTTTTCAAAGTTCTTAACAGTGCTTTCTTTATTTGAACAGGTATTTAACCTTAGATGAAGCTGATAGGCTGGTTGATCTTGGATTTGAGGATGACATTCGGGAGGTTTTTGATCATTTCAAGGCACAAAGGCAAACCCTTCTGTTTTCTGCCACTATGCCCAAGAAGATTCAGAACTTCGCAAAGAGCGCCCTGGTGATGCCAGTTATCGTGAATGTCGGAAGAGCTGGAGCAGCAAATCTTGATGTTATCCAAGAAGTTGAGTATGTCAAGGAAGATGCCAGAATTATATATCTCCTTGAATGCCTTCAAAAGACTCCACCTCCTGTTCTTATATTTTGTGAGAACAAAGTTGATGTTGATTACATCCATGAGTATCTTCTTCTAAAAGGTGTGGAAGCTGTTGCAATTCACGGAGGGAAAGATCAGGAGGAAAGACAGAATGCAATTGAGTTCTTCAAGAACGGAACGAAGGACGTTTTGGTAGCTACTGATGTCGCCTCAAAGGGTCTTGATTTCCCTGATATCCAGCATGTGATCAACTACGACATGCCTGCCGAAATCGAGAACTATGTCCACAGGATTGGTCGAACTGGTCGATGTGGAAAAACTGGAATAGCGACAACGTTCATCAACAAGAACCAGACGGAGACCACACTTCTCGATCTCAAGCACTTGCTCAGTGAGGCAAAGCAAAGAATACCACCGGTCCTTGCTGAGCTTGTTGACCCGCTGGAGGACGCTGAAGCTATCGCCAAGGAGAGTGGTGTCAAGGGATGTGCATTCTGTGGTGGTCTTGGGCATCGTCTTGCCGACTGTCCAAAGCTGGAGCACCAAAAGTCCGTGGCGATCGCTGGCTCCAGAAGAGATTACTACGGCGGTGGAGGTTACCGAGGAGAAATTTGACCACTCCTGTTTCTCTGTGTGCTGTTATCAAGAGATACAGTGCTGCATCTTCAGTTTCATTCATGCTCGAGATGTCATACGAGCTGAAGTTCCCTGCCTAGTTGCTTCTCGACCTTGAAGAATTGTCAGCAACCTTCTAGTGCCTCATCATCACATTATATTTCCCAGTGCTGATGGCTTGTTGTAATATATATATATATCTCCGCATATTTATCTGTCCTGTTGTAAAATGTAAAATCGACTGGCAGATTTTCTGGTCGGCGCAGTATCTTGATTCTTGAGAGTAGTGACGATACTTGTACGATGCTAGTTTCAATCTATCAGCGATAGCTGTAAACTGTTACGTAACCTCTGCTGCAATGTTTAACGATGAAAAGTACAGTAGTAGTACACACATGCACGGACCTGCTGATGTTGTGAGCTGATGTTCTTTAATTTTTGTAGCTGATGTTACTGCACATGAAGTACGTACACTGTGCTGCCGTCGCCTGCTGGGGAAGCAAAATCCCACTAAGGCGGCAACTGTGGTAGTATAAATTACTACTAATGCTAGCCATGTACCAGGATGTGCCAGTCCCTGGTTGCAGTGATCATTTATGTAACTTCTACTCACTCCGTTCCAAATTAATTGACTCCCATTTGTCCACATGTGCATGTATCTATACGTGTAACATGTCTAGATACATCCATGTGTGGACAAATGGAAATCAATTAATTTGGAACGGAGGGAGTACAATGTAAGACTATGCTACAGAGACGGAATGCATATTTCGTCCTGCTGATTTGCCCTCTCTTTTCCCTTGGGTCCCATTTGCAGCCCGGGATTTCCTCCTAATAATCCTGCGTGAACTGAACTAGTTCCTCTGGAATCAGTGACCTCGCCCTAGAGGTTTTACTCACTTGAGTTGAGAATTTGAGATGTTTGTAGGGTGCGGTGTGAGTTGCTATGAAATAACGAAGCCAGTTCGTCGAGGGAAAATGCCGCGCATTGCCAACATGGATGAGCTGCGATGATGGTGAAGCGATCAAGGAAGAGGGGTGGAGCCGTTTGATCCTGATCTGATGATGATTCCTATAAACAAACTGTGAATACAGTGGCGTCACTGATAGACATGTTACATGTATAGATACATCCATATGTGGTGGATAGCAAGTCAATTAAATTGGAACGGAGGGAGTAGTATAATACTCCCTTCGTATCAAAATATAAAATGTTTTAGCATTTTTAGACCCACATGTTCATACAGTTTGATTCAGATCCGATGATTCCTACAATGAAACTGTGAATACCGTGCCGCCACTGATTGACATCTTTATATAATATAATGACGACGATTACGCATCTATTGATCTATAGTAGAAATGAAACAGAACAGAGATTTCTACAACCAGACTACAAATCTTTCGCATTGGCAGGATCATGAAACAGGCGTTTCAGAAATCAGAATAGTACATACGACATGTCATGTCACTCTCCCAGTCCAATAGTACGAAGGAAAGAGAGAAGCATGGGTGTACATCGGTTGTACTTGGAGACAATTTCCCAGGCTTTGCGTCTCCAGCATCGGCACACACAGTGATGCGTCAGCCTCGCTCTTACTCGCAATCGGACAAGGGCTATGCAACGAGGAACGAACCAACTCTAGGAACAGAAGCTGCTGATAAGCAGTTCCTCCTTCAGAAAGGACATGCGTGCATGCATGCTGCTGCTAACCAGTAGGCATCGTTTTCCACTTCCTTTCCCCATTGGACTAGTCTAGTTGCCAATGAACATGAACGTTTCAGACCTTTTAGATCGAACGAAGACGATGGATATATACATTAAAAGATCTGTAGATGTCCATGATTACACCAGGCCCGAGTAACATAATATAAAAACAAGATTTTAATTTATAGTGACTTTTTTTTTTTGAAAAAGAGAGTCTCCCCTCCGATTTCTATTAACAGAAACCAGGGTTCTAGGTGTTCATTACAGGAAAGTAAAATAAAGCATAAAATTACAGACACTCATGTCTACACATCCACAACAGGGATAGATAAACGAGGCAAAGCCTCCATGACTGGAAACCTTCCAGCCAAACATCATCCAGCAAAACACGGAAAGGAAAAAGAGCAAAACAAGCTCGAAAACCTCTCCCAGATTCCATCTCCAGTAGACATCATCTCCAAAACTGTGCGATCTTTTTGAAAAACAGCAAGCTTCATCAACCGGCGATCCTCAGCACCCCTGGACGCCATCCTTTCGAAGCCTGAAAAGCCTCACTTGCTACCCGCTCTATTAGCTTTGCTTCCCACACCAGCAGCTCTCTGTTTGCCTGTTTTGTCTGTAAACAGGCCCAGGAAGTAATCAGTTTAGTCACGGAGTGGATTAGAGCAAAAGGGTCCTGCATTTTTTTCCTCTCAAAGCAAACTGCATTTCTGGCATTCCAAATTGCCCAAAAAACATCTGCTACCCCAGCCAAGACCATTTTCATGTTTTCCTTATCAAATTTGTGTAACCACGTCCCAAATACCCCTTGGATTGTAACAGGCGGCATCTGGAAATTAAATGCACACCGGAGTATGCTCCAAATCAGTTTTTGTTGTCGAGCAAGTAAGAAATAAGTGTTCCACCATTTCAGGATTACCACAGAAATGACATTGTGGATTCCCCGTCCATCCTCTTTTCAACAAATTATCCTTAGTCAAGATACTATTTCTTAAGACAAGCCACAAGAAATTTTTTATTTTTTGTGGAATCTTTGCTTTCCACATAAATTTATGTGGGAAACCAATTTCATTTACACTCAAATTCCTATAAAGAGATTTTACTGAGAAAATCCCATCTTTAGTCAACATCCACCTCATTGTATCATTACCCTGTCCCGACCACCTCATGACATAAATTTTTAACATTTTCCCACATCCGCAACATGTCACCAAGCAGGGTTCTTCTGAAAGTCAGACAACCCCAACCGTGATTAATAACATAAGCAACCGTAACATTTTTCTCCCTGCAAAGATTATAAATTCTAGGACATCTATCTTTAATAGGTTTGTCGTCCACCCACCAGTCTTCCCAAAACCTGGTGTTCTCTCCATTCCCAATATTCTTTTTACAGTATTTGTAAAAGATATTTTTAACACTAAGTACGCCAGACCAAAACTGGGAATCCCCAGGTTTACGCCTAACCCCAGATATGCATTTACCCTTGATATACTTGTTTCTAATAACCGTCTGCCATAAACCATTCTCTGTCTCAAGTTTCCATAATCATTTGGCAAGCAAAGCTTGGTTCATAAGATCAATATTCAGGATGCCCAGACCCCCTTGGTCTTTAGGCTGTCAAACCACCCTCCATCTAACCAGGTGATATTTCCTTTT
Organism: Poa pratensis; assembly: GCA_947311845.1. NCBI lineage: Eukaryota > Viridiplantae > Streptophyta > Magnoliopsida > Poales > Poaceae > Poa > Poa pratensis. Next base: position 18,938,465 of record CAMZMU010000099.1, read on the forward strand.
ATCCTTTTCCTCTTGCCAAACCAACCTAGCTCTAAGGTAATCAACTCGTTTTCTAACCCCAACCGGCATCTTATAAAAAGACATCATAAAAATAGGCATATTGGATAGACAGGTCTGGACCAATGTTGTCCTACCAGCTATATTCAGTAACCTCCCACGCCAGCCAGCACACTTTTTCTCAACTTTCTTTTCCACATGATTCCAATCCTTGTTTCTAATTTTCACTTTATGTACTGGAATGCCCAAATATTTCATGGGCAAGGACCCATTGGGGCATGTGAAAATTTCCTTATACTGCTCACATTTATCCTGAGCCTCACCAAAGAGGAAAAGCTCACTTTTGTGAAAATTGATTTTTAATCTAGACATCTGTTCAAAAGCATAGAGAATGAATTTCAAATTTTTAGCGCTCTCAATATCATCAGGTATTAAGAAAACCGTATCATCTGCGTATTGTAGCATATTAATCCCCCCTCCACTTTCATCAGTTAACATCCCTTTAACAAAACCACTCATTTTAGCAAGCATTGTGTAGCACGATGGCTAGAGCATCAGCCGCCAAGTCAAACAACAAAGGAGACAGGGCATCCCCCTGTCGCAAACCTTTGTGCGTGATAAAGTATTTCCCTAAAGAACCATTAACATGAATAGCTACATGCCCCCCCCCCCCCCCCCCCCCCCACGGCATCGTTTTCATAATCCAGTCTATCGAAACATCAGGGTATCCCTTCAGTTTCAACATTTTGCACACGAAAGGCCATTTAATGTTATCATATGCCTTTTCGAAATCCACTTTAAACATAACAGCATTCTGTTTCTAATTATGTATACTATTTAGAGCTTCATGAAGAATTAGAACCCCTTCCATAATAAACCTGCCTTTAATAAAGGCGGTCTGGACCAGCGAGATAACTTTATCCACAGTGTTTTCAAGTCGTTTCATCAAGATTTTTGTAAAAAAATTGAAGCTCACATTCAAAAGACAGATCGGTCGAAACTTCTGTATCTGGAATTATAGTGACTACATGCCAGGAATTATTGTTCTATTATTTCAATTTTTTAAAAACTTGGAAGTATGGGTTTTTGCTAAATTATAAATATCACGACCATATGGTGCTTGGATCCGCTTGCTATTTTATTGTCATCTATTTTGAAATAGTGGGCTGGTGGCAGTCGTTTGTAGCAATGCTCAATTCCTCACTAAATTCTGGAATAGCTGCTACGTCAAAGTCAAGTGAAGGAAATCAACATGGGGGAAAATGACAGCAATCCCCTTTAATCTAAAAAAAAAGATGACAGCAATCGTTTTGAAAGGGAAATGACAAAAGCAAAAAATTGAAAGGAAAATCAATCACATCAAGCTCGATCATGTTGATGAAATCGCTGAACAGATCTTTGTCCTTGTGCCATGGGCCTTTTACGGCCGGGAAATATGCAAACTCAGCTTTTGAATTAAATGGAGCATAACTCAGCTTGTACCTAGTCTAGATGATGGCATGAACAGTACAGGCAATGTGACAGAACAAAGACTCCTACCTATGTAGCGCACCTTTTTTTTGGTTGAAGGAGAACATCATTTATTTCCTTCTGGTTAAAAGGGAGCATGTGTTGGCTGCAAGGAGAAAATTGGTGTACTACACACATCATTGGTCTAGTCCTCTTGTAAGGATGATGAACTTGGCAAGGCATGCAGATGGAAGTAGACCTCACAACATCTCTCTTCCCCTTTTCTTGTTAGTGTTAAATTCTATAGTGATTTGGAGTTGCACCTTTTTGTTCATACGAATAGACTCAAGAATGTATTTGGTTAGAGCATCTTCCACGTAGGTCTAGTAAACGATGGATCATACAAGAATGTAAAATTTTGTTACTAATTTTTCTAAATTTTGGGCTACATAAAAATGTCAAAATCTTATAAATTTTGCAATATATTCGTAGATATGTTCCTTTTGCATTTTTGTGTAGTTTTGAATGCAAAATATTTCAAATTGAAGTTTTGTAGGTTTGTAGGGTACACTGTTGACTATATTCAGATTTTTTAAACATATAATATGAATTTTGAATTCTTTTTGCAGGGTATTATTTTTGAAATTATTAAATAAAGAAACCCGTACTCGGACATTTCTCAATAGTTTTTGTTTGATACTTTATAAATCGGGAGGGCTCATCAGGCCAAATCACACCCTGCTTGGATGAGGAGGCCATCGAGATCCAGCGGATGGATGCTCGACAAAAGGTGGAGCGGATGGTGACAATGGAGTTCAACGGTCTTCTGGTCGATCCGACAGGCGTGATCTTGTCCCGTTAGCAGCTCATATTTATGTTGTAAACATATGGTACTTGAAACTGCATACTCGACACGTCTTCATTCTTCTCTCATTCAGTATCTTACCAGCAGTGAGTCTGACTCACTTGGTTAGGACAGTGGATTCGGCTTCTTATTATTTAAAAGGAAAAAAATGCCATAGAGGCTTCCCCCTACCATTTCAGATTTGTTTTACCAATAACATCGTTTTTGAGAAACTCGTAGGAGCATTGTCCAAGAGAATATAAATACTCCTATATGGCTGACATTGTTTTTCGGCGGGTAAAAATCACTCTGCATGCCGACTACTCCCTGTGGGGCATAAGGGCATCTCCAGCCGTCCCCGCAGCGCCCCCCAGGAGCCTTTTTTAGCGCCGGCGCCAAGGAAATTTTCCCAGTCGCCCCCCCAAGACCTCATTTAGCGTCGTTTGGCGCCGTTTTTAGCACCGGCGCACCCAAGCCGAACCCAGCGCGCTGAGTTTCGCCTGGGGGGCAAAAGGCGACGTGGGCCAGACCTGTTGGCGGGGCAAGGCGATTTCCCTCCATATTTTTGCCCCTTCCCTCCATATTTTTGATCTTTCCCTCCATTTTGCCAAACATATCCCCTCCGCATCCACAGCTCCCGCCATTTCCCCCAAATCTGGCCGCCATGCCGCCCAAGAAATTCACCAGCCCCCGCAACGCCGCCGCCGCCGCCGCGTCCTCCACCGTAGAGAAGGTGAAGAAGACAAGGAAGCCAAGGGCGCCGATGCAGAGGCCGCCGGGCTGGAGCAACGCCAAGTGGACAGCGGACGTGCTGCGCCGGAAGACCGAGAACACGCACCGCCGGGAGAGGGAGAGGGTGCTGCGGGCCAAGCGCCTGGCCGGGGGTGGTGGCGAAGAAGAGGAGGAAGAAGAAGAAGAGGAAGAGGAGATGGAGATGCCGATGGAGGTGGAGGAGCCACCTCCAACTCCGGCTCCGCCGGCCAAGCTGAGGGTCGGCTTCCCACCTCATCCCCATTTCGCCGGATGAGGCAGCCAAGCTAGCGTCGCCTCGCCGACAGGCTACTCTCCATCCCCGTCGCCGCGCTGGAGCGCGTCCCCGCACCACTGTACGCCGACGGCGACCCGCATGGCGGCTTCAACCCCAACGTCGCGTTTCCCCAAGGCGCTCCTCCGCCGATGCTGTATGCTGGCTCGCCGGGCTACTCAAGCTCGCCGTCGCTTCGCCGCGCCCTCCCTTTTACCCCGAACCAGGACGCCCGCAGCCTGTTAGGCGGAATGCATGGCGATTCCTTCATGGAAGAGATCATCACCACCGGCTCGATGGCTTCGGCGGCAAGCCTGAGATTTCTCTCACAAGGTGGTGGGGAATTTTTCTCACAAGGCGGCGGGGAATCACAGCAGGCCGGCGGCTCTGGTGGCGGTATAGGGACGTGGCAAACCGAGGAAGGCGAGGCCGAGCGTCGGTGAAGGAGCAGCACCGGCCAAGGCGAAGGAGTAGCACCGGCCAAGGCAAAGAAGAAGGACCCGAAGGTACCGAAGCCTTCCGCCGAGCCTCGCGTCAAGTGGACCGCCAAGGAAGATGTCGACCCGATCGTCGGCGCTAATCAAAACATGGATAACTATTGGAAGAGGGTCAAGACGGCCACAAGAAAGCCAAGGCGGTGAGAGACATGGCACCAGCGGTGGCGAAGCTGCAAGCATCAATTGAGACGTGCATCGCCGACGCCCAAACCCACGCCGCCAAGAGAGAGGAAAAGGCGGACGCCAGGTGGACGGCGATCATGGCCAAGGCGGACATCAAGCTTGACCTCCTCAAGACCAACACCGCGGCGAAGAAGAGGAACACTGACCTCGGTTTCCTGATGGTAGGCGACCCGGCGGCCATGGACCCCGAGGTCAAGGCGTGGTTCATGGCGGAGCGGCGCGCGATTCTCAGCCAGATTGCTCCGGTGACCCCGACCCCGACAGCAACTCCAGCCGACACAAGCTCCGCCATTCCAGCCGAGACGAGCTCCGCCACCGTTACGCCGCCACCGAGCACTGAGCCTACGGCCACTCCGAGCTTTGCCCCTGCTGCGACGACCACGCCCATCGAACTGGACGATGATGCCGAGGTGTCGCCGGTGACCATCTGATCTGCGTATCAGCATGCTGTTTTGGTCGCCGGACTATGGCTTGATTCGATCGCTGTGGATTTTTTGTATGATCGCCCAACTGTGGCTGTTGTGGTCGCCGAACTTGGGCTCTTTTTGGGCGGGAAAACGAACTTTCAAATTATGTTGATTTGTGTTCCGCTTGGGGGCCGAAACGACTAAGAACTTCGCCCCCTAGGCCCAAGTTTGCGCCGGCGTAAAGGCAAAAAGGCGACAGCAGAAACCCTGGGGGGCCGAACGGCTGGAGATGCCCTAACACCTCTCACAACAAACCGTGGCCCTCATCTGACACGTGCTCGAAAGCTACATAGGCGACCTCAAGAAGAGAACACCAGAGTAGCTGTTACATGTTTTTCTTTCTAAAAAAGAAAGAAAAATGTTATGATAGATGTTTGTTTTGTTCCTTTTACACATGGTGGCAACAATTCTCAGAAGAGAATGCATATAAAATGACTGGCAACTCCAGAAGTCCTGTGAACGGGAAGCACAATCTACACCTCCACTTGTAGCTAGGCCATTCTTCTTTTTTTTAGATAAAGGGCTTTATTCTAGGGCATTCTTCTACGTACGCGCGACGCGGCTTGCCATGGGGAGTCGGCGGTGGGCACGGCCCCTCAGCAGCGCCGCCGCGGGCCTATCGCTCGCCGTGCTTGTCGTTGTAGCCGCCACTGTCCAAGGCGCCGGCGTTACATCGTCGTCGTCTTTGGCGGCGTCCGCGGGCGACGGCCGCGGCCGCGCCGTCGTGGCCACCACTGCCTTCCACGCCGCCCGGTGCAAGGAACAGAGGAAGGAGAATGGTGGTGGTGCGGCGGCGTGCGCGACGTTGGCAGGCGACGACGACGAGGACAAGCGGGTCGTGCCGACCGGCCCGAACCCGCTGCACAACAGATGAATCGTACTGCTCGGCAATGTTCGTCTGTACAGAGGTTAGTTAGCAGCTACGGAGATCAAAGCTCCGTCCCTCCCCTGCAATGGCGGCAACCGCCCCAGAAATCGAACCATGGAAGGAGAAGAAACCGATCAAGATTCATGACATGATCAAGATGGCGACTGTTTTGCTCTATGGTATAGTCTATAGTGAGCATTTTCAGTCGATCTATTCACTGTTAGTTTCTTCTTCGTCCTCTTCTTTTGTGTGTTTTCATCTTGGACAAGTCCTAGTTACTCCATTAACTGAAGCTGCGTGTATATACAGCTCCTAAAAAGATCTGTCCCTTCTTTTTTTATTCTTCTTAAATCTCCTCTGAATCTCGCAAGAACCCTGTCTGCACCAAGAACTGTCTTTGCCTGGCTTAATCTTTTTTGAACATAGGCTTAATCAGATTCATTCTCGGATACACGTTACCTGAATCCACAACCACGCGAGATGAAGAAACTCATGCGTTGGTGTACGGGATGAGGGAAAAAAGGGAAAGACAATGCTCATTTCGTCTTTCTGAAGATTTGAACTTGTGTACGACAGTACGAGATAACGCATGAGACCCTAGGAGCGCAACTCTGTTTCTTTCACTTGGAAATATGTGTTTTCTTCAGAATTAAATGCGCAGGACCAAACAGAACAGCGGACCGTGTGTTTATTTTACATATTTTTTCTATGTGCAATTTTGCATTTCTCGTTCGTGTCCTCCGTTGTGTATCTCTCATTTTACCGCCAGTCATTACGCATAATTTTTCGATTAAACCCTCTACACTGTTCCCTTCCTTTTCCTTACAAATTACACCATCCAGACTTTAGGCGAGTTGCGGTGGTCATGTCATTAGCCTTCAATAGCGATGTATCGACCACCTCGGTCTTTCTTCTGATTGAAATATGATACGTCTTGCAGGGCATATTCTAGAAAAGCCTAGAGCAAGCATTAAGCCACTGTTCTACATGATCAACAAGAGGAGCAAAATGCAAGACCCTTGATTAAGAAGCTAGTCCCTACCGAAACGGTACAGAGAAAGAAATAAAGTTAGCCTCTTTTGAAGAGACGGTCACTCCACGTTTTGATATGCCATTTTGTAGCGTGTCGTTGGACCTTCAGGTTTCAGGTTAGTTCACGTCCCTGCAATCATGGGCTGGTTCCGAAAAGGGCCTCAGGAGGAGATAAGAAGGTGGTCCGTACTCTAGGAGTTTTCATCCCCTCCTAGCGGCGCCGCCGATCTGCCCCGACTTACGATGGCATTTCAGGCCTTCGAGGGGCGGGAGGGTTTCCATTTCTTGTTTTAGTAAATTTATGTGTCTTGATCGGAGTGCTGAGACAACGGCGACATTAAGATGTTAGAATAGGGTCATGCCACCATATCCTCGCTCTGGTGGTGCGCTTAGTACCGGCGGAGAGCGCATGTAGTTGGGTGTCGAGCGGATCTACTGGTTCTATGTGTCAGTACATGGAGGCAGATGCTTGCCGTGTTAGTTATTTAATTGATGATTGTTGTTGAGTTATTGCAAAAAAAAATATGTTGTTGCCTGCTTAAATAGAGAGATGTGTTAAACTATGATTTGGATTTTGGTCAATACTGAAATACACGTAGAAATACAAGTATTTTTAAAACAATTATTCCTTTAAGTGAAGAAAATGGCATATGTAGAGGCATGGAGAGCATGTAGGAGATCAACATGTGTACTACTACGGAGACAGCGGACAGGGAATCCAACTTAGAAATCTGGGGGGGGTAACTGATTAATCACATTCAGGTTCTTTCTGAGCAAAAAAAAGGTAGTGAAATGAGTGCTGCCACTGTTCGTGAGTCCGTCAGAATTGGAAATCATTCAGGTTCAGGTCACAAAAATCCTTCGGCTGCGATTGAATTGTCGTGACAAAAAACGGTACCGAAATATTTTACAGGCCTTTGCTTGATTTTCAGCAGGAGCTCGCTACCTCTGTGAGATATTCCGACCGTTTCGGCTAATATACGCCGAACCAATCACGCCTTTCATCCGTTTGCCAAAGCGTCGCCGCGTCGGGTCTCATGGGTAGCGTTCAGGTAAGTATCCATCTTACTGATTTCGGTACCGTTTTCTGTCCTGAGGCAAAGGATGAAAGGCGTGATTGGTTTGGCGTATATTAGCCGAAACGGTCGGAATATCTCACGGAGGTAGCGAGCTCCTGCTGAAAATCAGGCAAAGGCCTGTAAAATATTTCGGTACCGTTTACTGTCACGACAATCCAATCGCGGCCGAAGGATTTTTGTGACCTGAACCTGATTTCCAATTCTGACGGACTCACGAACAGTGGCAGCACTCATTTCACTACCTTTCTTTTTGCTCAGAAAGAACCTGAATGTGATTAATCAGTTACCCCCAGATTTCTAAGTTGGATTCCCTGTCCGCTGTCTCCATAGTAGTACACATGTTGATCTCCTACACGCTGGAGGAGAAATTAAGGAATGTAAACAAAACAAAAAAGGCGCGTGTTTATCTACTTACATGCTCGCGGTTTTTGCTTTATCCACAAAAAAGGGTGACAGAAGGCCATGGTGCGTCAGTCGGCAGGAACTAATTAAGCTGCCGTCCGGTCGCCGGCGACAAGGGCGAGCTTGGTGCAGCACGCGCATGCCGCGACCACCGTCGAGGCGTCGGTGGGCCTGGAGCGCGCGTCGTCGAGGTCTCGTCGGAGCCGCGCGTTTTCATCACTGAGGCGCTCGCACCACCGGCGGAGCAGCTCGCAGTCGAGCTTGGTCTGCTTAAGCTTGGTGCGCGCCCTCCTGTTCTGGAACCACACCTCCACCTGCCTCGCCTCCAACCCGAGCTCCCGGGCCAGACCATGCTTTTCATCCTGCAAAAACATGCAAGTACACATATGTTAATTAGGCACGATATTTCTGTTCGTTCGATCGATCGGCTTGCAAATTAATGAATTTAGGGACACTAGTTAGGACTTAAGGAGTACGATCGAAGAAGACTCTGAAGAATACACTAAACATATGCATCATAAATTCAGAAAGTAACTGAGGATATGTTTACGTACATGAGAGAGGATGTTGTGGGCGCCGAAGCTGTCTTCAAGCAGGGCCGCCTGCTCCCCGGTGAGCCGGAGCTTCTTCCTCGCGCCGCTGCTGCAGGGAGCGTCCCCTCCGTCGCTCGGGCTCCGGCGGTCACCATCTCCACCGCCGATCCTCCTGCTATGGCGGCTTATAGTTGTAGTTGCACCACTACCCCTGGCCCTGGGGTATCCCTCACCCGGAGCATCCCGTGGTTCCTCCGATGGCGCGAACAGCTCGTCTTGACGCGCCGGCGCCGGCGCCCACGCAGGCGCACCGATCCCCAGAGAAAGCCACGTGTCAGAGTACTCCTCGGAACCGCTAGTCGTGGTCGTAGTGGTCGTAAGGCTAGACATGGCGAGCTCGCCGGAATGAATTTTCGTGTGTGTCTACTCTAGTTTACTATGTCCGGCTCCGGCCGTAGCTTGACGGTGATCAGCTTCTGCGCGATGCCTTTATAGCCTACGCGTGCGGTTTCGTGTTGTATCTAGCTTGGGCGGTCAAGCTGTTCTATTTCGATCGATTAACTATGCTTAAATGGTTGGACTATGAGGGAGCGAATTACTAAGACCATGAAACTGCAGCTGTTACTCAAAGTCAGTTTCTTGGTCGTGATCAAATGCTATTTGCTAGTAGTTAACCAGCTATCTATGCAGCATGTTGTGAAACCGACGACAGTTTAATTAGGTCTCGATCGAAAAGGAACCGTCGTTGTCTTCAGGTAGTACACGAGATCAAGGAATATTTCAGGTGAGACAACGAGATCGAAGTGAAAGCAATAGTCAAATCAAATCGAGGTAGGTGCATCCATTGCATGTGATATACTACGAATTAATCAACCAGGCATGTCACCATCGTTCTTTTGCATTTCGACAAGGCATGAGTGTTGCGTTGACTGCCGCACGAGTATGTAAGTGTGTGCATTGCTAAGCCATATTAAGTATTTCAAGGTAGGTGCAATGTAGAGAGATATGCTTGATTCAGGTGACGGTCAGATTGTCCTGCTGATGGACACAAGAGACATCTGAAGCAGTCAGGACTCAGGATTCAGGAATTAGAACATCTGAAGCAGTCAAGCTATGCACGTACATGGAACAATTATTGATTGCTTTACGGCCGGAATATAATTAAATATGGTCGCATCGAATCAAATCCGGCTTTGCAAAAGCGGCTGTCAACGCGACCTAGCTGCCCTTCGTAAGTATCTCTAGATATATGACATTCATTGGTTATCATTCCTGAAGAAGTCTAAAACCATCTTTCTTTTAGGAAAGCCTAGAACTATCTAATCCTTATCTCACGGCGTCTTTTGTTGGGCCGTTTTTACTATGCAAGAATCACGGTGATTTTTTATAAAATAATCTTCTCAGCTGCAGTTATACATTTGTGTATACAGTACACTTATACAGTACACTGGCTTCATACTTGTCTTTTGTTCCAGCGAGCGGAGCAACCAAGGTTTTTTTCCGAGAACATAAGGTTATTCATATGGATACAAACTGGATGTAAATGTGGTCTCTTCTCCTGTTGGCGGACCAACGGGGTCATATGGATTTCGGATTCACTGATTGATGGCGGTCGTATGTGCTATTTTCAATCAGGGTTGCAGCAGCACACTAATCGAATCAAGATGCATAAGGCGTTTTTGTTTTCCTTGGTTCGTTGGCTCATTCATGTAGCCACGCTCTGTGGTCCATGAGTTGTAAACCTTAAATTGAAAATAAGTAATAAAAAACAGCGGTGTGCATCCTCATGATGCAGAGTCTGGTATATCCCCATTTCGAAAGAAAAAAGTTGGAGCGGCTAACCAAGAAGAATTTACCCATCATAGCTGAGGACTGGCCTTCAAATGCCTAGGATGTCTTCCTTTTGTGTCAAGCAATGTAGTTTACCGTTTGTTCTACTTTGTTGGTTATTTGTAACGACTGTGATGTATTTCGTTATATAGATGCCATGAGTGATCTCTTTGCGATTGGATAGTCTTGATGTGATGGTTGAGTCAATAAAGTCCGATTTATTTAAAAACTTGGCAGTGACTCAACTATCCTTCTTTTATTTATACATGAATTTATACCATCATAAGATCAGCGGTTGCGAATCACCATAGAACTCGATGATGTGCTCTAGTCTAGTTTGACTATTTTACTGTGTTATCAGTTTCAACAATTAAATTGGGAGCACTGCACCTTTTGTGGGAAAAAGTCTAGTTGGACTATTGTTTGTCACCATACTGGATTATTATGATTGTTTCTGTCATCATGCACACCATAATTTTGTAGGATGAGCGTGATGATCAACAGTACATTCCATCATGCACATCAACGGGAATGAAACCTACTCATGGATGCGCATATGTTTTGTGTACATATTATTTACAATCAAGGTATAGTTATGTAGATTAGAAAGCAGCAAACTGAAACAGTGTAAGGGAGGTGAGGAGACCAAATCCACCCAGCCACCGACAACAGCGAACAGTGCGCAAATTGTCTTGACCGTGGCTCTAAAAAAGGCTGAATCAGCCATTCCTTGGCCCAAGTATGCTTTCGTGCTACAGATACGTGGAACCGGAGCAGCCCACACTAAACACTCATTTTTTCATCTACGGGCTTGTCCCAACCGAACGCAAAAACCAAACATGCCCTAAATGCCTCATCCGCACATGTATGTATGGTATGGATAATTTATGTTTTGGCAGCAGCGACGTTGAAATGTACGGACGGTCAAATTTCGCACATATGCGCAGACATTTCTCCAGGATAGTGTATCTGGACGGTCTTCAGCCACAATCTGTAATACCTGCAGCGACGGTCATACTAGCCTGCTGAAAAACAAAAGAATACTCCCTCCGTTTTTTAATATAAGATGTTTTAGGTGTTGCACATGTTGTCTAGATACATACTAAAGTGAGTGAATATGCACACTAAAACATGTCTACATACATTCGTGTACATGTCCTAAAACATCATATATTAAAAAACGGAGGGAGTATATCTGAAGCAGTCAAAAGCTATTCGTAGAAAAAGCCCCCCGTCCCCGTGTTGCCCCCCAGGCGACACCGGGGCGACACCCACCTCGCCGCCGCTCGAGGCCCTCCGCCAGCTCGCACGGCCGCTGCCGCCGGCTCCGGCCGCGGTGGCGGCAGGCCCCTCTTCCAAAGGCTGCGGGGCCGGTTTCTCTTTGATGTTGGTGCCACTCGAGGCCGGTTGACGCGGCTGGGGGCGTCGGCCGGAGCTCGTAGCGAGCGGACGCCGGGGCGGCGGCCCCGGACCGGAGAGAGGGCTGGGAGGCGCGGCGGTGCTTCCCGGCGCTGCGAGAGATGATTCCTCGCTCGGTGGAGGAGGGGGTGCTGGCGGCGGCTCGGCGGGCCGGATCTGGGCCCGTCTGGGCCGGCGGCGCGTGGCTGCGATGGGCAGCCGAGGTGTGGGCGCGAGGCTGCGGGTCGAGGGCGCGACGACCTGCGGCGGAGAAGGTCTGGAGCGCGGCGGCAGGAGGCGGCCAGGCGGGCTCGTTCTGGGCCCGGCTTGGGCCGCGCGGGCCTGGCCGTTTGTGGGTGCTGGGCGGCGCCTCCGGGGCGGCGCGGCGCTGGCCGTGGCCTGGAGGTGCGGGGGCTGGTTGCTGCTGAGAGGAGGAAGGTCGTGGCTGCGGAGGTGGAGGCGCAGGGTGGTCCAGCGCGGTGGTGCTAGGTGGGTTTCGAGCTGCAAGGAGGAGGTGGCGGAGAATCTGGCGCGGAGGCAGGAGACGGCATCTCCTGCCGCCGTGCTCCGGCGTCCGGGCGGCGTGGAAGCCGGGGCGGCGGCCCCGGACAGTGGCGGCTACTCCGGCGGAGCGGCTGAAGCGGGCATGGCCTTGGCAGCGGCAGTGGAAGGTGGAGCCGCGGCTGCTGCGGCATGCGGTGGAGCTCGGTGGTTGACGACATGGCCGGGATGCCATCCTGCTGCTCCCAAAGCTTTGCGGTCGGGTTGAACTCCGGGCGAAGGCTCGCATGGACTTCGGTCAGTGCCGACGACGGCGGCGCCCTCGGGCGTCGTTCCCTTTCTTGATTGCGTCGTCGTGGAGCTTTTCGACCTCGTCTAACGCGTGGTGGTTCCAAGTTCTCCGGGTGAAACCTTTGCTCCTTCGTGAGCGGGCGGCGGTGACAGTCTCGTAACTACCTTGTTGGAGGCGCCGCTTTGGAGCCCTTGGCCAGCACGGTGCAACGGTTTCGCGACGGATGTGCAGAATGGCGGGTGGTCGTGGGCGGTGGATGTCGGGGCGGCGGCTCCGGAAGGTGGTGGTGCGTCGAGGCGGCGGCCTCGATCTCCCACGCTACGACGGTTCTACGAGGCAGAACCGTTGTTTAGTGTGGTTTTGGGTGGCGACCTGGATGAAGACTGCTTGGGCAGAGGGTTCATCGACCTGACTGGATCGTCTTCGGGCAACGCGAAGGTCGATCTGGTTGCTTCACCGGGGCGGCGGCCCCGGAACAGGTGGTTTTGGTGGCAATCTGGATGAAGAGTGCGTGGGCAGAGGGTTCGTCGACCATGACTGGATCGCTTTTGGGCAATGCGAAGGTCGATCTGGTAGTTACGCCGGGGCGGCGGCCCCGGAGCAGGTGGTGTGTGTTGTGGCGTTGGTTTGACTTGTGTCGTGTGGGCGGCGGGTCGCTTCGTCTGTGTGATTCTTTTGTACAGTTTGTATGGTTTTTGGACCCAGTTTCACTTATAAACTGGGTTAATTCTTTTCTATCTAGTCGAGCGGTGGTACGACCACCTTGTCCTAAAAAAAAAAGCTATTCGTATGCTTATATGAAATTTGGTACCGACGTGTCACAAACATATACTTACTCCGGTCCATTTTAATTGACGTGGAAAACGTGATGTGGTAGTATAAAAGTTGTGTATAGCTCCTGACACTATTTTCGAATCGGAGGAAGTACACTGCTCGAAAAAACAAATAAACAAACATATACTATATATGCTTAGTCATCGCGTGGAATCAAATGCAATGCAAACGTACATGAGACATTTTTTTCATATAATCCGGCGGCCATGATCTCGCACGTCGACTGTGAGACCTATCACTATCTAGTGTACATGTAAGGGGCAGGGCTAGCTTGCGCGCCCGCGATGGCTCGTTCGGTTTCCGACAGCCGAACGTGCGCGCAAGTAGGCGTTCCGACAGCTAGCTCGCCCCCGCCACCATCGCCGGCCTGGCCGCCTGCCCCCGCCACCCACGGCCGGCGACGCTACCGCCCTCCTCGAACCGTGGCCTCCGCCGTCGACCATTCCTCAAAGCCCCGCACACCGGAGCTCGTCGCCGGCAAGCACCCCACCCTCAGCCCCCTCGTTAAGTCCAACCTCGACGGCCGCCTTCTCCGCCGCGCCTCCGCACGGCGTCGCCGGCGCCGTCTCGGCCTGGGGTCTCCGGCAGTCGCTCGGCTTCGCCTCGCTCCATCCTCACCGACGCCTTCTCCGCCATAGCTCCCTCCGGTCGCAGCGGCGTCGTCGGTCGCTGTCTCGACGCCGGGAAGAGTCAGAGAGAGAAATCAGGGGAGAATCCGGCGTCGGCGGCGTGGGGAAGGTGGGGAAAAAAGGAGGAGGAAGAAGGCGACGTGGGTGGGACCCACCCACGTCCCACCCACGCGCTGCGCGACGCAACCGAGCGAGCGGTTGCGCGCTCGACAGAAAGACGTTTCGACATGTAAGCTGTCAACGACCGTGCCGCTAGCTAACTGTCGTGTCCTGTAGTTCGTACGGAGCTATTAGTATCAGTATTAGACTGTGTGTATGGACACAACAGAAGGTACCATCCGCCAAAGTCAAACACACTTCTGCAAGGTACACGGCTCATGTCATCCTGGACATAGTACTCAAGTTGAGAAGAAAAATCCAAACCAACTAGTCCAATGATGAACAAGGCTTCATTTCTCCTCTCCCTTCTCTTGAGAGTCGTTTTCTCATCCCAGCACCTCTCCTCCTCTTCTCTGTCCACCAGTGCTTGGTGACGCCGCCGTTGGTCGTGATGCTTTTGAGGATGGTGCTTTTTTGTGACTCCGAGGAGTCTATGCATCATCAATTTATCATATTCCCCTATGGTGTGAATTGTTTTGTTTTGGCGAGGCCCAGGCTGCAGCCGGTCAATATACCGAATTATTTGGATGTGAGTAAGGTCAATTTCCAATTAGGTATTTGAGTATTCCACTACACTATAGAAAATTGACTAATGCGGAATGGAAACACGTCCAATAACGTCTACAAGCAAGGCTCAACGGTTGGAATGGAAAACTGCTATCTCTGGGCGGAAGGTTGGTTCTCATAAATTCAGTACTAAGTAATATGGTACTGTATATGATATCATTCTTTCAGCTTCCCAAAGGGATCTTACAAAGATTGATTACTTCTGATCAAGATTCTTTTGGCAAGGAGATAGTGAGAAAAAGAAATATCGACTGGCTAAATGGAACGTGGTATGCCGACCAAAAGATCAGGGAGGACTGGATATCACGACTTTCAGGTCGAAAATACAGCTCTCCTCATCAAGTGGCTTTTTAAGATTCTTAGTGAAGATGTTGTTTGGCAAACACTCTTTAAGCGTAAATACATTGGCACGAGTGCTTTATCACAGGTCTATTGAAAACTTGGTGATTCACACTTTTGGACTGGCCTAATGGCGACGAAGAAACACTTCTTCCACTTTGGCGTATATAAAATTAAGGATGGATCGGAGATTAGATTTTAGGAGGACAAATGGTTAAGAAATACCACCCTCCGAGAACAATATCCGGCTCTATACAACATTGTTCGTCATAAAGGTGATACCGTAGCCAAGGTTATGCAGTCCTCATCTACAAATGTGACGTTCAGACGAGATTTAATCGGTCCTAGGCTTGCGGTGTGGAAAAACCTATACTTTAGGGAGACTGGTGTCGGTTCAGTTGTCGCAAGGACCGAATGAGTTTCGCTGGAATTTACTTGGGAATGGAAAATTCTCGGTAAACTCTATGTATAGGACTTTGGTTCATTCCGACATTCCAGTCGATAACAATGAGAACATATGGCAGATGACGATAGCTCTAAGCTGAAAATATTTGCTTGGTATGTTCGAAAATGTGTCATTTTAACTAAAGATAACCTTGTTAAGCGCAATTGGCATGGAAGTACTAAGTGTGATTTTTTTCCACATGAGGAGACAATTAAACACTTATTCTTTGAGTGCAAAGCTGCACGTTCTATGTGGTCAGTTATCCATACAGCTTTAAACTTGTATCCACCACGATCCGTTGCAATCATCTTTGGCAATTGGTTACATGGGGTTGATCTTAAGTTTCGAACTATTATTAGGGTGGGACCACTAAGTACAGAACGACACAACGGAAACAGGACAAAACCCTCATTGGAAACGGAGAAAGGGTTCTTGTCCCTGCCCTGTCACTGATGTGAAGCTGCTCAATGGCAACGGAGATTTTGATCGTTTGCAATAAGTTTGGCAACGGGCATAATATATAATCGTTGCCTATAGTCTTTACATCAGATACGTATATTTGTGTTTGACCGTTTCTAATGTGGGCTAAAAGGAAAAAAAAAAGGTAAGGCCTGCTGCGCCGTTGACGGAGCCCTGGCTCCTACTTGACAGCCGCCGGTTCTTCACCTTCCTCTTCGCCCTGCTTCATTGTGTGGTCTTCTTCTACCAATTTAGTACTGCACAAAAGTCTTGCTCCTGGAGGCGCCGACTTCAGTGGACCGTGTGGACGGAGCCCCGCTCCTACGTCTTCACGGCCGCCGCATAGTCTCCAGGTTTCCTCCTCGCCCTAAGGTTAAGCTTCTTCATCTCTATACACAAGACAGATAAATTCATAGCCTAAACAATGCCTCTTATATATGTAGATTGGACACAAATTCCAGGGATAGAGCTAGTGAGCCGAGTAGGATGCACAAGATCGGTATTTGTGCATACCACAAGGATCACTAGCGCCACCCTCGAATCACACAGTGTCACCTTATTTTAATCATCGGCATTACAGAAAATATAGAACTAATTACAACTAGAACATAGCCTAAACAATCCTCATATATAGGTTTTTTTTACGGGCAAAACAGTGGGAAAAAATTCCCACTGCAACATTTATATATTTATAAAGTATTTACAGGGTATGTACAAAGGTTGCTGCATCCATCAAAAATTTGAAAAGGAAAAAGAAGTCCTAAGTTTGTGTCTCTCTCCAACTGTTAAACTGGTCAGAGTGTTTGGCCTTAATTTTATATTTCAGCCAATTCAACTCTGACAAATACATGGCTTTCCACCTCTCAAAGGTAGGCCTCTCATTTCTGAAAATCTTGTTGTTCCTGATCATCCAAATGCTCCAGCTCGCCAGAATCAGTAAGTCCAAGAAGAATGGCAGATTAAACTTTGTTTTCATATCATAGAATGCTTCATGAAGAGATAGGCTTCTATTCCTCTGTGGGCAAACATAATCCCAGCATCTCTTGGCCATTGGGAAAGTCCAGAACAAATGAGCCAAAGTCTCCTCTTGGTCACATTGTAAAGTGGCACAATCATAAGATTTGAGATAAAAAAAATTCATGAATAGGAGATTTCTTGTATTCAGTCTATCATGCAGCAATAGCCACAAGAAGATTTTGTGTTTAGCTTGACATGAGCTCTGCCAAATCCATTTGAACTGAGGTGATACTTGTTGAGTGCCAATCAGAATATTGTATGCCTTTTTGGAGGAGAAGGAGTCACTCCCCCAAATGTATGTCCAGGTATCCTGCTGAGCAAGCTCACTTGTCTCTTTAACATCCACCCAGATCACCTCAAGCTGATTAAATTCTTGAAAAGCCTCTTTGCTTAGTGGAAGATGGAATAAATCCTCAAAGAATTCACTCTGAACAGCTTTCCTCACAGTGATATCTATGTCTTTTGTAAAAGAGTACATCCTTGGGAATTTGCGTTTGAAGCAATCATCATGCCAAAGATCCTGCCAGAACAGAGCAGAGGCTCCATTGCCAATTTTGCATCTTGCCATTCCCTTATAGTAGTCCAAAAGTTTGAGATGGGCTTTCCACCAGAATGACCCCTGCAGTCTTGCTCCAGGTAAATGGTTTTCAAAATTATAAGTATCCCAAACCAGATGAACCTAAGGAATATCCCTTTTGTTGTAGAACTTGTGAAGACTTTTCAGGAGTAGATCCTTTTTTGGCAATCAATATCCATGACCCCTACCACCCTGGCTTTTAGGCCTACAAACAATTTTCCATTTAACAAGAGCAGGTTTTTTGTCCTCTAGATCAGGTATTCTCCACAAGCAATGTTTAATATATTTATTTAGTTGCTCTTTAACAAATGCATGGATCTCCAATGTGCACATATAAAAATTGGCATGGATGCCAGAACTGACTTAACCATCTCCAGCTTGCCACCAATATTCAGGAAATTAGCAATACCACAGAGTCTCCTTTCGACTCTTTGCACCATAGGAAGAAAATATTCCAGAGTGGGCCTAGTGGTTCCCAATGGTAGGCCAAGGTAGGTAAAAGGAAAGGATCCCAATTGACAGTTCATAAGACCCACCACAGCATCAATTCTGTCAGCATTTACATTTAGAGGTACCACCATTGATTTGTGAAAATTAACTCTTAGACCAGTGGAACCAGCAAATGTTTGGAGCAAGGACTTTAGGCATAGAATTTGAGAGGTATCAGCTTGCATGACCAACTGGGTATCATCAGCATATTGCATCACAAGGAAGTCAGGGCAGCTTGGTATATCCAAAGGGTTTCTCAGAAGGCCCTGTGTTTTAGCTTTGTTGAGCACAGTTTGCAATAAATCAGCTGCCAAAACAAATGGCATGGGAGATAGAGGGTCTCCTTGCCTAACCCCTCTTTTGTAGTATTTTTTCCTGGCACCCCATTCAGCATGACAACAGAAGTACCAGATTTTAACAATAGGCAATCCAACTGATCCATTTCCTGCCAAATCCTTTTGCCTCCAAAATTTTGAGGATAGCATCATGTTCTATTTTGTCAAAAGCCTTTTCAAAATCCAATTTCAGTACAATTGTTTCCTTTTTGGATTTGTGGCACTGGAAAAGATACTCAAACCCCAGCCTAGGCAGTCTTGAATACTTCTAGATTTTAGGAAGCCATACTGATTTTTATGGACCAGTTTTAAGATGATCTTTTGTAGCCTGTTAGCAAGGAGCTTTGGGATGATCTTCAGCACACTATTGAGCAGGGAAATGGGCCTAAAATCAACAGGAGTCTCAGGGCTGTCTACTTTAGGAATTAGAGAAATGTATGAATCATTTATACTTTCCAAGCAGATGTTTTCCCCATGGAATGCTCTAATTAATTCCTTGATGTCATCTCCAATGATACTCCAGCAGCATTTGACAAATTCATTGTTGAAACCATCAGGACCCAGAGATTTCTCATTTGGCAGATCCTTAATTACATTTTCAATTTCTTCATCAGGGAAAGGCAACTCTAGTTCCTGAAACATCTCACTGTTTTGTGGCTCCCCATACAGACTGGGCAAGTCGAAATGCATCTCAGTATTGACAGATCTTCCCATTCTTTCTTTAAAAGCATTCCAAAGGATGGCAGCTTTACCCTCATGATCTGTGATATCAACCTCATTATCATTTTTCAGAGAGGCAATAGTGTTATGCCTGTGCCTGGCAGTTGCTCGAGCATGAAAAAATTTGGTGTTTGCATCTCCCAATTTTACCCAGTTTATTTTCCCTCTCTGTCTCCAGTATGCATTCTGGCACTCCAACAAATGTAACATGTCTATTTTGGAGAGGTCTTTAAGATTACACTCCTCATCATCAGCTCTCTTGATTCTTCTAGGAGCTCTAGTAAATCAACTAGTCCATTGACCTGGGCAATTGAGGATTTTAGGGGAGATAGAGTTTTACCACAGCTTCAGAGCTTTTCTGGTGTTTTTTAGCTTGGCATTTATTTTCTTTGCACAATCAGTATAACCAACAGGGATATTCCAGGCATTTTGGACAATCTGTTTAAAGGAGTTGTGCTGCATCCAGTAATTTTCAAACCTGAATATTTCAGCTTTAGGTATTTTAGTCCCAATATCAATTACACATGGGACATGATCAGAAATTGGTTTTGCCAGAGAAAACACAGTGGTTGCAGGATAAGAGTTGTCCATGATTCAGATGTGAAGAACCAGTCAAGTCTTTCTAGAAGAGGGTCTTGCTACATATTGCTCCAAGTGTATTTTCTACCTTTTAAAGGTAGCTCCACTAAACCAAGGTTACTGATTGCTTCATTAAAAATGAGCATATCATTAATATCACCTCCAGGTTTATTTCTGTCATCTGGGCTTCTGATGAAGTTAAAATCCCCCAAGACAATCCAGTCAGTTTCTTGAGGCAATCCAAGTATCAGTTGCATGTGAATTTTACTCAGATAGAGAACTCATTTTCAAAAACCACCTCACAGACAGTATAGAATCTGTCCACACAACCAGAAGGCAACCAGAGGCACCCACAGAAGGCAAGAAAGACAATTTATTAAATCTCTTTGGGCAAAATTTCCTAATATAAGCAAGATCAAACTGTTCTCTCTTGGTTTCTTGCAGGCAAAGAATGGAGCACCCACTTTCTTCAATTTTATTGTAAATTGCCAAATGCTTTTCAGGAGCATTTGAACCTCTAATGTTCCAGTTAAGGATTTTCCATTGCTTATGTTTAGCCATTAAATAAACAAAGGAGTAAGTAGCCCCACAGGGCAGTGGTGCCAAGATCAGGCCTCAGACAGAGAATCAAGTGGATCATAACCAGTACACATGGCTTATCGATTACCCAACAGCATAAGTTCATACATCTCATAGCATTACAGCAGTAGTACCAAAATACAGATAACCAGCACATCACCAAGTGTTTAGCCATAGAAAACATATCCATTAAGCTATGTGAAGTTACTGCACTACCAAAAGTGTCAAGCCAACACATTTAAACTACTTCTTAGCAACAGGCTTTTTTGCCTTTGCTGCTTCCTTTTCCTTTGCTGCTGTGGCCTTGTCTACCTCCTTTTCCTTTGTTGCCTTGGTCTTGTCAACAGCAACATTCTTATCTGCAGCAGCCCTCTTCACTCTCTTGCCTAGCTTGGCATCCAGATCCTCCTCAGCCATACAAAAATAGGAGGCCAAATTTCTCACAATTTTGCTTGGTAATTTAGGAGGAATTGCAGTACATGGGAGGCAGCTATTATCAGGGCAAGGACTCTTCCTAAATCCATTATTAATAGCCTGAATTCTAGGACTCCTCCTTACCTCATCTTCGACCAGAGGCCCTTTTCCTCTTCTCTTTCTAGTGACTGCAATTCCTTTATCAGTTACTCCTTCTTCATTAACAGCTTCAGTCCTTTCTTTGTCCACCTGAATATCACCATCCTCTGAAATTTCCTGTAGCTTGCACATAGGAGCTTGTGTAAGCACACAGGTTTCAGGAATAACAAATTTAAAGCTCTGGTAGCCTTCATCCACTTCTTTAACTATATCCCATAATGGTGACTTGAGAAAAGTTTTGGTCCATTCAAATTTCTCAGGGGAGAGAAGAAGCATGATAATGAAATTAAACCAACTTACTGGAATAGTAAAAGCAGAGTTGGTGTTGCTGTCAATGTGAGGAGCAAAGTATTTATCCCAGAGCTTCATGCCTTCTTCTGAAATTGGGAACCTGGGCAGACTGGTAGCATCCACAGGAAAAGTAAAAGTCTGCACCATTCCAAGCTGGAAGTGAGCAAGTTCAGGTGGCACTACACCAGGGAACTGAAAGAAGCCATTGTCCTCATCTGCTTCCCTCATACCAATGTCCTCCTCTGCCTCCAGATTTTCTGGATTATCATTCACCACAGGATCTGCATTGTGACCATTAGCTGGGGCAAGTTCATCATCCTGATATGTCATCATAACATTCATTAGTCCTTCACCTAGTTGTTCTTGGATAATGTCATTAGCAGCACCACCAATTCCATTCTGAGCATCCATGAGATCCAGCAGCTCTATGTGGTCTTGGTTCTCCACAGAAGCAATAGCCTCGTTAACGGCTGGTTGCTGAATAATCCCTGGTTTGAACTCCTCAATCACATTAGGGCCATTATCCCCATTGACAGAGCTCTGTCCTGAGGCATTGGAGAGAACACTACTGGAGTTGTCTTCATCTTGTGCTTGCTCATCTACCTCCATGTCCACTAGAGGATTATTATTACCAAAAGCTGCATTAGCCACCTGATCATCACTTTGATTAGCAGCTGGATTAGGCATAGCCTAGTTAGCATCTTCCCAATCATTAGCATCTTCATCAGCAAAGAGCTGAGGATTTGGATCAAATGCAGGCACATGCTGAGGAGGCAGGGGGTGTGGGTCCACCCCTTCATCTGGGAATGGGTCCTCATCCTGGGGCCCACCACCAAGCAGAGTTTGCTGCAGTACTTCGACAGAGATAGTCCAAGACTCACTTTCAGCATGTTCACCATGAGTGATTCTAACACTTTTGGGAATCTCTCTTAACTCAGTGCATCGTAATTTAGCAAGGACTCTGCCTCTATTTCTAGGATCTTGTTCCCACACAAGCAGATTCCCAACTTTGCTAAATATGCGCCTGATGTCTTCAGTGTGAATATTGTCCAAGGGAGGCCCTACCAACAGAACCCAGCATTCCCTATTGAGGTAAGCTGTTCGCCAATTTCTGCCCTCATCATGCTTTACAAAAGAAATTTGAACATTATCAAATGGATGTGGGCTCTTAGCAACAAATCTGTCTCTATCTCGCACATGTTGAAACTGCACATATGCCTCGCCAAAAGGGCATTTCTGGATGGACTTGAAAATCACTTGCTCTTGAATCAAAAAGTCTTGCATGACGCTGTGAATATTCGCAAAGTGTACTTGACCCTCAGTCATAGGAGCAATGGTGGCGATGGCCATGTCTTCATTAGCCCGTGGCCGGCGAGGCAGCACCACCCGATGGACCGCAGTTCGCCCCTCGATATGAAGAATCTCAAAGCCACGGGGCACAAATGGCTGGGGGTCGATGGGGATGTTTGCCATTGTCACCGATGGAGCAGCCGCGACCAGCTCTGGCGAGGCAGCAGAGGGAGCGGTGGGGTTTACTGTAGACAGAGAAGACGAGACGGTAGCCGGTGGATGGAAAATGGCAAATTCCTTAAACGAGTTTGCTTTAATCACGGGAAGATACGGTCCCTGGGCCTTGAACCAAAAACGGAAAGAATCATTCGCCCATTTACTGCTGTCGGGAGCTGGGAAGGAAGGGTATCTCGTCACCGGGAGCAGGCCCGGTAAACACGGCCCAGATTGAAGGCGGCCCACAGGATTTGAATTAGCTGTAGCCGCGTAAGTCACGCGTGGATTAGAGACGACCTGAGCAAAAGAAGGCCTAGTAACTGCAGTATTAACAACATTTTCAAATTCCCCAATTCTCGCCTGCTCACTAAGTGGAGCATTTTCATTAACTGCTGGATAATTCAAACGAGAGAAAACTGAAGTAGCAGGAACAGATTGAGGGATCGAAGGATTGCGCTGCAAATGATCAAACACAGATGAACGCGAACGATTAACAGTATGCCACTCCGCATCAGATTCTTTATAAAATTGCATTTCTTCAAATTTCCAATTGGGACCTCCATTGCCCCAAGATGAAAGTGGCATTCAAAATCATCTTCAGAAATGATACCAGAGTTATAGATATGAAAACCCACTGATTTAGAAGCAACAGAGAGACGGAATGATCTGTCTTTGAGCAACTTGACTTTGAAACGACCAGGAGCGCCACCAAAACAAGATTGCAACACAATTCCCACTGTATGAATATTCAGTTTGAATCTTGCACGACCAAAACTGGCCACTAACAGAAAATCACGTCTGCTAGGGCCCTCAGAGAAATTGATAGGATGACCAATGTTTTTCCTGATCAAACTTGCAAACGAAATGCCACGTTGAAAATTCAGAGAAGGAGCCAAGACAGGAGGAACAGCTTCAACAGTTTCAGCAAGAGGAGCCAAAGGCTCAATGCGCTGACCAACAAAAGCACGGTGGCAAGCAAAATCCACCATAGTAGAATCAGCTGTCTCACCCATCTTGAGAAAACGAGCATCAATAGTGACCTCATCGTCTGTCTGAAGAACTAACCTTTTTGCATCAGGTATGATGAACAGCACACCATAGTAGATGGTTACTGTCTTCCGCACCAGATTGGTGCAATACATAACATGCCAACGCATGGCTGCCAAGTCTTCCACGATCGCCATGGAGGGAGGACACTGGTTGCCGGAGTAGCACCGGCGAGGGGACGGCCGTGAGGGCCTAGGACGCTCCGTTAACTCTATCGTTTAACAAGTTTTCTCCGTTCATGGTCCATATTACAACGGGTGGAATATCGAGACATTTTTACGGAGGCATGTGCATGATTGGAGGGAACGGCGAGGGATATTTTTATCCAACATGGATGGTGTCGGGTCCGAAGTCACGAACATCGGAGGTCGTGAGACCCCCTTTTAGAGATTCGGTGAGGGGCGCGAAGAGGATCTTGGCGAGCGAGCGAAGTATGCAGAAAGTAGAACACGCAGGCAGTTTACCCAGGTTCAGGCCGATCGGAAGCGTAACACCCTACTCCTGCATGTCTGGATATATGGTGGTGGTATGAGTATTCGGGCTACAAAGAAGTGTTCTCGAGAACTGATCCCTAAAACCAGCTAAGGTGGGGTGGTTAGATCTGATCTCCCCCTGGCTAGATTATGCCCCAAGATGATCCTTCTGGACCGACCTGGTCCTCCTTTTATACATCAAGGGGATACCACAGTCGTCAGTCCCCTTCCCTTTGACCAAGCGTTTTTACCCTCCAAGGACCATCGGGTTGGTTGGTTCCCCCCTCTCCTTGTCAGGCTGGCTCTGCCTTTATCTGGAAAACTCCAAAGGGGAGGTGGCAGTCACTTTACTTTATTTGGCAGGATTGCACATGTTATGCCACGACCTCTTTCCGGTGACCTTCTTCCGTGGCACCTTCGTGGGACGGTGGTGTCGAAGACTGTCTTGGACCTGATAGTTAACTCGTACTTTAGGGACGCTGTCTGCGGGCCACGCGGGGGCACTTCACGGGGACCCCTTGTTCCCGGGATGCGACAGTAGCCCGCGGGCACTGTCTCGATTGAATGATGGTCGGGACGGTGCCCAAAAAATCTTAAGCGTGGCCCCAGAAGTGTCCGCTTTTGCTTGCTTCAATGTTCACGGGCTCCCAGTAGAGGCATTATTCCTTGACACAGAAAATCCCTTCGTGGTTCGAGCGGGGCGGTTCCGTCTTCTTGGACTTCGTGCGTCGGCGACTCCGCGGAACAGGGGATGGTGGAACCTTAATTGCCTGGAAAATTCTGCTGTTTGACTCACATAACGCTCCCCAGATCTACCGCTTTCCGAGAGCTTTCGTGTTTTCCCCATCCTCTTTTCCCCGCTTCTTCCATTCGAGATCTCGAAACCTTAGTTCAGCATCGAACTTCCTTCCCGGTGATGGCGCCCAAACGAGTGAAGGACCAGGAGCCGAAGGAGGTGAAGCCCTCTTTGAAGGCGAGGAGAGCAGCGAGGAGGAAGACTGAGGCGCTCTTTGAGAGCAAGCTGCGCACAGAGGAATCCCTTATCAAAGTCCGGGCAATCGCGGCGGACGACCACTGCAGCTCCGGCCCTACGCTGGTCAAGGCTCCGCTCTTGGGTCCTCCGGGTGAGAATTACATCCGCATCATTTGGTTCTTTCTAGCCATGGGTCTTGTTTCCCCGTTTTCCCCATTCTTCCACGCTGTTTTGGATACGTGATGCGTGTTAAGTTACATGTCCGTTGGGAACCCCAAGAGGAAGGTGTGATGAGTGCAGCAGCAAGTTTTCCCTCAGTAAGAAACCAAGGTTTAATCAAACCAGTAGGAAGTCAAGGGTCTTCTGAAGGTTGTTGGTGGCTGAATGTGGCACGGCGCAACATCAGGGAATCAGCAGCAACGTGGAACCTGCACACAAGACAATCAAACTACTTTGCCCCAACGAAACAGTGAGGTTGTCAATCTCACCGGCTTGCTGAAAACAAAGGATTAAAAGTGTGGTGTGGAAAATGATGTTTGCTTGCAGAGAATTAAAGAGAACAATTATTGCAGTTGGTTGTATTTCAGATGTAAAAGAATGGACTGGGGTCCACAGTTCAATAGTGGTGTCTCTCCATAATAAAATACTAACATGCTGGGTAAACAAATTACGGCTGGGCAATTGACAAAATAGAGAGTGCATAACAATGCATATACAAGTCATGATGATCACTATGAGATTTACTTGGGCATTACGACAAAGTACACAGACCGCTATCCAGCATGCATCTGTGCCTAAATAGTCCACCTTCAGGTTAGCATCCGCACCCCTTCCAGTATTAAGTTGCAAGCAACAGACAATTGCATTAAGTATGGTGCATAATGTAAACAATACAAATATTTTTAGACAAAGCATTGTTGTTTTACCCTAGTAGCAACAGCACATCCACAACCTTAGAACTTTCTGTCACTGTCCCAGATTAAATGGAGGCATGAACCCACTATCTAGCATAAATACTCCCTCTTGGAGTTACAAGCATAAACTTGGCCAAAGCCTACACTAGCAACGGAGAGCATGCAAGATCATAAACAACATAGGCATGATAAATCAATAATCAACTTGACATAGTATTCAATATTCATCGGATCCCAGCAAACACAACATGTAGCATTACAATAAGATGATCTTGATCATGATAGGCAGCTCACAAGATCTAAACATGATGGCACAAGAGGAGAAGACAACCATCTAGCTACTGCTAGCTACTGCTATGGACCCATAGTCCAGGGGTGGACTACTCACACATCACTCTGGAGGAAGGCATGGCGATGTAGAGCCCTCCGGTGATGATTCCCCTCTCCGGCAGGGTGCCGGGAAGAGCTTCAGAACCCTCCTGAGCTAGGGTTGACGACGGCGGCGGCTCTGGAACTTTTCGTGGATGGAGGCTCGGGTGTTTAGGGTTTTCCCGAGAAAGGCAATTTATAGGCGAAGGGGCGATGTCGGTGGAGGCTCGAGGGCTCCTCACCACGTGGCGCCGCGCCAGGGGTGGGACCCACGCCACCACATGGTGAGGGCGCCTCGGTGCCCCCCTTCGTCTCTCCTTCGGACTCCGTGTACGTGACAGAAAAATAGGACTTTGGCTTTTTGTTTCGTCCAATTCCGGGAATATTTCCAGAACAGCTTTTCTGGAATCAAAAACAGCAGAAAACATGAACTGACACTGTGGCATCTTGTTAATAGGTTAGTCCCAGAAAATGCATAAAAATGCTATAAAGTGTGAATAAAACATGTAGCAATTGACATAATATAAGCATGGAACATAAGAAATTATAGATACGTTGGAGACGTATCAATACCTACGGGTTAAGTCTTCTGCAGTTGCATCCCACTGCTGTCCTAGCGCTGGCTATCTTTGCCCATCTCTGCGAATGCTTCGTGGGTATAGCTCCATCTGTGGCGCTGTTCCGTCACTTCTATGCTCCCCGCCTAACCCCAAAGGAGCCAATCTCTGCGAGCATCACGCTCCAGTTCCGGGATGGCATGGCTGATGAATACATCGATATGGACACCGGCGGCAAATGGGATGACATGAGAGGGGATTGGTGCTTTGTCCGAGTCGAGTCCTCATCTCATCATCACTACGTCGTGCCCACCTCCAAAGCTTCGCACATCGTTAATTCCAATGCAATAAGCCCTCACGACAAAGAGTTTGCCGAGGTATTGAAGCGTATCAAGGAGCTTAAGCGTCAAAAGCTTACATGCCTGACTGTAGCAGCCCATTTCCTTAAGCATCGCTTAGCCCCTCTGCAAGAGAGACCCAAA
Source organism: Poa pratensis (assembly GCA_947311845.1). NCBI lineage: Eukaryota > Viridiplantae > Streptophyta > Magnoliopsida > Poales > Poaceae > Poa > Poa pratensis. The sequence continues at coordinate 18,965,774 of CAMZMU010000099.1, forward strand.
TTTGCTTGGGATTATTCCGGGAACAATTCTGATAACATGCGCTTGCAAAGCCAGGATATGCCTCCTGCGGGAGTGGCGAGACGGATCAGGAAATTCTTTCATTCGAACCAAGCCGGAGCTCTTCCAACTGGCGTGATTCCCTTATACGGTCGGGAGGACAAGACCCAGCTTCTTCAGTAAGTGTCGTCTTGCACCCCAATTGGAATTCAGGGAAAAGAAGGGGAAGAACCCAACTCGCAAACTGATGAGGTTCATCAGGAAGAAGTGGTTCCACCTGTTCGCCGCAGACGGTCCAAGAGGGTGATCGTATAGCCTGACTCTGAGGGTTCTGAAAAAGATGCTACCGGTTTGAGCTCACGCGACACATCCCTTCCTGATTCCAGGAAGATTGGGGACAAATCCATATTTCGTTCATCAAGCAGGGTCCCTGTTCCGGGTCTCGCGGCAAGATGGTAAAACGCAAAAGGTATACAGCCTTTCAATGCTCTCTTAGCGAGTTCCTCTTCATTTCTTCAATTTGGTTCACGGGAACTTATGTGTTGTCTTCTTTTATAGTGCGGAATAAGGCCAGCAAAAGGTCCAAAACCGTCCTGGAGAAGGTTGCCCCAGAAAGCTCCGAGACTGAGGATGACCCCCAACTGCATCGGGGTGTCGATTCTGAGTCAATGGAAGAGTGGTCGGATGTGATTAGGGCTTCTACACCATCTGCTCGCGATGATTCTTCGTCGGCAGGTGAGGGTCTTTTCTTTCTTTCAGTTTCAGGGTCATCGGTCGTGTATTGCTCGAGAGCTCGGCCTCTTGATTGCCTTATCTGGTTTCCACGCAGGTGTTGATCAGGGTGCCCGAGCTTCCACGTCTTCAGCCCCCAGTCCTGCCGGGAGGGTAACTCCCCGCGAAGCCAGCTGACGCGCCTGTTCTAAGAGGAGGGCTTCTTACTCGCCGAGCACAGAACAAGATCTTCGTGACGAGATTGAAGTTTGTGAATCGGTGTTCATGTTCAAGGACGATCGGATCGCCAGCTTGACTAGGGAGCTTCAAGAAATTAAAGCTTCTAAGATCAAAGCTGATGAGCATCGTGATGAAGCCTACTCGCGAGAGTTACTGGCGACTTCACGGGTGACTTCCTTGGAAGGGGAGGTGGCCTCCCTGTAGTCTATGATCAAGGAGCAGAAGCTTCAGATGGCTCGCCAGCGCAAGGATGCTTTGGTCAGCATCACTAAATTCCATGAGGCCGCTGTCAAGATGGCACATGAATTGGAACTCTTGGGAGTTCACATCCCCATCAAAAGCCTAGACCGAGAGAGCTCGTCATTGGGGGATTACGCTCAAATCTTTGGGCTTGGCGCAGACAAGCTGGGAGCAACTGTCCGCGATATCGAAGCTAATCGGCAGCTTCAGACTTTGGTTCGGGACGTGGCCACTGAGATTCTGTCCGTGGTCCACCTTTTGGAGCCAAATTTCACCATCGAAGATATACTCCAAGACTTCGATGATGAGGCCCGAGCTACTGAAGCTAGGAACAAGATAGTTCCAGTGGTTGATCAGCTGGTGAACCAATTCGCGAGAGGTGAAGAAATCGCCTCCACAGATACTGCCAAGGAATAACTTGTAAACTATTCTATGATTTCCGTTGTTGTGCTTCAGACTGACCAATGTATGCCGTTGTCTAGCAATGAACGCATTATCCTTTTAGCAGTGTTTAACATCCAGAATAGTGAAGAAATCTTCGGTAATTATGCCAGAAATACCTGTTCACAAGATTACATATGCCATAATATCAACTCGTTAGACAAACTCTAAACACGTAGCCCGGCGGGACGGACCCGGACCCTGGATTCCATTCATGGCGGGACGGACCCATTTCCACTTCCACATACGTGGCGGGACGGACCCATTTCCACTTTCACATATGTGGCGGAGCGGATCCAGGCCCACTTTCACATACGTGGCGGAACAGATCAAGACCCACCATAACACATGTGGCGGAACAGATCCAGACCCACCATAACATACGTGGTTCACGGGAATGACCCTGATACAGACTTTTATTCCTCATTGCCGTCAACAACCTTGTGGTGCACCACATTTTTCCCTGAAACACTTGAGCAAACACAGTTACTAAAGCTAAGAACAGAAAACAGATTTCACCTGATTCGAACAAAGACTAGACTCAAACGGTTACTGGCTCAAACATTCTGCTAAAAACTTGAAGATGCGAAACTGGTTCCCAGATTCAAACTTCCTTGACTTCCCCTTGCTAGCTTTAACATAGGACAAGAACTTGCTCTTCAACAGTAAGCTTCATAGACTAAACTCCCCGGGAAGAGACCCATCATCGGTTGGAGGGCTCACGGAGAGGAGTCACTCTTCCTTCTCAATGCACTTGTCAGTCAGATGCCACAGCTCTTGCTCTATGCTTACGACGTGAGTGCCGAGCTTGATTCTCATCTTGACGTGTCTGACATTGGCGTGGAAAGAGGAGAGGGCAGTCATGTGCTTCTGATGTTAGGGATCCGACTTGCAACGGACCGGAAGCGCTGGACATATTCCCTCAGACTTTCCCCTAGCCACTGAACCAGACAGAAGAGATCGTTGTGCGTGTGCGGCCGCTCTGGACCATCTTGGAACGCGGCCACAAAGAGTTTCCTCATCTCTGCCCAAGATCCAATAGATCCCTGTGGTAAGCCTTCCATCCATGACTCTGCCCGCCCACTTAGCGCGAGTGGGGGGGGGGGTAGTTTGCCATCATGAGCTCATTCCCTCCAATGAGGCTAATGGTACGAGTGAACACCTTCAGAAAATACTCCGGGTCGGAATTCCCACTGTAAGTCTTGGTCAGGCCACGGTAGAGCTGTCCTGACCTCACAGCCCTCCGGAGTCCCGGGATGAGAGCGAGGCAATCGATGTCTTCCTCAGAATATGTGTCTTCCACTTCTACATCTGCCTGGTTCTCGTCTTCCCCGGGAAGGGCGAGGCTGCTTCCTCAGGTCCCAAACTTCTCATCCCTGGACATGTTCCTCATCCTGTACTGAGCTATCCCCATCAGACAATCCAGATGTATCACCCATGTTTGGAAACTCTGCGAACTCTCGATGTCTTTCGGCGGAGATTGAAGCAGCTTTCTGGCCGCCATTAGAGCGTCCAAAGGCCGCTCGAGACCGGACAGATCGAGGCCATCGAAGGTTCCAGGGCTACTTTCGCGCTCGCCCTTAGCGGATGACCCTTTGCCGCCAGCTGCTTGCCCCACGTGCCCTTGGATCTGGGTGGAAGGGAGAAGCTCGAGAGCGTCCCCAAACTGGAACGGTCGGCCAGTCTTGATGCTGTGCATGAGGCAGGAGATGAAGCTCTGAGCTGGTTCCCCTCCGAACAAGGGCTGGCTTCCCGAGACGGGGGCACCTCATCAGCCCCCGGTGAGGGTGGGCGCTGGCCTTGAGTAACTTCAAGTTCAGGATCTCGTGGGTTGTGCACGGGCTGTGTCATTCGTCCTCGTCAAGCGTGAACCGGGCTGACTTACCCACGTGTGAGGGTGGGAAGCCCCCAGTTTCTCCTGTCCCTCCGGCTCGCGAACCCGATGCTGTCGTCCCCCGCCATGCGCTTCTCCTAGGGCACGCTTCGTTCCCCTACCTCGTTCACAGGGCACCAAAGCACCGCGAGCCCCCATGCCCGGATCTGAGATGCTGCCGCTTCCTCGACGAGCAGTGAGAGGGCGAGGCCTCCCCAGAGGAGTGATGTAGCGGGCGTTGACCGGATGCCAGTCGGGAGAGGCTGCGCGGCGACCCGACCCTTCCTCATCGGAGTACTCGAATGGGAGCGACCTCTTGCACGATGCCTTCGCTTCGACGCTGGACTCGGACGACTCGCTCTCGGCCTTCGTGGAGGTCATGCTTGCTCTTGAGCTTGACGGCGATGAACTCACCAAATCACTTGCGCCCCCTACCTGACGCGCCAGATGTCGTGTCCGAAGTCACGAACACCGGAGGTCGTGAGACCCCCTTTTAGAGATTCGGTGAGGGGCGCGAAGAGGATCTTGGTGAGCGAGTGAAGTATGCAGAAAGTAGAACACGCAGGCAGTTTACCCAGGTTCAGGCTGCTCGGAAGCGTAACACCCTACTCCTGCATGTCTGGATATATGGTGGTGGTATGAGTATCCGGGCTACAAAGAAGTGTTCCCGGGAACTGATCCCTAAGAACCAGCTAAGGTGGGGTGGTTGGATCTGATCTCCCCCTAACTAGAGTATGCCCCAAGATGATCCTTCTGGACCGACCTGGTCCTCCTTTTATACATCAAGGGGATACCACAGTCGTCGGTCCTCTTCCCTTTGACCAACCCTCCAAGGACCATCGGGTTGGTTGGTTCCCCTCTCCTTGTCAGGTTGGCTCTGCCTTTATCTGGAAAACTCCAAAGGGGAGGTGGCAGTCACTTTACTTTATTTGGCAGAATTGCACATGTTATGCCCCGAGCTCTTTCCGGTGACCTTCTTCCGTGGCACCTTCGCGGGACGGTGGTGTCGAAGACTGTCTTGGACCTGATAGTTAACTCGTACTTTAGGGACGCTATCTGCAGGCCACACGGGGGCGCTTTACGGGGACCCACAAGGGATGCGACAGATGGCCACTTGATCTTCGGATTGGTCCTCCTTAGGCATAGGCGTCTTATAGTTCTTTGCTTGTAATTCGTCTGTTGGTTTTAGTTTCTTATTTTGTTCTGAGATTTGCGGCTGTGTGCATCCTTATTATGCAGAGGCCGGGTGTAATGTTTAAACCTTTTAAGTAATAAAACCCTTTATCAAAAAAAATTGGAAAATTATTGACTTAATTTTTAATATATCTCCTCCAAGTAATATCAGGGATATGTTCGGTAGTTAGTTGAATCAGATTGATAAAAAGTAAAATAAAAAAAAGCTGATTCGACTGGGTGTATGTTTTTTGTTTGTGCCATATGGAATTGCCTTATAGATTCTGGATGCATTCATGTAGACAGAGTCCGATGTGATACTTACAACGTGGGTAGTTGAAAGCATACTAGACGACCGCATGATGCTTAGGCTACATGTATAGCTAGAATACTTCATGATCTATAAACCATTAACAATAACTTTCAAACTAGATAATGAAATTGTATGTGCATCGCTTGACGAAGAGGTCAGAGCTAGATATGTCACCTTTTACGGAAAAAAGTGTAAACATCCGCTAAGTGGATAGGATTTGCGAAAATCTGTAAACCTCTAGGTCACTTGGAGATGCCCTTATTGCTAAAATTTGCCAGGAATTTCTGAAAATATAGGTCACGAGTCTATCTAGAAATTCATCCGGAATAAGGATGCGATCCGGACCCAATTGTCCCACTTATATTTCATTTTGTACATGTGTAGTATAAATTTTTGAACTAAAAATTTGTATTAGGCATGTAAAAAATAGAGTATCGGTGGGACAAGTGGGTCCAGTTCGCATCCTATTCCGCATGAATTTCTAGATGGACTCGTGAGCAGAAAGGCGCGTGCTACGCGTCGGTCGGACGATCGGAATCCAAAAATCGGTCGTTTCCCTCGCCGTTCATCCTCCGCATCGTACGATCAGAAAATTACAGTGCATGCATGGGATTCCTCCACCACGTGGGTGGAGCCCACTCTATCGCGCATGCACGCCTACAGTGCACGCATGTAAAAAGCCCAGCTAGGCTCGCTGCTAGCATTGCTAGCTGGCCGGTGCATGCGCCACTAAAAATTAAAAATTCAAGTATTCAACTGTTGTTTATCCACGTATATTTCAGTATTGCAATAAAATTTTGTTAACCGGTGTACAATACTACTCTCTCCATTCAAAAATAAGTGTCTTACATTTGTCAAAAAATGGATGTATCTAGTCATGATTGATGTCTTGATACATCCAATTTTGTGCAAATTTAAGACACTTATTTTTGGACGGAGTGAGTATTACAATATAAATGTTGCAATATCTTTTACAAGTAACGTTACCGAATATGGTTAAACAAAAAAAATTGCGGTAGATTGATTTGCAACAAATATTGTCAACAATTATAACAAATAATAGGAATTAGGAAACGAACACAACAAAAACTCATGTATTTATAACAATAAACAAGTGGTTAATCAACAAATTTTTTTCCTGCTGATTCAATTGCTACAAAAATCACAAATGATTTAACAAAAAAAGGTGCTTGTAGCATTTTTGAAAGCACTTGCACATCATTGGAAAATATGAGAAACCCACAAACCTGTAGCAAGACCCAAAAACATTGCAACATATGGCGTGTGATTTTGCAACAAAAGATAAACATGTTTGTTACAATTTAGAAGTACATATGCAATAACAATTTTTTTGGGGAAACTGAAAGTTGTAAAAAAAGTCAGGAAAACCATGAAACATCTCATATCCGCTTTCACAACAAAATGCATACTACTTCGTTACATTTTTAAATCACTCACGCAACATCAGATTGTTTTTAGGAAAACACATAAACTCAAAGCTGTACAAAAATGTCCAGAAAACCATGCAACATCTCACGTCCGCTTTCACAACAAAATCCATACTCATTTGTTACATTTTTAAATCATTTATGCAACATCGAAAAATCTGAGGAAAACACGGAAACTCAAAGTTGTACCAAACATTCGGAAAAAATGCAACATGTCACGTCCGCTTTGACAACAAAATTCACACTCATTTTTACATTTTTAAATTATTTATGCAACATCGGAAAATCTGAGGAAAACACGAAAACTCAAAGTTGTACCAAACATTCGGGAAAAATGCAACATCTCACATCCACTTTCACAACAAAATTCACACTCATTTGTTACATTTTTAAATCGTTTATGCAGCATTGGAAAATCCAAGGAAACACGGAAACTCAAAGTTGTACCAAACATTCGGAAAAAATGCAACATCTCACGTCCGCTTTCACAACAAAATTCACACTCATTTGTTACATTTTGTAATCACTTATGCAACATCGGAAAATCTGAGGAAACACAACTTATAGCAAACACCTAGGAATATATTGCAACATTTCACGTGTGAGTTCTCAACAAAAGACGTACAAATTTGTTACAATTTTAAAGCACATATAAAACATCAGAAAATTCTTGGTACTAAACTAGTGATGTGAAGCTCTGGCCTCACCGGACCGGGCACGCTGGCAGCAAAGTCGGCATCAGATGAGTTCAGCCTCGTGGGATCTTCTGATGTTTTATATGTGCCTCATCAGAAAATTCTTGGTACTAAACTAGTGATGTGAAGCTCTGGCCTCACCTCACCGGATCCTCGTTCGGTTCCCCGTCTTTTTTTGCACTGTAGCATGGTGGAGACGACGAATACGATAGAGAGAGCAACCCGTAATGAGAGCCATGCTGTTGCAAAACACTCGATTGGTTGCTGATAATAATTAGTTTCTAGAGAATGAAAACAAACACTCAAAAATATAATTTTCCTATTAAGCATCCTAATACGTCACCTCCCGGTTGCAAAAAAAAAAACAATTATTTGATGTCTCACACGCTCACATTCAGGTTGCAAGTCAAATAGCTCCTGCACATTTGAGAAAAAAAACGTCCATGACATAAAGCTGCTGGGCCACCGTGTGTGAAGGGAGAGAAAAAGGGAGGAAGCAACGTGCACCGTGCACACGCTCGGCCGTGCGTGCAAGGGTGCAGTGCTCTCCAAGGGAAAAGGGCAGCGAGACAGGCGTTGGGCAGCACGTGGGTGGCCCCCTCGCCGGCGATTTGCGCGCGCGCGCAGGAAGCGACCGATCTTTCCGCGCCGATCGGTCGGATGATCGCAAGCATTTTCCTTTCAAGAAATTCCTGGCCTCGCCGCGTGGTTGTCGAAATAAAAGTAAGTGTATGAATACCTAAGCTCAGCGAGATTTTTTTTTAAATAATACGATTTTATATAAGAATTTTGGACAATAGCATGCGTGGAGAGGAAATTCGAAAAATAGCGTGCCGTCGGTCCGGAGCGAGCCGAAACTCGACTTTCGGTCGAGGCCGAGCCGAAAGTAGGGTGTGGGTGCGCGACAGGCCTCAGCCGCCTCTGCGCGGCAGAGCGAGAAGCGACAGCCCTCTGCGGCCTCTGCGCGGCAGAGCGAGTTTCGGCTCGAAGAAAGCCGAAAGTCTACTTTCGGCCTTGTCTGCGCCGAAAGGTATCAGGTCCCGTCGTCCCTGCTTTCTTCATCCCTGGTCATGATCCGAATTTGTTTCGCGCTCCCGGCTTTTATTTCGCCCTTCTTCTCCCGCCATATTTCTCCCGCCATTTTGTTCCCGCCATTTTCGTCCCGACTTTTTTCTCCCGCCATTTTTCTCCCGCTCTTCTTCTCCCGGGTGAGCCTATATATATACCCCAGTAGATTTGGTGATGGAGGAGGGGTGTGGTGCGTGGTTATTTCCTCAGTCAGATAGGAACGATGTCTGGTAGTTCGGGTCCTAGTTCGGAGCATAGGTCGTGGTGTGTTTTGTATCACGCCGCAATATGGACTGAAGGAAGTATTAGGGAGGGTAGGCCGAAGAGCTGTTATAGGGAGCTAGTTAGTGAGTGGGGGAACATTCGTGAGGTGGGAGAAATTATAGCCAAAAAAACCAAAATCCAGATGACCCCTGAAGAAATTAGGGATGAAATTGATGGGTGGCGGTGGAAGTGGCAGAGAATTAATGAGCTAAAAGCTATTGAGGCGGGGCTTAGGGACATGCCTATGACACCTAAGTCAAAGATAATCCATTTTTCGCCGGAGGCCTATGCATATCATGTGAAGGTAACTGAGTACCGAATTTATATTATGTTAGAATCTAGTGTTATCGTACTAACTTTTTTCCCCTGATTTTGTGAATGTCCAGCACTGGCCTGCCGAAGGACAGTTTCTGAACAAAGAGATCCCTCATTTTGGTTGGATGGAAATGCTTTTTGGCGCATGTCGTGATGGTCCTGGAAATGCCCTTCACGCTGAAGCAGTGAAGAGGGCTATATCAAAGGCGAAGAGTGGTGGATCATCCAAGAAAGCCGTTCAAGATGATAGTGATGATGATTTCATGCCTCCTAAACGAGCCAACTCTAGACGTAAGTTGAAGAGTGTTGGTGCATCCAAGGCTGTCGTCGATGAAAATAGTGACGACGACTTCATGCCTCCAACACGAGCACGTGGCAGAGGGAAGTGAAGTCGTTGATTCGAATTAGTTATCATTGAGTTGCATGTAATATTTGTACCAGTAGTTGTTCTATGCAGTGTTTAAAACTAGTGAAGTTGTAACGTGGACGTGTAGTGCTGTATGTTAAATTAATTTATGCAATGTGGAATGTTTCGTACATAGATAATAATATGTCTCGTACATAGATAATAATATGTCTCATACAGACGAACATAAATATGAATATGTCTCACATACAAATAGATATACGGATATGTCTCATACACCTAAGTACCAGTATGTCCCAAATATATCACTGACCCCTGCGTGGCCGAGCCTGACGAGGAGGGGGCTGGACGGGCGTTGATCTGCCGTACCTGTGAGCTACCCTCAATTGACGAGGCACTGTCAACTCCACGTCATCCTGTCGCGGCTGCGTCCCACTACCTTGCAGCGGCGCCTCCTCGTCCTCGTCCTGCGTAGGCTGTGTGACGGGCGGTGGCGTACAGTACATCGGATTCTCCTGGTCAAATCGTGGAGAGCTGTATGCCGAACCACCTCCACCTGCAGATGATAGTATGTTAGTATGTGATGTTGATGAACAAGAGTAATATGTGGAAAAAATAAAACATACTAACCGAGATGGAGCATTGGCTCAGTCATAGGCGGTGCAATCCCGCTCCAAATCATCTCTGCATAAGACGGTTGACCGAAACCTTGATCACGTGGCATGCCCCACTGATGCATACCAGGCTGCTGCATCATCATATGAGGGGGCATGACCCACGACGAAGTACCCGGCTGGGAAGGAACTGGCTGAGAAGGACCCGGCTCGAAATGCTCTGGCTGGTGAGATGATGAACCGACCTCGAACTGGGGTCGTGTGCTCCTAGGCTGAGGAGGTGTAAAACGAGGTCTCGGGTCGTGCCGATGTGTGTACTGTTGGGAAGGTGATACCTGTGGATCCGGAGTACGTGTAGAGTGGCGCGGAGGACGCTGAGCTGGCTGACGTGGCACAACATCGGCAACACGGGAACAGGTAAGTAGACTGTACGCACGTCGTAGCTTGTCCTCTAGTCGTCTGAACCATGGCGCACACTCAGGTGGCGGGTTGTATGTACTCACATCACGCTGAATCTCTGATATCAGCTCAGCCTGTTTAGTAAGGAAAAAATGTTAGAAATTTGTATGAAGGCATAGATTATGCAATGGAGGCACATAAATTTAGTACGTACCGCCGAGTACCGCGGCCCCCCAATACCGTGTAGTGGGTACGTGTCGATCACACTAGCTGGCTGCATCTGATCAGGCTGTAGCGTCGGAAGTAACCGTATGCGAGTGGATTGTCTGTATGTCTGGAGGTACTGATCAAAATCAGCACGCACAAACGGCTCATTGTCCAGCCATAGATTTTCAATCGCGGTCGCAGTCGCCCATTCTACCATGTACGGTTGGAGCTTCTGTAGCCAAGTTGCAAGTGGTCTGTCTCCTTGACGACTTAACCTGTAGCATATATACGTGTAGAGCAATTAAAAACAACTAAGTGCACACACAGAATAGAAAAAATAGTTTCATCTAGGAGAGTTACCTGTGCACGTGGGGAGGGAGCTGAGGTCGAGTAGGAGGCACCGGCAACTGCCGACCTCCAAACTGTCTCATGATCCGATGTTGTGCCATCTGCTCCACCGAGACGTCGAACACAATACGAGCTGTAGTCAACCAGTACCTCCGATCTCTCGTGCACAGGTCAGAAATCCCGCGGGGGAATCTACTCTGCCTTGCGGCATCCCCATATGGCTCCCATATAACCTGGTGGTCCTCAAGCGCATCGAACCACTCAGTGAATGCTCCATAACAATTCCTGACTTGGATTCCCCTGAATCTTCTCTGTACATAAACAAACTAGTTAGTTGACCCTTCTGCACTAAAACAATTAAATATGTTTAATGGTTAACCCAAATGAGTTAGCACCAATTTTTACCTCTCGATGTGCCCATGTGCTGCCAAACGTAGGCGCTTCGGCTAGGTTATGCTCCACGAGTGTGTAGTCCCAGGGGATGTGCGCATCCACGTCAGGTCTACCAACAGGGAACCTCTCCCAAGACCAAAGGTGCAGAAAAAGTGGACATCCAAGTAGTGAAGATGTCTTCTCGCTCTTCACGCACGCGTTGCACATCGCTCTGTAAGTAGCGGCTAAGAGTGCAGACCCGAAACTCCGGGGCACAATGTCCTCCTCCCTCTGCGCCTCTGCAATCTCGTGCGCCACAGGTATCCAGCGTGCAGTAATTGTGTCCTGGTGAGTCTCGGTGAACATCACCTTGCCAAATAGCCACAGTAGATAGGCCTCCAGACTTCTAGTAATCTGCGGCTGACTCAAAGCCATCTCAGGGTACCCTAACTCTGCAATCTGCAATGAATAAGAATTTTAGTTAGTATTGACGTACCGATCGATAAAGACTAAACATTACAAATAACGATGGGTTTACCTGAAAATTGTTCAGCCATGCCTGTCTCACACCATGAGAACTGTACACCAACTGTGGATTGTCCGGATGCACGCCTGCGAACCGTGCCTGCATGGCGTCACGCCAACCGACTGGAGAGTCCGTCGGTCCAATCACCTCGCCCGACAAAGGAAGTCCCAACAAGTAAGACACATCCTGAAGAGTAGGTGCCATCTCCCCCCACGGAAAGTGGAACGTGTGGGTCTCGGGCCTCCACCGATCAACTAAGCAGCTCACCAATGACTTGTCCACGCCGACACGAGTACTAGCACAACGGTGGAGGCGCTGGGGGTCCTGTCCCTCAGCCTCTGGCAGAATCACAACCGACAGCTCTGGACTCATCTCAACTAGACGAGCAAGTGGTAACAGACCAGACCAAGCCAGCCTGCATACAGAAGACCCGAGTCTGTCAACAATTTTTGGCGTACTAGTGATGCTTATAATTGAACAATTTTTGGCGTACTAGTGATGCGGATATTTAGGACAATCCTTTTCCCTATGGCCGAAATGAGTGCAAAGTAAGCATTGTCGAGTCCTTCCACCTGCTTCAGACTCGTCCATATCATTCCGGATGCACTGTGACTTTCGTCTCCCTCTACTTGTCCTTTTGAGACCCGGATGAGGAATGTACATTCGCTTTGCAGGATCAACCTTGTTGAAGTTACCGACAACTCTATATCCTGCCATCTCCCCGGTCCAGGTATGCACCACTGCCTCCTTCCTGTAATACGGTGACACGAAATAGTACGGGTTCAAACCCATCTGCGCACAGACTGCCAACACATGAGAGCAAGGGAGGTGAAGTAGCCTCGGCTTGTTGCATGTACACTCACAAGATGGCGGTGCTTCGTCAGTAATTTTAACCTCGTGGGTTCTCATCTCATTAGCAGCACCAAATCTCGCAGTAGTTAAGCGCACCTCATACCTGGCTTCTTCGTTACCAATCCTAATGACGCCATGCAAACGTGCCTTCTTGGTCTTTCTCTCCATGTAAAGCCTGATCTTCCTGCAATATGGTGTGTTCGGGTAACGTTCAATATGTTCGACAGCTTCTTGACGTCTATCTCTGAAATATGTCATTGTTCCGTGCATAATTCCCTCCACAAGTGCTGTAAGTGGCAAACCCCTGTTACCTCTAAGTACGAAGTTATATACCTCAGCAAGATTGGTTGTCATGATGCCATATCGTGCTCCATTTGTATCGTGCAACAAAGACCATTTCACGGGTGGCTCTTTTTCTATCCACTCTACAAAATTCCGTATTCGGTTTCCTTTCTTTCTCTTTGTTCCCGGGGGTCAATTCCAGGCAAGTCACACAATCCAACAGGCTCCGATTCGTCTGTTGCTGATACAGACGCCTGCAAAGCCTGTGCAGCTCTCAACTGCGCAGCGATCGTTGTTGCCTGTGCAGCTCTTCTTTCCTTCACTTGTTTGTTCGTGAATTCAGTGAGTATTTCCCACAAAAAATTGTACTTCCTTTCCTGATTCATATTGCAGAGTCTTTTGAACAGATTCATCAGCCGCTTACTCTTAAAACATGAGTAAAAATTCGCAGCAAGATGACGCATACACCATCGGCTCTGCAAGTCAGTCCATGGTACAGGTTCGTCCCCAGCAGGCTGCTGTAGTGCCTTGATTGCCTTCAACATACCTGGATGTCTGTCATGAAGTATGCACACATTTGGCCGATCCTCCACAACCCCCTTTTTTAATTCCCTCAGAAAGAATAACCAGCTCTCATAATTCTCACCCTCTACGAAGGCAAAGGCAATAGGAACGATCTGTTGGTTACCATCCACACCAATGGCGGTCAGTATCTGTCCCTTGTACTTGCCTGTCAGAAATGTGCCATCGATGCAGAGCACTGGACGACAATGTTTGAAAGATTCGATGCATATTGCGAACGAGAAGAACATCCTGGCAAATACAGGATAGTTCGGCTCCTCGGGAAGATTATGTATTTGCAAAGCTACATGAGTGCCAGGATTCCTATCGCTCAATGTGAGAATTTGATGGACAACATTATCATATGCATCATAAAATGTCCCAAACCTCTCCTCCAGAGCCTTCTGCTTTGCTCTCCATGCCTTCCCAATCTTAATGGTTGTTTCCATCTAGCCTTAACTGTCGCGATGATGTTTCTCGCCACCATGTCTTTTGTCCGCACTATCTCATCATACAAGAGGCGTGCAATGAGAGTTGAAGTCAGATTTGGATGGTCTTTCAATGTACTCGATATTTCACAAGTGTGCGGCTCGAAGCCTGAAACCACCCACATCACGTCAAACTTAGGTAAGTGACCATGCACCCTTCCTGGACAGTTAATATCAGCACAACTCATAGTCAAATATTTTTTGTTCGAGACTTCAGTTCGGAAAACCCTTTGCGTGGACAATGCCCACTTAATCACGGCTTCCCTAAGCTGCTGCTTTGTGCTGTACTGAGCACCAACTTGAATATTATTCATGTGATACTCCCATGACGAAGAGTTTCCGTCTTGCACTACTGTCATGTTCGACTTGTCCTCATTCCAATAGTCAGGAATAGGCCATCGTCAACATCCTCTTCATCATCTTCATCATGATCATCATTTTCATTATCAGAATCAAGATCTTCTGCAAGCCATCCTCATCTTCGTCCAACATCTGTTGCTGCGATGTTCCGCGTACTCATCCCCATCTGCCTCCCTACATGCGCAGGTCCTGCCGACTGACTACTAAGTGCCGGTTCATAATTTTCAGGAATATCTTCCATGGAGCCAAACAAATCAACATTCTCTGAGCCAGTACACTGACTACTCTCTCCATGCTCAGGACCCCCGCCACCGTGTTCCAAATTGTTCTCTTTCAGATAAAATACCAGCAGGATTTCAGGTTGTGTACCTCGGCGTTTGCATGATGCTAGCCAAGATGTCCACTGACTTGTCCGATCAAGCGGCAACAACTCCCGAAAAATATTTGTACGGGATTTGCTCCATACAGACTGAATCTTAACAGCCCAGATATTAGGATCAAACCGGAAATTTATCGTGAAATACTGCTGAATGGCAGCTATTCTCAAATTCACTGGGTCTGTAAGCTGAATCAACATATTCCCAAATTCACTCAAATCAACACCTGACTCGTTTACACCGACATTACCGGCGCCATAGTGCACAACAACATCAACCACTTCCATGACCTAAACAAATTTATTGCATCATCAGATGTCGTTCACTCAAAAATATGACGCAAAATTTATTCTAACCGATCGTAAAATTTATTCTAACCGATCGCAATATTTATTCTAACCGATCGTAAAATTTATTCTAACCGATCGCAATATTTATTCTAACCAATCGCAATATTTATTCTAACCGATCGTAAAATTTATTCTAACCGATCGCAATATTCATTCTAACCGATCGTAAAATTTATTCTAACCGATCGCAAAATTTATTCTAACCGATCGCAAAATTTATTGCATCATCAGATGCCGACCACTGCCATAATATTTATTCTAACCGATCGCAAAATTTCTACACTGCATCGTGCAACAAAATAATAGTACTATAATATTTCTACAACGCATCCACCAAATAAATTATTCCGACAGTACTACTAACGAATCCATTGACTAAAAGTGTCTACACTACTACTAACGCAACCACCAACAAAATACTTAATATGCATCGGTCCACTAACAGAGTATTATTACACTAAACAATATTTGTCTAGTGACTAATAAGGGTTTACCCTTGAAGCGTGTCGATCCGGTCAGCGCCGCTCTCCGGCTTCAATCTACCGCCACCACTGCTCCACCACAACACCACCTTCTCAATCCTCCATTGCTCCCAATCCTCCACCTCCACACCTCAAAACGACTCCACAAAAAGCTATCCCATCCACAGATCCTGGATGCCCCGTCCCTCCTCTCTCTTTTTTACCGATCAAATCTGTGGCAGCACAAATTTTTGGACTGGATTTGGTGGAGGGAGGAAGAGCAAGAAGAGGAGAGGAGGAAGAGGAGAGGAGGAAGACGAACAGGGAAGAAGAGGGAGGAAGAGAAGAAAGGGAAGAAGAAAGATGCTGCCGACGGTGGAGAGACTTTCGGCCCGCTCCTGGCCGAAAGCTGCTTTCGGGTCGCTCCAGACCGAAACTCGCGGGCCCCGCCTGCCGCGCGTGCAGTGCTGCGTGCAGCTCTTGTCGCGTAGGTCGCCGACACCCTACTTTCGGCTCGGCCTCGACCGAAAGTCGAGTTTCGGCTCGCTCCGGACCGACGGCACGCTATTTTTCGAATTCCCTCTCCACGCATGCTATTGTCCAAAATTCTTATATAAAATCGTATTATTTAAAAAAAAATCTCTAAGCTCAGCAGTACGTATAGGAGACACGACCACACACAAGCTAAGATCTAAATCGAAAGCTAAGACCATTCCTTCATACTCGAGAAGCAACCAAACGTCGTTGTCGATGCCTCCCACATGTATATTGTTTTCGCACCTTTGTCTTTCTTTGACTCGATCGAGAAGCAGACGAATCAGATGATTGCTGGGATTATTCTACTTTGACGGTGATTGGACTCGGGAAACTGTAAAGTCTGGAGTAGTCAGTGTCTCATTTCTTGATCGTTACTGGAGTGCATGCTAGGGATTTAATAATTGGTTATTATAAATCAGAAATTCACTTTTCGTAGAATATGGAACGGACGACGAACTATATAGGTACACTCTTCGTCCACAAATAAGTATGTACTTATATATTTTATATTAAATCAAAACTTGTTAAGTTTGATAAACTTTATAGAATATAACAATATTTATAACATCAAATTAATATCAGGAGATGCATCTTAGAACGTAGTTTCATAATATAATAATTTAAGGTGATAAATATTGCTACATATTTTGATAAAGTTTATAAAATTTAGAAAAGTTTTATTTTAGAACAAAATTAAAAGCACACTTTTTTGTGGACGGAAGGAGTATGTTGCTGATCAAGGAGAAAGGGGCCATCGAATCAAGTAGAGTCAGGAAAAACATGCATGCTTCTCACAAAACATCCAAACAACAAATCAATCTATAATAGAACATGTATCTTACATGTCGTGTTTATCTTATATTGACAATATCTGGAATCTATTTGTAACACTTACAATTATAAAAGGAGGTGCGGCATCCATGAGATTGAAGGAGGTGCGGCAGAAGTGGGCGGGGAGTGCATCAACCTGTTTCCGCATTGTCTTCGGCGGGGTTTGAGGGCCTTAAGTTCTCTCAGTGCCAATATTCGGCTAGCTGGAAGTTACAACCAGCTGTGAGGAACTTGGTTGTGACGTGTTGATGACAAGTATATGCGTACTCTACTGGAAACACAAAATGCAAAGTCAACACGTGTGTGTCGTGCCCTTACTGAAGGTGGTATCTCAAAACTCGGGGCTAGTGATGAAAATGACGAGGTCGACCTACATCTGGACTCATCATCATCGGCGTGGGTGTGAAATGTCCTTCTTGAGAAGTTTCTTTAGCAGTTATGTACTTTTCGTTCTTCGGTCATTTTTCATATGGTTTATGATAGCTTTGCTGAGACACTATAATCACGGATATTTCAATTGCCGATTTGTTTGTCACAATGGCTCACTTTGCATGGTTTTGTTGAAAAAATAATATATAAATATGTGCATCGTTGCGGAAGTTAGGGGTCATCCTTAAATAAAGTTGCATGAGAAAGATCATCATCGACCAACTATAAATGAACTATTTCTCTAAATCAGTTGAGACATAGTGACTCGCCCTATTAGAAACGACGTTGATTAACATGAATGCATGTCTTTTTGTTGACAAGAAGGTTGCAGAATCGAAATGGAGAAAAATCTTTGCCTCATCTCTTTGGTTAAGAAGAATATAATTGTCAATCTAGTTATCAGAAAACCGAGCAAAACCTGTTATATAATGGACCATTGTCATCATAAAACATGACCATATTGGGCACCACTAACTGACATGAGCTTGAAAACGCACACGAAGCATAAGCGTTGTCGAGAAGAGAGACTACCTTCAAGGTTGCCATCGATAGTCATCGTCATCACTCCACACTTACTAGAGGCCGGCTCACGAGAGAGGCGTTTTGTAGCACGGGCTACATGTAGCCCGTTTTTTTGAAAAATTCAAAAACGATACTTTAAAGTTTCAAAAAAATCTGAAACAAATCCTAGATGTAGATAATGATGATATCCACCAGTGTGCAAAATATCAATGCGAAATATTCTATATTTTGCTCTGTGTAAAAATGACAAATATCTAAATCTGAGCCGGTGAACAGTGCAGATTTCGAATTTTTCAGATCTGTCAAAAATTTGTCATTTTCGTGTAGGCCGGAATACAAAATATTTCGAGTTGAAAATTTGCAGCACCATAGGGTACATCATTCTCCACCTCTATTATTTTTCTCGGAATTGTTGGAAACATAAAAAATTTAATTCGAAAAAAATAAAAAATTAGCCCGGGCTACAAAGTGACTTTTCGCCGGCTCACTGCATTTTATACCAAACTTTATGCTACCCATGCCAAACAACACCGGTGGACAACCAATGATGAAGGACATGTCGTGACTCAGCTATGCTGACTACCTCCATCGGTTACACAAAATTTGCAACAACACTGGATAAATGAGCGATAAATGGTGCATTGCAACACAAGACCAGGACCTTCTGATACCATGTTAGATGTTTGTACCAAGAAACTATCCCAAATACTGATCTAATAGGCAGTGGGGATATATTATACTTAGCACTCCTTCATAAGCTACTTGGATAACATTCACAAAGAAAAATTACATGATCTGCATACTAGGTCAACCCTGTATTTCGTCAACCATAGTTTTGACTAGTAGTTGGGAGCATAAATCGTGATCAAACGATAAAACGCAATCCATTGTTCATGCTTGAATTAATATCATTGGCCTGCGCATTGAAAATCGACAAATTAAGCATACCTAAACATCTTCTCACACCCATGTAAAAATGAAGTTAGGTTGTGTGCATCGGTTTGATTCTGAGACCGGGGCTTGTTTCCCTTTGCCAAAAAAAGAATTAATAATGAAGTGTACCCCCAATATCTAATTCGCTATAACCATAAAATAAATTTTGTTACTTTCGGTCGGTTAGGAAATATATTCATCCCAAAAATGTCAGGAAAGATTCATACAAATTTCAAATTTGACAAAAATATATCGACATGATTCAGAAATTTCTGACATTTCCAGGGGTACAGAAGTTTTTCTCGTAATGAAATTGAAAACCCTGTAATCATGTATCCCGTGTTCTATAATTAACAAACGATGTTGCTATTTCTTAACAGATTACAAATCACTTCTATGACAGTGATCAATCTCGATTTCTTACGTCCACACCTGGCCGCCGGTCGCCGGAGAGTTTCTTGCAGGACGGGCACGCTGAGTTGACGGGCGTGATGGCCGTGAGCCTGGACAAGAAGGCCGAGGAGGAGGAGGAGGAGGAGGAGCGCGCATCAGCGAGCTCTAGCCGGAGCCGCTCGTTGTCGTGGCTGAGGCGCTCGCACCACCGACGGAGCAGGTCGCAGTCGAGCTCCGTCTGCTTGAGCTTGGTGCGTACCCTTCTGTTCTGGAACCACACCTCCACTTGCCTCGCCTTCAGCCCGAGCTGCCGCGCCAGATCGTTCTTCTCTCCCTGCAATAACAAACAAGCCGGTCAGAATCTGAAGCGTGCGAATTGCAAGCAAAACTTGATCTCACATGCAAATTACGTACATGTGAGAGGACGCTGTGGGCGCGGAAGCTTTTCTCCAATATCGCCGCCTGCTCGCCGGTGAGCCGGAGCTTCTTCCTCGCGCCGCCGCCAGCAGCTTCGTCGGCGTTACTGTCTCCCTGCACCGTCCTGGCCTTCTTGTTCATGTCATGCCGCCTCGTCGTAGCAGTGGAACTAACTGTACCGCTCTCTGGTCCCTTCCTCTTCGTACCCGCCGCCGCTCCTGGTGGTGGTGATGCTAGCAGGAGCGCCTTCGCGGCGGGTGGCGGCCGACTCACGGCGGCGCCGGTGGCGAGGGAGAGGGACAGGCACAGCCTTGTGTCGACGAGGTGCTCCACCTCTAGCGAATCCTCCATGCCGCAGCTAATGGTCGTGAGGCTAGACATGGTCAAGTTAAAAGTACTTGGTTTCGATGGAGAGAGATCGAAGGTTGCCGGCTTGCTAGGGTGATGAGGGGCAGACGTTAAGGCTTTATAGGACAGGAAGACCTAGCTTACTAGACACGGGGCACGGTCGCATCGCGCGCACGGTTTCTTTGTTTCAATTAACCAAGACAATTAGTACCACGAAGGTTTACTAGTATGCGTAAGATTACAAGGGGTGGTTAATGTTTTCCTGGTCGTAACAAAACGCTAACCGAGCAATCAATATACAGTTTCCTGAACTACTCTGTCAACAAAACGCAGAGTTTTTGTATTTACTTTTAGTGGACTAACCTTTTTAATTGCTCGCTAACCTATAAAATCAACAAAGTCAAACTCTGCGTTTAACTCTGTCTGTTTTCTCTTCTGTGTGTACTAACCTTGTTGGCATTTCGATCTGGTCGCATGATCCGTGGCGTAATTGTGTCAGGAAAAGTTATTAATAATCAATTGTATTAGCTGACACCGTGACACGCACAGTTGGAAAAATTGTTGCATGAGCCGCCTGAGGCAAATCCAACGGCGCCATCTCTTCGCTTGGGAGGGGCGGAGACAATCTACGAAAAATTGTCCATTCGGTTTCAAATCGTCCCTAAATTTGGGACCGATGTTAGGCCAAATAGGAACTAGACACACCGGCTGTCACTCCACCTTTCCTCTCTTTCTATCTCGTGGCCCAATTCTTCTTTCTCCCAACACATAGGCCATCGTGGCACTGCCGGACGACCTACCGTTATTGTTGCCGTTGTTTCCCATGGACAAGCTCAGATGACACAAGGAAACAATCGTACCCGCGCCATGCATGTCATCGTCGTTCCAACATCCGAGGCCGAGCGGACTATAGCTGAAATCGAGGTGTGGTTGTGTTTCTGTCTGGCCAGGAGCTTGACCTTGTCGATCGTACTCCCTCCGTTTTTATTTAGTTCGCGTTTTGGGTTTAGTCAAAGCCAAACTTTATTAAGTTTGACCAAATATTTTAGAAAAAAATATTAACATATATAAAGTAAAATCGATGTTATTAGAATTATCATAAAGTATACTTTCATACTATATGCATTTGGTATTATGGATGCTCATATTCTTTTCTTATATTCTTGATCAAAGTTGACAAAATTTGACTTTGACTAAACTCAGAACGCGAACTAAATAAATACGGAGGGAGTAGTTTCTTCCACTGCTTTGAACTCTACTCCCCGGACACCGCATCCCACAAAGTGTTTAGTGGTTTCCCCATAGGCAAAAGATTGTCGAAAATTCTCTCCCATAAATACATATGGATATTATGTGATCATTGTTGTATTATTTTGATGGTGTAGATAGGGGCGGATAGCTACGATGATTTTTTCTACAACGAATCCTTGGAGACACTGTGTGACGATTCACCTGTGGTCCCATCATCGCCACCACTCTAAATTTAAGAAATATGCCACTTGATAAGCTTGGCTTTTATCCTTTTCTGAAACAAATTGTTGCTATTCTGGTACTTGCATATGAAGTTGTTGCTTATCTTGTTGATGATTATCTTTGCATAAGATACTTAAGGCGACGTACATGTTTGGCAACTATGGGTTCAATGGCCACAGATGATTTCGTTCAGCACATGTTGATCCACAATGAAAACGAGTAGTTCCTCATCGATGTGTTGTGTTGGATAATTTATCGAATTTTAGGATAGACAGAATTCAATTTTAAATTAGAATTATTTTGTGAGCTATGTACTTCAAATATTTTAATTATTGTATAATTCATTTGAGTGCTAAATTTATACATCACTATTTTTTATCAAAAAGTTAAATGTGCGGCCGTTAGAGTTGACGAGGTGAAGAACTGAAGATGGATCCACACAAATGCAAGCCCGAGCGACTCGATCATCGGCAACGAGTGTCTCTTTGTAGTCTATATACTCCCTCTCTTACACAATATAAAATGTTTTAACTATTTTTGACATATATGTACATATATATATATCTAAACGTGTTAGTGTAAATATCTATTCTTTTTATCTGAATCTAGATAACATGTGTCACACCTAAAATATTTTATATTATGGAACGAAGGGAGTATACGTGTACGCAGCTGATCCGCACATGCCGTATATGCAGGACACGTGGCTACCTTGCTACCTTACCTACCGCATGGAAAAACAGCTGACTCGCATGCTGTCTATATGAACGCAGGACTTGTTGCTACCACACATGCGCGCTATGCTTGGATTGCATAATTCCTGTTTTGGCAGCAGAAACGACATTGCGACGGTCAAAAACTTGTCGTATGCACACGCACGCATAGACGTAGGTTTCTCCAACTAATCACAATCTATGTACAGTAGTATAAGACGTACGCATGGAACTATATATGTATGTACGTACAATGCAACGACGACGGTCGATCATGTTGTCCCGATGAAAAAGAAAAGAATATATATCAGTGGCGGAGCCAGCGCCAAATTCATGTGGGGTCGGACCGACTAAATAATAGGGTCAAATAGAAAATAGCAGAGATCAATCCATAAATATGCATAGATTGTAGGAGTTTTCTAAAAAAGCCGTGGGGTCAGCTGACCCCACAGTCAACACGTGGCTCCGCCACTGATATATATGTGAAGCAGACAAAAGACGATATTCTTATGATGATATGACACTTAGCATACGCTTGGTCATCGCATCGAATTATTATATGGATACAATCATACTCCCTCCGTTAAACCACATAAGATATTTTAATCATTTCTCACATGCATATGTATACACATGTATTTAGACATATTTTAGTACTTATGTGCACTCTCTTTAGTCTGAATCTAAACAATATGTGTACACCTAAAACATTTTATATTGTGAAACGGAGTGAGTACATAAATACGCAAGTAGGCACATGCAACTTATTTAAGATAATCCAGGCGTGTTCTCCCACGTGGTAAAACTATCAGTAGCTACTACTAGTGCGTACGGTGTACAGTGTACTAGACAAACTGTGCTATGTAAAAAGACATAACAGAAGGAAGCTACGTACCTGACCCGGTCAAGCCCAGCGTCTTCTTCCGCAAGGTACACGTGCCATGTCATCCTCGCAAGGTACACGTAGTCTAGGATTTCAGTCAGGAAAGTTTCCAACGATACGCCTAATTTTTATCAGGGAGTTGGTACGTCCAGTGGCGGATCCACGTTGAAGCTGTGGGAGAAGACGCACACTGTGTATATATGTTGCAAAGCACGCACTAGTCGACTTGTCGCGAGATGTTTGCGGTTTGCCACTGGCAGCTTCCAAAGGTATGATCTAGTCAACACAATATTAGTCTAATCGTGTCTGTTCATCGAGCAAGTCTCGTCGCTGTGCGGCGAGCGGGTTCTGCGGTCGTCTTCAACGAAGGTGGTCCTCTCTTCTCCTGGTTGCGGCTTCTCCTGCCCTCTTCTTCTCCGGCGGTCGTCGGCGACGGGGAGCGGCCGGAGCGTTGGTGGTTCAGCGTCGGCTGGAGCGGTCGCTGCTGTTGTGCGTGCGTCGTGTACGGGCGTCGTATACTGCGTGTGTGAGCTTTCTCTGTATTTCCTTTGATTGTACGCAGTACTTCCCTTCAAAAAAAAAATAGTTTCGAGAAAAAGACAAAGTATCGATCACACCAATATTAGTCTAATCATGTGAATAGACTAGGAGACCGGAAGACAAAATTACTGTCGTCTCCACGTCGTGCCATGCAGTCACCATCGAAACTGAGAGGCAGCCATTTTAGCGACATACTTTTCGAAACAGAGGGAGTACACATTTTAAACATGAATTAAGACGTGCATGCACCAGCAAGCATACTAGTATTGACAGGTACATGCATATGCATGCTGGCTGGCCGCTGATCCAAAGGTACTACAGATTTCCTTTCACAAAATTTTACTCACTTCGTTCTCTCAACTTTATCCAAACATGCATGTATGTTTGGACAACGTTGAGATATCCTTTTATGAACGGATGGAGTATTTAGCAAGAAGTGTGGGTGCGTTACTCAACGGCATGCAGCTAGCCTGCGGAGTTTGTCATTAATGATCGTATGATTGTTAACAAAACTTTCATTGTAAGTGGTTTCAGAAATATATAAGAACTAACGAAACATAATTCCTAAAATGTAGGCATCCCAATTCTTTGAAGTTTCAGTTAGTTGTATTGTTTAATGGTGTTTCAATCACTGTGTGAAATTTCACTCACTATGTGGACACACGATAGTTGGCATATTCTCAAAAGAGAACCGTCGTTTTCGTGAGGGCAATCTTCCGGCAAAGAATTTAAACAAGATCGAGGTGAAAGTGATAGTAAAAAACTTTAGGTAGGTGCATGCACGCATGCATTTTCTCATACGACTGTTTAATTAACTAATTAGCATCATCTTTTCTTCGCATATCAAAATTTCAACCAAGACATGATTATTAATTAAGTTGAACACCGCACGAGTATGCATACATGTGTGCATTGCTAAGCCAAAGTATTGCTGCTCGTATGAAGTCGTATTATAAGGTAGGTGACGGTCAGAAGCAGTTGTCCTGCTAATGAACAAAAGGAACAGCTGAAGCAGTCATGACGAACATCTGAAGCATTCAAGCTGTGCTATATATACATGTGACACATACGTGTCACAATTATTGACAGCTTATGGAGTATAATTAAACTTAGTCGCAACCACTTGATCGGGTCAAATCCTGGTTTGCAAGTGCGTCTAGCAACTTCCCTTACTAATATCTTTCAATATAAACCTCATACTAAGTAAATCCATGTCCCACCTATATGCTGCGCTTTTTGGCTGCGCAGGGATAATTGAAAGCAGATTCTTTTTCTTCGCTACCGATTATATATTTATGTAGATATTGACTCCATACATTGTTTTGCTTAAGTGAGCGGAGCATAGGGATTATTTACGATATCCAAGTCAAGCGGATAACCAAGGTTGGTTTACACGGCATGCTAGGCGGTCTCCCGGGATTGGTCCTATGTCACCTTGGATAGTTTTATTTTGTGTCTATGTAGTATTCGTTACGTAAATGTTATGCACTAGTCAGTATTAAGCTCTCTGCTGTCATGTTGTCTTGATGCGATAGTATAGTAAATTAAGTTCCTCTTTATGCATACTCGCATGCATAGATAGCATGAACTTCCGACACAGGTGCAAATCATTGACAAAACCACTTTTCTTAATCATATCATTTGCATAAAGATGATACAATAACACAAGGGATGAACCCCTAGTTTATAGATGTAAGGTATGTACACAACAAAGACACAAGATGTTATACCGTGACCCAAAAACAGTTCAAACAAGAGATAATGCAAAAAAAAATAAGGTGTGAATAATCGGTCCAAAACCAATGCTACAATCTACGTTAGATATGACCTCTCAATCCCGCCGGCACCAAATTGTCGATAATTTGGACCTTTGGTTGAAAGTGTAACGCTTTCGAGAAAATATTTGGAATATGGACATGGATCGAATTTGGATCGGGGTGACGGCATTAGGGTCCTGTTGCTCTAACCGCTCTTTTGATGGCGTTGTGTTTGTGTCCTTGTTCTACCCACTCTTTCAGTCGCGGTGTGTTGGCCACAATTTATTATTGCAGAAGTTAGGTCTACCGTAGTAGGCTAGCTGCTCACTGAATCGGTTACCATGGTTCGGGCGATGTGTTTTCAGCCTGGAAAGATTGGGCCATATGAATTTCCTAACAGTTTTCAGCCTCCATTAAACATCTTTTTTGGGTTTTGCATTATAGTTTGCACTCGTAGTATTTGCCAAAGTTATTTGACTATAACAACTCATATGGATCGTTGGAGTTTCTCAACCAACGACAACTCCACCAAAAGAATCTCTTATCGATCCAACCTCACCATTGACAATATCGAGTGATCAAGGTTCATGCTATGGTTGACCTCGTCAAAATGGTTGTAGTGAGACCTTATTTGATATATTTGTCATATTCTTAGTTGGATACCATATGCACCTCTATGAAATTCTACTGAATCGAGAAATCATATTCTACAACTGTTATCTTTCTCATTTTGATAAATATGTACAAGGTATCCTCCGGATAATGCCAGTCACAATAATGGTTTGTCTGGCTTGGTCCTATATGACCGATCGATTGAAATATTCCACGAAACCGCAGCACCAGCTAAAGTGAAAAAACATATCTACCAACTAAAGTCACGGGAAATTCCTCAGCGGTGCTATGTGTTTGGTGCAATCTCCACCCTTACGAAATAATCTCCACCCTCTTGACTGAGCAATTATGTCTTAATTTTTGTGCATTGGATTTGGAATTTCAGAATTCGTGTTGAGCCATGTGCACATGGGCTAACCAATGTTAGGCTAAAAATTACAAGTGTCAATCATGATCATCCACCTAAGCATTCTTCACATTTCCTAACTAACTATATAATCATATCAATCTTCACACATCCATCTGAATCAAGTATTTAACTAACGATTTTGCTGATCTCGATGTATTAGGGCGACGCGACCGAGGCCTTGCCCGGATGGCTACCAGGGTGATGATACCTGTGATGCCCCCCCCCCCCCCCCCCCCCCCCCCCCCCCGCTCGAGTTCGAGTCCCGGTACTCACTCGCGGGCGCGTACGCACCGTTGCACTTCTGTGCGCTTCTGAAAGCTTAATACAATACCGCCAAGGGCTAGCCCTGGCTAGTCTCATTTTTTTTATGTATTAGGGCGACACCCGGCCAGCCGCCGACGGGCTTGTTGCAGAACGGGCATGATGCATGGATCGTCGTGGTAGACGTGGGCCTGGAAAAGAAAGCCGACGAGGAGGAGGAACGGGCCTCGGTGAGCTCGCGACGGAGCCGCGTGTTGTCGTCGGTGAGGCGCTCGCACCAGCGGCGGAGCAACTCGCAGTCGAGCTCTGTCTGCTTGAGCTTGGTACGCGCCCGCCTGTTCTGGAACCACACCTCCACTTGCCTCGGCTTCAGCCCGAGCTGCCGCGCCAGATCATGCTTCTCGCCCTGCAGTAAAGAACATTCCGGTCAGAATATGAAATGATATACGCTCTGGTAGTCGTATGCAAATGATTTGGATATGAAAATTGGATCAATAGCGCCAGGTATGGACGTACATGGGAGAGGATGCTGTGGGCGCGGAAGCTTTTCTCCAACAGCGCCGCCTGGTCCGTGCTGAGCCGGAGCTTCTTCCTCGCGCTGCCGTCGGCCATGACACCTCCGTCGTCGTCGACGTGGCTGCCGCCCTGCACCGTCCTGGCCTTCTTGCGATACTGCCTTTTAGTACCAGTGGTACCCCCTTCGCCGTTCTCCGATCCCTTGTTCCTCTTCCTACCCGCCGACGCTTCATTTTCAGTTAGGGGCAGCAGTGGCACCTGCACCGGCGGTGGCGGCCGGCTCCCGGCGCCGATCACAAGGGACAGCCTTGTGTCGACAAGCTCCTCCACTTCCAGAGATTCCGGCATGCCGCTGCTAATGGTCGTGAGGCTAGACATGGACTCGAAGTTTTTCGGTTTCGTCGATCGACGGAGATCGCAGCAGGTGACCGGCTAGCTTGGGTGATGATATGAGCGACAGGTCGGGTGTGCGTTCGTGAAGGATTTATAGGATCCCTGGGCTACAAGTAGTGTACTGTACTATACACGGTGGACAGGGTTGCATCGCACGCGCGTGCGGCGGTTTCTTGTGTGAGTTAAGCACGACAATTAGCACCACGAATGCTTGCTAATTCTGAGAGTATAGGTTAGATTAGTAGAGGTGATTAATGTTTTGTTTGACTGTGGGGAACTCATCAATTAATTAATCAAGGCCATGAAGGTAATTAAGTTGTCAGTTCACATTCTTGGTCGTAACCAAATGCTAGTACGAGTAGACAATATACTACAGCAGTATTTTGCTGAATTAAGGCGACAGTTTTCTAATTAGTACTCCATTACTGTACTCCTCTTAATCAACACACAGTCAAACTCCTCTTTTAACCCTGTGGGTTTTAATTTCTCTTGCCTTCCTTTTTTAAAGCATTTCTGGTCGCATGATCTGTGGTGAAGATGGCGAATTTTGGCAAATCAGATCACCTACGCGAGTGAATTGAAAGAAAATACCACCACCCAACGCAATTGCCAGAACTACCATGGCGACAGGCCCAGCAAACGCCAAATGGAGCTTGTCGCGACTGGCTAAGTTGGTTGTTCACACAAAATAGGAATCAGAGGTGGCCGAAAATGAAAAACGGAGGAGGTAAGCCCTGCCGCCACCGACCCTGGCGACACACTGAGGTGGCCACCTGCCGGCACCGGCACTGACGACACGTTCTGTTTAACTTACGTGAGCTTCGGTTCCCGTTCCGCTTAACGGGCCAACGCCTGTGCTGGTAGGGGCCCGTCTCATCCGGTGGCGGCAAGCCTGTGGTCCCCCGACCCGCTCGCTCGCCCTCCCGCGGGCGACGGGCGAGCCCTAGCAGCCGCCGCCTCCACCAGCCCCCTCTCCCTCCCTCTCCCCTGCTGCCGCCGCCGGCATAGACTGCGGGGCCTCTCCCTTGCAGGGCTGGCGGCGGCGGGACAGACTCTTCCCGCACGCACAAACGGAGGGTGGGAACTCCAGATGGCGGCGGTGCTCCTCGGCTCGTGGCGGCCCGGCTTGGCGGCTTGAATCCCCGCGACCGGGTGGAGTGCGACGCGGCGGCGCGGCCGTTGGCCGCTGGGAGGCGCGGTAGTCTGCTCCGACCGGCTGGTTGTCGGAGGGCAGCCGGCGACGCCCTACCGGCCCAGATCTGGGCCCTTTGAGGCCCATCTGGGCCTGGGCGGGCCGCGGCAGGCGTGGTGGTGTCTCCTCCGGTGGACGACGAGCAAAGGCAGGGTGCTTGGGATGGTGGTGTCGGCGGTGCCCTGCTGCAGTGCGGCGGGGGGACTTCACGAGCCCAATCGGGCTCGGCCGGGCCGGTGAGGGCCTGGTTTGTCCTGCTGCTGCATCCGGTCGGCTACCGTCTCCCGGCGGTGGAGGCAGTTCCCTCCCGTGTGTCGTTGTACCGCTGACCCTCGCCGACGTTTTTGCTTCTCGGTTCTACCGGCCTCGTGTCGTGGGCCACGGTGAGACGGCGGTGATTATTGCAAGACCGTGGTGGCGTGTGTTGGTGGGTGGCAAGTTCGGTGGAGCGTCCCGGAGTGCCCGAGGATGTGGTTTTTTAGAGGTCGGGAGAAATCCCCGCCGTCTCGGCACCGACGCGGCGATGCATGCGGGTGTCGCCTTCCTTCCTGAAGGGCGTCGGGTGTATCTCTTTCCCACCCCCATGGCGGACCGGGGAAACCCTAGGATGTGTACCGGGGCAACCCATGGAACCGTCCGGGCAGCAGCGTTGTAGTCGTCGCTTCCCTTATTGGAGGTGTTGCTTGGTTCGCGGCGTTCGGAGCGCTAGGATTGTGTTGGAAATTCTTCGGAGGGCGCAGCGGTTGCGAGTTATCACTGTTTTCGTCGAACCACCGGTGTTGGCATTGTTTTCTCTTTTTTTCCTCTTTGTTTCTTTTGGGCTTGATCTGTGCTGTTTAGTCTCAGCGATGGTTTTACAGTTGTATCGGTTGGTTGCTATAATAATATAGCGGGACGAAAGCCTGTTTCGAGCTTAGTTTAGCAATTGCACTAGAAGATGTTTTTTTTCTTTAAGTCACTCGCTAAGGTGATCTGATTTTCCAAAAAAAGACGACTGTGTTGTCTCTCTCCGTCTACGTGTACGCACTTGCAACCTACACGCCGTACATGCAGCAGACTGCGCTGGCAACCACGTATCTGCACCGTACGGGCCACGTGCGCATCCCGTGGTAAAACAGTTGACATGGATGCGGTATGAACGCTGGACTGCATATATATACAGTATATAATTTCTTGTTGTTTTCGCAGCCGCAACATGCGTGCGCAGGAAGAAGGTCAAATCTCGGCCATATGCACACACGTACGCAAAGACGTTTAAGAAGTAATCGCAAACCGTGTACAGTTAGGGTGTGTTCTTTTTTGGATGGAGTGGAATCATTCTATTCCCAGAACACATTCTTGTGTTCTTTTCTGGGATAGAGTGAAATGGAATGGTTTCAGAAAAGGGAATGTTCCCTCAATATTTGGAACCGACCGGTCGGACCGATTCGGCCGGACAAGGTGGAACGGCACAGTAATGCTGGACAATTAACTATAATTTAATCAAGTTTAGCAGATTAATTATAATTAATCAAGATTAGACAAAATTTGTATATATCTATACATTAAATCATGTCTAGATACATATAAATTTGATCTAGATTAAGACATTCTTTAGTACTTAATTACACATGTAATAGTACTACCTAGTAGTCTAGTACAGTACTAGTATTAGACGGCGACGTAACACGGCCAGTCAAACCCTGCATCTCTTCTTCTTCAAGGTACACGGCTCATGTCATCCTTGGACTCTGTAGACGAGTTTAGAAGATAAACCCAAATGAACTAGTCCAACGTTCATAGGGTTTGACTCGTCATACTGCCTAGCTAAGCAACCTCGTACTACATGGAGCAGAAACCACATGGTTATATTCACACTCTTGATACTACTCACTCCGTAACAAAATATAAGACTCTCTATCTACTTTTTAGACATGTTTTAGTGCAAGGTTCGAACCTTGCACTAAAACATGTCTAGATACATATGCGGATAGGTAAAGAGTCTTATATTTGGTATGACGAATTTTTTTATTTGTGTATGTAACATATCTTGGACTACACCTCATATGTCACCAAGAAGACACTAGTCGACTTGGTTGTGATACAGAGGAAGCAGCAGGTCAACATAATATAAATTTGCTAGGAAAAAGAATGGTACTACACCAACAATATGCGCAAAGTCCGCATAAATGGCTAATCATGTGAAACGTGGGCTCGAAACGAAATTGTTTTCGCCTGCACGTGCCAAGTAGTCAATGTCGGAGTTCAGAGGCAACCGCAGCCGCATGTTGCCAAGGATATGATTAGCAACAACTACTGGTCCCGTTGCTTGGGCAATGAACGGTTAGGACTGGTTCTCCCTCACTGGATGTTGGTGTTGTGTGATTGACCTGTCTTTTCCAAAGGAATTTTCTTTTACGAACGGCGATTCAGTCAAGAGAAATCACATGCCCGTACAAACCCCAAAAGGGTGGTTTATACATGTATGGAATTCTAGTTCTTGTTGGTGGAATACTTTACCCTGCAAGAAAGCAAAACTAGTGGTATTTTTTAGATAAAGTGATTTTATTACTTAAGAGTTTTAAGCATTACACCCGGCCTCTGCATAGCTAAGATGCACACAGCCACCAATACGAGTTCAACGAGTACTGAAAATAAAAAGGCGAATTACATATCATAATGAGTAATTGTAAAGCCGTCTAAGAAGATGGTAGGTCAATCCGGAGACTATGCTGCCATCCATGCCGGGAGAATAACTCTCTGGCCGCCGCCTCCAAACGTGACGACACCTCCAAAAACAAGTCCCGGTGCTCCACACGTTGCAGGGCCGACCATGCTCGTAGTGTTGCTGCCGTTGATGCTCTAGCTAATAGAGAAAATAACGTTAATGTTAGTTGTTAAAAACAATTTGATAATTTTAGGAAAAAACATAGGCTAATTAAGACATACTCCCTCTGTTCACAAAAAGATGTCTCAACCTAGACTAAATTTATATGTATCTAGACATGATTTAGTGTGTAGATACATGCAAATTTGAGAAAGTTGAGACATCCTTTTGTGAACGGAGGGAGTAGTTTTTAGGCGACTGCCAAACGTATGGTGAGATCCTGGAGAAAGAAGGTCACATGGACGTCTTCGACTTAGAGCCAAAGGCAAGAGGGAGCTGCAGGTGAAGCAGTTGTTGAGAGATTAAAACCGCTAGTGCCAGCGGGCACAGTCCAGTGAAGAGCCGAAGCGGGAGCCAACTCAAATTCGCAGGTCAAGACGAGTCGACGACGGTTTGAGCGGCTCTCTATCTGGTAATGCGAGCATATTAAAAAATATAAAACATAATGAAAAGTAAAAAAAGAAATAATTATAAATGCAAAACGAGTCGGCCATTGCGGCAACGCGGGGTGCGGCGCAAGCCTCTCGCGCCCCAATGGGAGACATATAGAATTTGGGTGTGCTCATCCGTGCTGCGGTGAATCCTATACATCGCCCTACAGCGATGCCTTCCGCACCCGTCGCCTGAAGGAATTCATTACCGGGCCGGGTGATACGTCTCAAACGTATCTATAATTTCTGATATTCCATTTGATATTATACCAATTGTTACATGTTTTATATACACTTCATAGCATTTTTATGCATTTTCTGAGACTAACCTATTAACAAGATGCCACAGTGCCAGTTCCTGTTTTCTGCTGTTTTTGTATTCCAGAAAAGCTAGTCTGGAAATATTCTCGGAATTGGACGAAATTTGAACAGAACCACCTATTTTTCCAACACGAACACGGAGTCCAAAGGAGTGACGGAGGGGGCCGCGAGCCAGCCACACCATGGGGTGGCGCGGCCCCACCCCCAACCACGCCGTGGGGTGGTGTGGGCCCCACGGGCGTCTCCAGCCGCCGCCCTTTCGCCTATATAATCTTCCCGACGTGAAAACCCTAAATATCCGAGCCATTATCCACGAAAAGTTTCAGAGACGCCGCCACCGTCAACCCTAGCTTGGGAGGGTTCAGAAGCTCTTCCCGGCACCCTGCCGGAGAGGGGAATTGTCACGCCCCGAGACCCGGCCCGGTAGAATGACAGCCGCCGCGCGCCTATAGACCCGAAAGCCTATACACGCGCAAGGCGTAGAGAAGCAGGATAAACCAGCACAGTGGATCTCAACAGCTCAACTATTCATTTTACAAGATTATTACATTTACAAGGATAAAATGGTTCTCTAGTCGCATCCCACCCAACTGGTCCAGCCTACTCCTCGGACGATGTCTTCCGCTGCGAACTCTGATAACATAAAAACAGGGAATGCAAGGGTGAGTACGATAAATCATACTCAGCAAGCAGATACAATACTATGCAACGGAAGAACAAAAGAAGATTAAATAAAGGAATTGGATTTAACGACAATGGATCGGAAAGTATCGGTGTCACATGTGACCGCAAGGTTCCCTACCCGGGACTCACAGGGTGAATATTCACACTTTTACACTCTTAAGAGGGGTACTCCGACGTCAACAGCCTCGACCAGAACCACACAGGCTCCAGAACGAGCAGAGCTCTTTGACCCGCTAAGACACCGGACACCTTGACCTACTCGATGTCGGTCGCTCCTACGGATCCATCACCGACACTTTCCATTCAAGGGCCGCCCCTCACGGAGAGCTCAGACTGTCCCATACCAGAACTGCGACCGGTACAATACGTTTGCCGTCGTGACACCAATACGGAAGGATGGCACGATATCCATACAGATAGGTGATACAATCACTAGACTGAAACGAGGCCAACAAGATATACTCAACAGGATATTCTCAGACTCCTCATGAGCTCCTGCAGAGTATCTGATTAAATCGAGAATGAGAGAAACTCCTCTCTCCGATACCACAATAGCACGATGATCAGAAGATTAAAAAGATCACGTGCACCAATATCCAATAGAGTATCAAGGATAGATATATCCAACAGGATACTAAGGACTAAACAATCCACAAGGCAGATGCAAGTGACGTAGATGCAAGGATTTAGCAAAGCAACTACTTGCAAGAATCAAGAGGATTAGCAAAGCATGATATAGGAGATCAGCAAAGTATCCACTTGCCTCGGTTAGCCACGCCGTAGCTATCAAATAGCACTCTCACGAATCCTCCAAATATTTAGCTACGCTCAACATATGATCTCGCACTCCAGCCCCATGGCCGGAAGAATACCAGCCGGACTATCTACTCGCCGGCGGCGGCGCCTGCTCAAGATCTCAGTTGCTCTGTATTCCGGCAGCGTTTCCCCTTTTTTTATATTTTCCATCTGCTGCTCTCTCATCGCCGGCGTCTCCAGCTCACTAATCTCTCTTTACTTGCCTCTGTATTTTCTTTCTCTGGTCTACTGGTTAAGAGTTGAACTGATGCTCAGTAATGAAGCGAGCTGGCTATTTATAGGTGAGCATCGTCGGTTGCAACCAAAATATCCAAGCCGGCCGAGACCCTTCGAGGCAGCTGAGCTGAGTAAAAATCTAGGCGCTGCCCCAAATATCTTCATGTACGTGTCATCATGTACGTGGTGCTTTGCTCAAAGCTGATCCTTTAGTAGCAAGCCACGTAATATGAAATAGCCAAACAGCTCACGTTGCTTGTTTTAGCCATGCATGTATGCACGTTTCCATGCACCAGCACAAGCATATACGAAGCATGCAGCTCAATGCTTCAAGTCCAAAGCGTATAGCCAATTTAATTACAAAGCAAACTAGCCAAAATAAAACTAATTAGCAGCCAAAGCTTATTTTACTTAAAAATAATAATTTACCAAAAATACGGGTTATCACATCCTCCCCACCTTAAAAGAATTTCGTCCCCGAAATTCACCCAAAAACACACACTTTTATTTTTTTCAAAACTAACAAGCAAGATTTTGAAAAATAAAACCAAAAGATTTGTCGTGCAATCAAACTACACAAATCTAACAAATATAACTAAATGTTAGAGCAAGTAAACACACATAAAAGTTAGTACAAGAAAAGACACATCAAAAGTTAGTCGCGACACTCGACTACCGTTCTACCCATTTATCCCAGCGTGACCTAGAACCTTGAGCTCTGATACCACTTTAACTGTCACGCCCCGAGACCCGGCCCGGTAGAATGACAGCCGCCGCGCGCCTATAGACCCGAAAGCCTATACACGCGCAAGGCGTAGAGAAGCAGGATAAACCAGCACAGTGGATCTCAACAGCTCAACTATTCATTTTACAAGATTATTACATTTACAAGGATAAAATGGTTCTCTAGTCGCATCCCACCCAACTGGTCCAGCCTACTCCTCGGACGATGTCTTCCGCTGCGAACTCTGATAACATAAAAACAGGAATGCAAGGGTGAGTACGATAAATCATACTCAGCAAGCAGATACAATACTATGCAACGGAAGAACAAAAGAAGATTAAATAAAGGAATTGGATTTAACGACAATGGATCGGAAAGTATCGGTGTCACATGTGACCGCAAGGTTCCCTACCCGGGACTCACAGGGGTGAATATTCACACTTTTACACTCTTAAGAGGGGTACTCCGACGTCAACAGCCTCGACCAGAACCACACAGGCTCCAGAACGAGCAGAGCTCTTTGACCCGCTAAGACACCGGACACCTTGACCTACTCGATGTCGGTCGCTCCTACGGATCCATCACCGACACTTTCCATTCAAGGGCCGCCCCTCACGGAGAGCTCAGACTGTCCCATACCAGAACTGCGACCGGTACAATACGTTTGCCGTCGTGACACCAATACGGAAGGATGGCACGATATCCATACAGATAGGTGATACAATCACTGGACTGAAACGAGGCCAACAAGATATACTCAACAGGATATTCTCAGACTCCTCATGAGCTCCTGCAGAGTATCTGATTAAATCGAGAATGAGAGAAACTCCTCTCTCCGATACCACAATAGCACGATGATCAGAAGATTAAAAAGATCACGTGCACCAATATCCAATAGAGTATCAAGGATAGATATATCCAACAGGATACTAAGGACTAAACAATCCACAAGGCAGATGCAAGTGACGTAGATGCAAGGATTTAGCAAAGCAACTACTTGCAAGAATCAAGAGGATTAGCAAAGCATGATATAGGAGATCAGCAAAGTATCCACTTGCCTCGGTTAGCCACGCCGTAGCTATCAAATAGCACTCTCACGAATCCTCCAAATATTTAGCTACGCTCAACATATGATCTCGCACTCCAGCCCCATGGCCGGAAGAATACCAGCCGGACTATCTACTCGCCGGCGGCGGCGCCTGCTCAAGATCTCAGTTGCTCTGTATTCCGGCAGCGTTTCCCCTTTTTTTATATTTTCCATCTGCTGCTCTCTCATCGCCGGCGTCTCCAGCTCACTAATCTCTCTTTACTTGCCTCTGTATTTTCTTTCTCTGGTCTACTGGTTAAGAGTTGAACTGATGCTCAGTAATGAAGCGAGCTGGCTATTTATAGGTGAGCATCGTCGGTTGCAACCAAAATATCCAAGCCGGCCGAGACCCTTCGAGGCAGCTGAGCTGAGTAAAAATCTAGGCGCTGCCCCAAATATCTTCATGTACGTGTCATCATGTACGTGGTGCTTTGCTCAAAGCTGATCCTTTAGTAGCAAGCCACGTAATATGAAATAGCCAAACAGCTCACGTTGCTTGTTTTAGCCATGCATGTATGCACGTTTCCATGCACCAGCACAAGCATATACGAAGCATGCAGCTCAATGCTTCAAGTCCAAAGCGTATAGCCAATTTAATTACAAAGCAAACTAGCCAAAATAAAACTAATTAGCAGCCAAAGCTTATTTTACTTAAAAATAATAATTTACCAAAAATACGGGTTATCACAGGAATCATCACCGGAGGGCTCTACATCACCATGCCTGCCTCCGGAGTGATGCGTGAGTAGTTCATCCTTGTGAGCTATCTATCATGATCAAGATCATCTTATTGTAATGCTACATGTTGTGTTTGCTGGGATCCGATGAATATTGAATACTATGTCAAGTTGATTATCAATCTATCTTATATGTGATTTATGATCTTGCATGCTTTTCATTACTAGTAGATGCTTTGGCCAAATAGATGCTTGTAACTCCAAGAGTGGGTATTTATGCTAGATAGTGGGTTCATGCCTCCGGTAATCAGGGAGAGTGACAACAACTTCTAAGATTGTGGATGTGCTGTTGCCACTAGGGATAAAATAACCGATGCTTAGCTTAAGGGTGCGCCGTTAGGTCTAATCCATTTGTTTACATTACGCACATTACTTAATGCGATTATCCGTTGCTTGCAACTTAATACCAACGGGGAACTCGGTATGACAACCTGGAGGTGGATTATTAGTCATAGACGCTGTTGGATAACGGTCTATGTATTTTGTCGTAATGCCCACATGAATATCATAGTAATCATCATGTCATATACACTGATAATAGTTATGTTTTATGGAGAGACACCACTAGTGAACTGTGGACCCCGGTCCATTCTTTTACACTGATAATACAACCAACTGCAAACATTGTTCCTTTTTCATTCTCTGCAATTTACTACTGTTTTCCACACCATACGTTTAATCTTTTGTTTTCAGCAAGCCAGGAAGATTGACACCCTTCCTGTTTCGTTGGAGCAAAGTAGGTTGATTGTGTTGTGTGCAGGTTCCACGTCAACAGCCGAACTCCCTTCCACACGCAAGCACTTTTCTGGCACCGTTGACAACCTTCAGAACTGATTTCTTATTCCTACTGGTTCGATTAGACCTTGGTTTCATACTGAGGGAAACTGCTGCTACACTGCTTCATACCTTCCTCTTGGTGTCTCCCAACGAACGTCTCGAAGCAAGGAGACGCTGCTTCCTTTTTCTTTCTTCTTTTTTCTTTTTCTGTTTTCTTTTCAGTTTTCGTTTCTTTTCTTTTCTTATATCGCTTTCTTTAATGTTTTATTGTTCGTTTTAATTTTTAGTTCCTTCTTCTTTTCGTATATTACTTTTTCCTTTATCTATTTCTTTTCTTTTCTATTTTTTTCACTTTTTATTATGATTTTTGAAAAATATTTTCAAATTGAAAAAATGTTCAGAATAGAAATATTTTTCAGCTTTTAAATTGTTCAATTTTTTCATATTCGTAAATTGTTCAAATTTAATTTTTCTCATATTCGAAGCTTGTCTAAATTTAAAATTTGTTCATTCGAAATTTGTTCAATTTTAAAATTTGTTCATACTCGAAATTGTTAAATTTCAAATTTTGTTCATATTCGAAAATTGTTCAAATTTAAAATTTGTTCATATTTCAAAATTGTTCAAATTAAAATTTTGTTCATATTTGAAAATATTTCAAATTCAAAATTTGTTCATATCGGAAATTGTTCAAAAATAATTTCGTTCACAGATCTTTTTATGTTCTCTTTTAAAATCGTTCAAAAATAATTTCCGTTCATCGGCATTTTCGGTACACCTTTAAAATCGTTCAAAAATAGTTTCCATTCAAATACCTATTTTTACATTTTAAAAATCGCTCAAAAATAATTTCCGTTCAGAAACTTTTTCTGTTCACTTTTTAAAATCGTTCAGGAATAGATTTTGTTCACAGATATTTTTCTGTTCACTTTTAAAATCGTACAAAAATAGTTTCCGTTCACCGCCATTTTCTGTTCACTTTTCAAATTTGTTCCTAAATAGTTTTTCTTCACTTCTCTAAAATTGTTCAAAAACAGCTTCCGCTCACAAGACTTATCTGTTCACTTTTAAAAAATCTTCAAAAATAATTCCCGTTCATCGGCATTATCGGTACACTTTTAAAATCGTTCAAAAATAGTTTTCGTTCAAATACCTATTTCTAACATTTGAAAAATCGCTCAAATTTTTTTTCCGTTTTCACACATTTCTATTTTTGTTCATTATGGAATTTGTTCAAACATAGTTTCCGTTCAAAAGTATTTATGTTCTGTTTTAAAAAATTGTTCAATTTTTTGTTTCTGTTTTTTCCTACCCGTACCTTTTTTTAAACCGTTCAAATTTATTTCCGTTTGTCACTTTATATTTTCGTTCATTTCAGAATTCGTTCAAACATAGTTTCCGTTCGAAAATAATTTTGTTCTCGTTTTAAAATTGTTCAAATTTTAGTTTCTGTTTTTGCCTAACCCTACCTTTTTTTAAAACCTTTCAAATCTATTTCTGTTTCACTTTTTTTTTAATTTCTGTTCTTTTTGGAATTTGTTCAATCATACTTTGCCGTTCAAAAATAATTCTGTTCCCGTTTAAAATCGTTGGTCTTTCTGATACTTCACCTTCAAGTCTTTCTCTGTGTAAGAGACACTCGATCAGTACAGTCTATATGATCTGAGCTGAAGGTAGTACAAACACCTATAAACATTCTGTTTTTTCTCGCACTGGACATGGTACGTACTGAACGAAATAGTACGAACAGGTTTTGTCTCTGAAACAGTCGCCCGGAAGAAAACGTTACGAAACAGTCTTGAAGCGCGCACGGCCAAGCCCATTAAACACTCGTTGTAGGCGACGCAGCTACGAGCAGTCGCCTGAAGGCGACATACAGGCGCTCCCCGTGCTGCCCAGGCGATCTGCTCTAGAATCGTGGGGTTGGGCCAGAGCGACATTTGGGCCCAGCCAACCCGCCAGATTCAGCTAACTACCATGGCATCTGACGCACCATGGCAGGAAGCACCATCTCTATTGCTGATTGGCACCTAAGTTTTTATGTAGAAACATTACATTGGTTGATTTGGATGATTTCTTCTCTAATCTGAACAGTTTTTGATATCCTAATGAACAAAGATCGTTGAGAAATTGTGTGTAACAAGATGGTGTATTCACTGGCTCATGTTTTTAGACAGGTTGCAAAACTGTTCTTTAGATGATACTTCGTAGAAGAGATTATCTTTTACTGTCTTTGCAACAAGGATGCTCACAGTGTTATTTATTGAGTCACACAAGTGCCACTTGCTTGCGAAACCATCGGCGATTACTCACTGATGAGTAAGTCTGCAACAACACATAAATATACATGTAAACAAATATGGAACTACTACGGACATAGACGATAATTGTGGAATTAAGGCACGCCACGCCGAGTAATCTAGTGGAATCGGAGGCTGCGTATGGATGATCACTGTGCTTGTTCACCAAGGTCAAGTGACTGTATTTGTGCACCAACAGCGGCAGCAGCTTGGTCGTCAATCTGTTGTGCAGCCATGTGGCGCCATGCCTCGACACCCTTGCGGATGGAGTCGGTGTCTTGGTACTCGTCGCGGAAGGTGTCGAGATTGCCAACCATGTTGGCGAACGACGCCACCAGCAGCTCGTAGCTCCATTTCTCCACGCGTGGGAAGTCGCAGTACTTGTCCCCGAACTCATCCATGTACTGCAAATTAACAGAAGGAATCAACAAACAATGCACACCGAATGGGATCCGTGTACTCGATCGTGAGAGTTAATTAACGTATCAGTTGATTTAGTACCGTGGTGTCAAACAAGCAGAGGTCGTGGGTGTACTTCTTGGGCACGCCGGCGACCTCGCAGGCGCGGTAGCACTCCTCCACGGACCGCATCATCTCCTCCTCCGGCGGCAGCGTCCTCCTGCCGGACAGCACCTGCGCCACCCACTTCGCCTGCGCCTCGAAAAACCAAGGCGCGAACACCCTGATCGGTATGCCGATGAAGGAGAGCGACGGCGCCAGCGATGGCGGGAACACGTGCTCGAACAGTGGGCCCACGCGGTTGTCGTCGACGGTGACCGCCCCCGCCGTGTCAAGAAACGGGAAGGAGTAGTCGTAACCGGTGCAGTAGATGACGGTGTCGGCGACGACGCTGTAGCCGTCGCCGAACACCACCCGCCCGTCGTCGCACAGACGCTCCAGGTGCAGCTGAACGTGCAGGCTGGCGCTGTGCTTGGCAAGCACCTTGGCTAGCCCCGGGGTCACCTCCTTCATGGACTGGGCGACCAGGTGCACCTCCTTGGCCACCTTGCGGACCTCCATGGCGATGTCCTTGCCGCTCTCCCCGGACCCGACCACCACCACCACCTCGCCCCGGAACGGCTCCGGCGTCCTGTACGAGTGGCTATGCATTTGCCTACCACTCCACGCCTCCATACCTTCGATGCTTGGCACTCTAGGCTGCGAGTAGTGGCCGTTCGCCACCACGACGGCGTCGAACACCTCGTTCACCTCCTCCTCCTCGCATTTGCCGATGCCTACGGATATCACCGCCCATTGCCGACTCGTCGACCTGGGCTCCATGGTGACACGCAAGACGCGAGTGTTAAGCCTGACGGACTCCATGATCCCGAATGCGTCGCAGAAGTCCTTGAGGTAGAGGTACACCTCACGGTGGCCCGGGAAACGGCGTTGGTCGCGGCCGTCCTTGGGCACGAAGCTGAAGTCGGTGAAGCCCATGTTCTCCCTGGCGCTAATGAGCCGAAGGGACGCGTATATGCTGCTGTGCACCTTCACGGGCTCCTTGGCGCCGAGCAGGTCGGCGACGTCGCGGCTCGGATCGTACAGCCACTGCCCGCCAACGTCGCCGCTCTGCTCCAGCACTGTCACGTCATGGCCCTCCCGCCGGAGCTCTCGCGCTGCCGCCAGCCCGGCCATGCCGGCGCCGATCACGCATACCTTCTTCCGTTGCAATGGCATGCTTTCGGACACCATATCGATCTTCTCACGAGAGTAGTTGTTATCAATTACTAGTTGAATTTGGCGTGCCGTCACGGCACGGCCTTGGTGTTTTTTTTAATGTAATATATATATTTTTGTTAACAAAAATGTTAGCTAAATTGGTATGTTGGAACATGTTTTTATTTTGTCATGAATAGGTAGCATTTTTTGTGTGCATTTTGGATATATTGTGTGTAATATTCAAATATTCAGTGGGTACAAATGCTCGAAAATGTTTGTATTTTGACGTCAATGTTTCATTGAAATTGGAAAAATTCAGTTGAATTTGATTCCACATTTGGGAAAAGTTTGTTCGGATGGTGTGAAAAGTTGAAATATATTTGTAATTTGCTATAAGTATATTGCGGTTCTTTTTTGTGAGCATTTTCGTTATATTTTATGGAATATCAGGAAAATTCGCTCAAATGTTGGCGAAATTGCAATTTGCAAACATGTTTTTTATTTTGTTATGAGTAGATAGTAATCTGTTTGAGCATTTTTTATATATTTTGTAGAATATTCAAATATCTAGTAGTTTGAAATGTTTGAACATGTTTGTATGTCGGTGTTAATATTTCATTGAAATTAGGAAAATAATGCATATGAATTACTTTCAAATGGTGACAAAATTTGAATATTTTAAAAAAAATCAGCATAAGTAGTTTGTATGTATCTTTTCTGATTGTTTTGATATATACTTGTATTTTTCCAGTGGATATATTCAGAGATGTTCATTTACAATTTGTTTGAATTTTCAAAATTGGTGAAAGTGGGAAGCTTTTCGTATGTTTTTTTTTTTTTTGTTTTTCAAATGCTCAGATTTATAAGATATTGAAAATTTTGAAGTTTTCAGTTTGGAAATTTGGTCGTATGGCATAAATAGTAAATGTTTATTTTTTTTTGTGGTCATGTTGGTATATTTGTTATTTTTTTTTCCAACGGATAGATTTGAAGTTGTTGTTTTAGTTTACATTTCATATTTCTTTCATCTTTTTTCTTTTGCTCAAATAATACTCCAAATATTTGGGTTTTTTTTTTTTTGAAAGATGACTTTGTTGTTGTAAATTACTGTCGTGTCTTCGTGAGAAATAGTTGTTTTGATTAAGTTTTAAATCGAATTTTTTTTTGCAGGTTCAACGTAAAATATATTTGGGAACGACGCGAATAATATATTTGGGAAAAGGTGATAGAATATATATGTGTTGAATTAGAATTTGTTGATTTGAGTATGCACGAATATTTAGCAGTTTGAAATGTTTGTCCATAAGCTCTATAATTTATATATAAAAGGCATAAGCTCTACAATTTATATAGGAAGCTATATTAGTTTTCGTAATATTTTAAAAAAAAACCTGCAACAATATTTTATTGGGGCGGATATCTGTTGTTAGAAAATCCAACAAATCTGTTGTTAGAAGAACTAACAAATCTTGTTTGGAATCTATTTTGAAAGTAATTGAAATTTGTAAACATTTTTTTTGAGGAGGAAGAGTTTTTTGGGGAATTTTTTTTCTGT
Source organism: Poa pratensis (assembly GCA_947311845.1). NCBI lineage: Eukaryota > Viridiplantae > Streptophyta > Magnoliopsida > Poales > Poaceae > Poa > Poa pratensis. Next base: position 19,008,448 of record CAMZMU010000099.1, read on the forward strand.
GCATTTTGTATGCATGATTTGCAATGTTTTAATTAGTAAATTAAAAGGTTGTAGTTCTTGTGGAATTTTGAATTCTATGTTCGAACGTAGAAAGGAAATTGAATATTCTGGAGAGAATGTTTTTTTTTAGGAAATATATTTTTTGTGCGGTTTTTTTGTGTGCATGGTTTGCATTATTGTAATTCAGAAAATTGAACATTTTAATTCTGTGAATTGTTGAATTATGTTTTCAAACTTAAAAAAAGTATTCGTTTTTTTCTTTTGCGTGCAATATTCCGTATGTATGTGTTTGCATTATTGTAATTAATAAGTTGAAAGTTTTTAGTTATTGTGGTTTTTTTAATCTATTAGTGAGACCTTATGTACTATTTGAAATTTGTAAGATTCGATTTTTTTTTGAGAAGGGCGCAAAGTTTCTGAAATGTTCATTTTGATTTGTTTAAAATCTGTAGAAGTTGGTGCGACCTGATTTGAATTTGGTGTGAGGTGATTTGAATTTGTATTTGAAAATTACAAAAGTATTCAGAAATAGAAAAAGAAATCTGGAAGGATAAAAAAAAGGCCGAGCCAGGCCCAAAGCAAGTGGCCTAGCCCAGCAGCAAGCCTGCCTCCCAAGCCCAGGCCCACGGTGACATCGCGGTGATGTCACTGTGGCCGGAACCTGCGGCGGCGGCGGCGGCCGCACCGGCGGCGAACCAGCGCGTTTCGGGAGGCGCCGCTGGGCGCCCCGGACGCGCGCAGACGCGGGGTGGCTGGGAGCGGAAGCGCCGCCGCTTCTGGGTCGCCGGAGCGTCGCCGGCGACGCGCGAGCGCGGCGGTGGCCAGCGGGGACAGCGGCGGCGATTCTAGCGCGTACGCGGCTTTCCGGCAAGTGAAAATCGTGGAGGAAGGAGAGGAGGGGACGGCGAACCTGGCCGTGCCCGTCGATCTGTGCGGGGAGGTCCGAAACGCCGGCGCACGGCGTCGGCGGCGGCGGCGGCGACTTTCCGCCGGGCGCGAGAGAGAAAAGGGGAGGGGAGGTCTGCCGACACTTTTCGACGTAGGCCCTCGGTGTTTTCGGAATTTGCTTGGCGGTCCTTTGCGGGCGGTTTTTTGGAAAATATTAGACCTGCGGTGTAATTTGTGGGCTTGCTTGTCGGTTTTCGTGAAATGCCGGCGCGATGTCTGGATGACATGTGGGGCCCACCACGACACTGTTAACACTGTAGCAGTGAACAGTACGTGGGGCTGAGAGCTCGCAGAATTGCTCATCTTTCATATAGTTAGAGATGCTAATTGGCATGCATGAGCTGGATCGCATCCTCTTGCTCGTTTATGCACATTCTGAGATCAATCCGTCAGCTACTCCACCCACAGTGATTACATTATTTTGTGAAAAGTTTTGATGGTGGTTGCATGGTCGATGTCCCCAGTTTTTCTACACAAGATATATCATTGCCCGATTGCTTTAGCATTAAAAGAAAAATGACACGCCGTGCTTGTGGCAACCAATAAACATTTGAGTTGCTTAATGTGCGTTTGGTGCACCCTTAGCCCTTTTCGATTTTGGTTATCCTTTTTTATTCCCCAGTTCACTTAGTACTGCTCAGTTTTGTACCACTTTAAACTTTTATCACTTTTATCTTTCTCATTCTAAACAAACCTCGCGAATGGCTAGACTGAGCGTTTCCATGAAGACAAACGATTTAACCGTTATTGCGCTGACAGGTTTGTTACTGCGCTGACAGGTTTAATGAGTCATCACAAATTGAGCGCAATCTCTCTCACTATCAAACGTTTTGACCGTTACCGCGCTGACGGATTTGATGGGCTGGTAAAAAATGACAGCGATTTGTGTCGCATTTGAGTCAGACAGGGTGAGATGATTAGTCTCATATCGCATCTTTACGGTGTGTCCGACCAGTTTATGGTATACATCAATATTGAATCTAGGGCCGGTCTGAGATAAAGAGCACTAAGTGGCCCCTCTGTTCGATTAATGATTTTATAATAAGAAGTTGTTCATTAAATATGGCCTGATCCACTAACAGTAAACAGGATAAAACATATCCTACACCATTTCCACTTGATTAAACTCGATAGTCGTGATCGAATTACGATTCCAATCACAATTTTAAATTAATTAAACTCAATTTTATACAAGCTTCCTAATTAAGCATCTTCTGATACACCAACACTAAATCATAATAATTAAACAATGTTGAAAAAATTTAACTACTAGGAAACAGGCCATCTGTGGCGCACCCACTTTGTCTTTCTGTGGCGCATGGTGGGTGCGCCACAGTTAGCTCGCCACTAAAATATATTTCTGTGGCGCATCCCTGGGTGTGCCACAGAAAGTCTATGTTTCTGTGGCGCACCATTCAGGGTGCGCCACAGAATTATTTCAGTGGCGCATCCCACTGGCGTGCGCCACAGAATTGCATGCGCCACAGAAAAAAAAACATGCGTCACAGAATAATTTACAGGTATTCTGGAATTGCTGCTGCCTGCTGTATAAATACAGATATATTATAGAAAATACAGGTATATATATAGGATTTATACAGATATAATAGAAACAATAATATATTTGACACGGTATATGAAAACAGACACATTACTATGTCATCACATTACTTAGAGCCCGAGATACATAAATATAGTGACAAGTGCCGAATATTTACACAAGTTATGAAGTTCATCATTTCACACATTACAAATAAAGTGGTCACGGCCTAAACTAGGATCAAATAGAGTACACAGCGGCGATGATGGTGAGCAAGAGCGGGAGCATGATCATGGAGTCTTCTTCTTGAGCGGCGCCGGGAACGGTTTATACATCTCTTTCGTCGTCCACGTCCTGGTGTCCTGCTGAGCCTCTAGGCGTTTTTCGATGTCCCTCTGGCATAACCCTGGAGATGGATTGGGATATATATTGGTTAATAATATAAATAGAGTATGATTTATTCATCTAAGTGGATAAGTCTATAATAAAGAAAATAAAGAAGCATTTCTTGCGAGTGAGGCAAAGCTTTCTTTTATAATACATCCTACATATGGCGCGGTGGAAGGACCCCCCTCTTGTGCTGACATCTTCGATGATGATTTGCGATAACTGCATCTGGATGCGATGGAAGTCTTCTCTATGCTCAGAATCGGTGATTTCCCCCGCAGATTTGGTCCATTCTCGGAGACTAGATGGCATCCTTGTTTTCTCTGCATCCCGGACAAACCCTTTAATGTGATGGAGGACGTAGAAGGCCTCCTTCACGCTGCCAGGCTTCTGCTTGATGCAATGAAACTCGGTCCCATGCCTGAACCGGTGTTTGTTGTCATTTGTGAGACATTCCCCCTTCTTATGTTTTTCGAAGTGGCCTCCCTTTTTGGCGTAGCCCTCGAGAGCCTCATCAAGAACACCCTTTATTCTGGTGTAGTCTTTCTTCCTGCTCAAACTCCCCGAGTCGAAATAAGTGGCAATGGACCACCTCGGGCTTAGGACGATGAGTGTGCAGTACTTGTCCCTGGTCAACACAATTGAAACGTAATGTTGGAAAGGGTCAACAACGAAAGAAATCTATAAGAAAGCATAAGATACGACGGCGGCGAGCGGATGTGTACTTACTCGGGAAAGAAAGGAACAAGAAGGTTGTTCTTCCTCTTGTTGGTCAGCATGAACCTCTGGAGGTACTCCGTGGCCATGGTCCGCGTCCTCGATCCTTCCACCAGCTGGCTGTCACGCATGTAGTAGGGATCCGCTACCGCGACGTACGGGGTATTATCTCTCCTCATCTTCATCACCGTACTGAGCGCGTATAGGCGGACCAAGTTATAGTCCAGCCGTTTCGAGTGAAACAGATTGAAGACGTCCTCGAACGCTATGAAGAACACATCCATGGGGGCTTCATGGACGAAGTCCGAGTCCTTTGGCTCCTGGGCCGTGAACACCGGGTAATTTGGATTCTCGTCTTTAAGAAGGATGCCCTCTAGCGTCAAGATAGATTCATGCAAAGAGTGCATGGGTCCTTCTGTGAGGCGGGCAGCTCCGGAGGCAGTATCGGTTTACCAGCTTCATGAATTCGGGTCAAGCCATCCGCACGAGGTGATACCATGTCTTCATGACCCCGGATAATCTTAGGAGCTGGCTGGCTCGCAGAGACGCCTGACCTTCTCTTCCTGTGCTTCTTCTTCTTCATCTCTGGGGATGCTGGGGGTGCTAACCCCTCGCAAACCGTCCTCTTCAGTGTGCCAGGGCTGAAAACGTTAGCCGGTTTATCTTGATCGCCGGCCTCCGGAGGCGTGTCTTGAGATAAACCCTGGAAGGTCAGGCGCTGCGTGCATGTAGTGGGACGACCAGTTTGATCGCCGTGAGCGCGGAAGGGTTCCTCATCCACAGGAGGCATGTACAAATCTTTGTTGGCGCCAGTGTTGAGGAAGCAATCGACGTCGACATTATCCTCATCATCGTCGTCAGGGCCAGCAAGTTGAGGTGCAACGTGTTTGGCTTTGGACAACCGTTGCGGTACAGACGTTCCCAACAGTTTTTGGTGGCGGCTGGTGGTGGCGACGACCGCCGCTTCCTTCCGGGTGGTGGCGACGGCTGCTTGTGGCGCCGTTTCCTTCCCAACAGTTTTTTGTGGCGGCTTCGAGGGCCGAACGATCGGGGGCCTCGAGGTGGCGCCGGTGGTGCGCCTCAACCCCTGAAGACCCTCCCCAAGACGAATCTGGGTCTTCGGCCATTCCATGAGCCACTTGACGCAATCTCCGAGGACCATGTGGTCCTCCTCGGCTCCCGGAGGTTGCATGGGGGGTCGATGTCACGAAACTCGGGTACTACCGTAGTCAACCTGACCTTCATCACGGCCTCACTCATTTTAGTGTGGTGCATATCGCGGATCAATGGTTGTACGACAGTGCCCTGAGCAACTTCCTTCAACTTGCCGCTGGCCCCCACCCTATGCAGGAGTATGCAAGGCATGTCCTGAGTCAACACATGTTGGGCATCATGAGATGGCAGTCATCAAAGGCATAGTTATAGAAGATGCCGCGGACTAACTATTTAGTTTACCTTGGTGATGGCGTTGAGCTCGGCTAATGTCGAGACAAGGGCGCCGGCAGCCGGCCTATCATTCACCGCCGCCACCGGCAGCGCCTCGGTATCTCCGGCGGCCGACCTATCATTCACCGCCGCCACCGGCAGCGCCTCGGTATCTTTCACGGTAGGGGGCGTCGGTGGGACCAAAAGGAGCGGCGGCTGCGCCGCGGTGTTGGGCAGCGGGGTCACCAGGTCCGGCGACACGTTATGGCTGGAGTTCTGCCGGCGAAGCTGGGCACGTGTATCGGCCCCTGTCGACCTGCCGCATTCCAAGCAGCTAACCCCTCCATCAACCCAGGGGGTATGATCGCCCGGAGCTTCTCCTCCACTAACTTGTTCACCATGGTGGAGTCCACTTTTTCCTGCTCTAGTGAAGCCACCTTCTTCCTTAGCTCCATAACCTCGGCATTATCCCTACTCGGCTTCCTCCTCTCCTTTCTCGTCTCGCCGTCCGTGCTGTAGTACTGGAGGAACTTCATTCTCGTGCCAAAGCCGGACACACGGCCAGCTGACGTCGGCGGCGCCGACTTGTCCCTTTTCTTGTAAACGTTCGTCGCCTTGTTGAAAGTCGTGTCCCACGGCTCTGTCGACCCCTGGGATGACGGGCCGGCCTCAGCATCAGCCTTCAACTCGGCCTCCTGTAGACAAAGGAAATTAAGGTGAACCCATGTAGAAATATGGCTTCGTTATCTAATTAGATCAACGCAATAGACTTTGAGATATCCGCGGTAATTAAATTGCTTACCAGCACTTTCTCGAATTCCCTCACATCGTCATCGTCGGTAACGAATTCCCCCGTCTCCTTGTTCAGATAGTAGCGGGACCGGACAAATTTCCTAACCTGCTCGTCCGTGATTTTATGCCACGGGTTTTCTTTTCCCAGACGTGCAATCTCGGCATCCTCCTTGTCCCAAATGGGTTGTTTTCCTCGGTAACCGCCGCTTCCCAAACGGTGGTTACCTATGTTCAGGTCTCGCATTTCCATCCCCCACTTGGTCCATTTTTTAGCATCCTCGGACTTTAAGGACAATTTGAATGCCTCGATCTCTTCTTCGTCGAGCATCGGCTCTTTGACCTTTATCTTCTCCCAGCTGTCACCCTTATCAATCTTCTTCTTCACCCGGGATTTCCTGCTGCTCAAGGTGGTGCTCATCTTCGTGATGGCTAAACTATCCACCTTTTTGTTGAGCGGCTGCGGGAACGTGTATCGTTGGTGAAGCTTCTTGAGGAGGTTTTCGACCAAAGGCTCATTGGCCTTGCTTCTGAGGTCCTTCGTGTTGATCGACACGCTTTTCCGGAGGATGCACCCTAGTTGCATGTCGTACCCTTTGGCAAGCTCCGGCGGCGCCACTGGTAGACCACTTGGCGTGACCTCAGTGACCACGTCTGTGACGTTGGCGAGGGCTTGCGGTGTCCGATCCCTCCTTTGCTTCTTCTGCTTCTGAGCGGTCGGGTTGCTGCCACCACCACCATCCGTGTGGTCGCCACCATCGGTGGTGGTGGTGTCATCCTCATGGCCGCCACTAGCAGCTCCATCGGTGATTTCGGCGTCGTTGTCCCGACCCTCATGCTCATCGTCGGCATGTTCGCCACCACTAGCAGCTTCGGCGGCCTCCACCTCCTCCAACTCCTGGGACATCTCCCGGAACGTCTTGTTGGCATCTCTAGCTTCTTGTTCGACGCTCATGTGCTTAGAAGGGCCGGGCGCCGTGTTGGCCGACATGTTTGCACTACATTAAAAAGAGGCAAAAAGTTAGTACAACAAATATAAGAATAAATCATTTAATTTAGTACAAAGATACCCCGGCCCATGCATTAGTTGCAATACCCCATATGTCCCTTTTTTAGTAAAGTCATGACAAAATTCACGAAAAATTTCGGCATGACCTTTGCTAAAAAAGGGACATATGGAGTATCCGAATTTGCCGGAACGGAAGTTAATCGACGTTCCGGCAATGTCAAGGGCCTCTCGGGGTACCTGCAAGCATTTCACAAAAATATCCACATCTCCGGACGGCATCTCCGGCCGGCATCTCCACGACACGATGGTCGGAGCACAAACAACCACGACCATATCCACATCTCCGGCCGGCATCTCCGGCCGGCATCTCCACGACACGATGGTCGGAGCACAAACAACCATGACACGATGGTCGTGGTAGCACAGATCAACACAAGCACACACAACTTCTCGATCGGGGTACCAATAGCTCACCAAAGGGCGTCTTCTTGAACTTGAAGCACACACAAGAACTTCTAGCACACACAAGAACCTCTGCACCTGTACAACCAAAAAAATAAAAGGATCATGAACTTATATAAGTAAAAAATCAGAAGAATCTCGTGCTTCTTGAACTTGAAGCACACACAAGAACTTGCTTGTTTGTTTGTTTTCTTGCTCTGTTTGCAAGTAATACTCCTAGTGCAATCTGTTCTTGACAAGAATACTTGCTGAATATTTTTGCTTGCAATATCATTGGAGTAGCAGGAGCACTTGTTCTTGACAGATATAGTGTAGTGAGCGGGGCATGCATGTTTGCAAGCTAAGACATATTCTAGGCAGTAGATGAATAATTACAAATTTTTGTGTGCACAACTCATCCTACATATTCTAGGCTTCTAGCCATCAAGGAAGCACCAAGTACACACACACAATCGAACAGGCAAATTTCATGGTGGTTATGACTTATGACATATTCAAATGATGTTCTTTTCATTCCTCATATGTGTTTGTGGTGCTCCAAATCAGATAGGAGTAATAGTTTGTCTAATCAAATAACTCAACAGGAACCTAACTAGTATGCACATATGACATGTATGAACAGAACGTAGCAATTTGAACTCACGGGCTACATCTACATGATTTCCTCCCTACAAAATCAGCATCAACGCAACTGTCCCCAAATTCAACCACTGCAATTGGGGGGACAATCCAGCGACAAAAACTGCTTCAGGCATAGCATCAAACAGGTTATGTGCATAGCCTGGAACCTCCAGATGAGGCAGAGCGCGTCGAGGCGGAGGGGCTGGAGGAGGATGGGGGTACCTGGCGAGGGGCTGGAGGAGGGTGGGGTCGCAGCGGCGAAGAGGAAGAAGACTTCTCTGCGTGGGACTGCGTCGAGGCCGGGCGCATCCTCCTCGAAGCAGAGCGTGGGACGGCGTCGAGGCAGAGCGCGGGACTGCGTCGAGGCAGAGCGCAGGACGGCGTCGAGGAAGAAGACTTCTCTGCGGCGGCGTTGCAGGTGGCGCGGCAAGTTGACTCGCGAGAGCGCGGGACGGTTTCCTGCACTTGGGCGAATTTGGGAAGAAAGAGCAGCGCATGGGCGGGCCCACATGTAAGTGGGTGAAACCAAATTCTGTGGCGCATCCGTTGTGGGATGCGCCACGGAAGTTCTTGATTCTGTGGCGCATCCCCCAGCAGATGCGCCACAGAATTCTGTGATTCTGTGGCGCATCTGCTGGGGGATGCGCCACAGAATTTCGTGGCTAAAAGTGCTAAAAAGCACTGCTAGCTGTTATGTGACAAGCACACCAGCATAGCCCAGTGGTTCACACACACAACTTGGGGTAGCCAGGTTCGAATCCTGGCTGTCTCACTTAAAAAAAAATTTGGTTAAATTTAAATAAAGAACACTACACACATTTGTTATTCTTTAAAAAAAACATTTTTGGTTATATTTAAAGAAAGAACATACACACATTTTAAAGAAAAGAATATACACACATTTGTTAGTAGACCAATATTTTATTCATGGTATATATATATATGCTTGTCTCTCACACACACACACACACACACACACACACATGTACAAATTAATACACAAAAAAGTCTTCTTCGTCCCGGCGGCCGGTTCCGAGCTAGCTTCTCTTCTTTCCCTTCTTGGCGGTTGAATACTTTAGGCCGGACACCTTGAGATTTCTTCGCGTGAACGGACAACCTTTAGTAGGTAGGGAGGTCTTCCTTCTTTGTTTACTAGTAGTCGGCATGTCGAAGTACTTGTCGAATTCCTCCTCGATCTTTGGATCACCGTTCTTGTCCAAGTCTTCCTCGTTGGCGTCTCCTTCCATTCCGATGAAGCTCCTCTTGCCCCTCCTCACGACAACACGGCTAGGCTTTGAGGGGTCGGTAATGAAGAAGCATTGCTCAACTTGGCTAGCGAGTACCCATGGCTCATTTTTCGCGGAGGCGTTCTTCGATTTGGCATCGGGTATTACCATGGTGGTGAAATACCGGCCTTCTTTGACGACGTCCTTGGCCCATCTCACACGGAACATTGGCATCGACTCTCCACAGTAGTTGAGGTCCCATATCTCCTCAATCCTTCCGAAGAATCTTTCCCTGACAGTAGCCTCGTCATCGCCGTAGGATAGCATAGTTACTCCTGAGTTTTGATATTCGCTATTCCTATCCTTTTACTCGGTGCAGAATCTGAAACCGCTGATGTCGTATGACTGATAGGTCCTTATGTTGTGCCCGGGGCCCTGTGATAAGGAGAATATGAGTTTTTCATCTTCCGTAGATGGCGTTATGCTCGCTGCTTGAACCAGTTGCCTTCTCTTGAACCAACGCGTGAAGCTGGAGTTGTGCTCTCTGGTTACGTCTCCCTTCTTCCTCGGCCGGCCCAGGTCGATGTAATTCTGTTCGATTGAGCTTTTGTGTTCTTCCACCCAAGGTTCGATCAATTGTAAGTGTTGTAGCGCGACCCGCTGAGCCCTGTCGAAGTCGTCTTTTCGACCATGAACGCCGACAAAGAGTGAGCGGTAGCCCTCGCGGTGACCATATCCATCGAGCCTGCCAAGGTGCTTCTTGGTGGGCAGACCAACATCCTGGTTCTCGGTGCTTAGATAATTCTGGCAAAAGGAGATGCACTCGTAGGTTAGAAAGCCCTTGGCCATGCTTGCGTCTGGATGGGCCCTGTTGCGAACGTATCCTTTCATGACACCGTTCTGCCTTTCGAACGGCATCATGTAGTGCAGGAACGTCGGCCCGAGCTGCCTGATGTCATCAACGACATGGAGAAGGAGATGCACGCAGATATCAAAGAATGCGGGCGAGAAGTAAATCTCGAGCTCGCATAGTATCAGCACGATCTCTTCCTGTAGCGTGTCGAGCTGCTTCACGCCGATCGTCTTCCTGTTGATGACGTCGAAAAAGTTGCAAAGGGCAAGCAGCGTATCTCGAACGTGCTCGTCCATTATCCCTCGGATCGCAACGGGAAGTATCTGCGTCATCAGCACGTGACAATCGTGAGACTTCATCCCGCTGAACCTCTTCTTCGTTGCGTCCAGATATCTGCTGATCTTCCCCGCGTAACCGTGAGGAAATTTGACTCCTAGGAGGCACCTGTAAAACTGCTCGAGCTCCTCCGGACTCATAGTGAAGCAGGCAGTGGAAGCACCACCGTGTTCTTTTTTACCCTTTTGCGGCGACCTTGAGTCCCTTCCGTCTGATCATCATCATCGTCGTCATCACTATCGGGTGCCTGAAGATCTTTCCTGACGCCAAGCCATTTCAGATCGTATCTTGGTCTCGTCCCATCCTTGGCCTTTTCCGACATGTTGGAAAGAGTGCCAAGCAGACTCTCGGTGACATTCTTCGTAATGTGCATCATATCGAGGCTATGTGGCGTCTTGAGGACCTTCCAATACTCCAAGTCGTGGAAAACAGACCTCGCTTTCCATACACCCAGCAGCGGATCTACCCTCGGTCGCTTCTTTCCCGACGCAGGGCACTCCTCCCAATTTTACAAAAGCTCGTCGATTTCGGTGCCACTCCTCGGGCGCGGGGCTCATTCGGGCTCGTGTTCACCATTGAACATGTCACCGCGTTTCCTCCACGGGTGATCCATGCGAAGCCACCTTCGAGCCCCTGGGTACATGGTTTTCGAAGACCCGAGATCCCTTGGTAGCTGGAGATGCGGGGTCTCATCCATGCACCTGACACATGCGCAGAATCCGTGGCCTACCTGGGCCGATACATATGAGCAACCAGGATAGTCCTGCACCGTCGTGAGCAACGCGGCTCTCATGTCAAAATAATCTCCAGTGTAGGCATCCCACGTACGGGCTGGCGTCTCCCACAATGTGGCTAACTCCTCTTTCAACAGCGCAAGATACAGATGTATGTCGACACCTGGTTGTTTCGGCCCCTGAATGAGAATACTCATGTGTATGTACCTTTGCTTCGTGCACAGCCACGGGAGAAGGTTGTAAGGCCATACAAACACGGGCCAGGTGCTATGCGTGCTACTCTGGTTGCCGAACGGATTGAGTCCATCGGTGCTCATACCCAGCCTGACGTTCCTTGCGTCGCCCCGAAATTTTCGAAGGCGCTGTCCAATGCTTCCCACTGGCTAGCGTCTGAAGGGTGTGTCAGGATCCTGCCCTTCTCCGGATCTTCTTCGGGCTTCTCCCTTTCCGCGTGCCATTGCATGAGCTTTGCTTCCTTAGGGTCCACGAAGTACCGCTGCAGACGGGTGATGGCCCTTCACGTAGTTACCTGTGTGAAAAGTAAATGGGTTAGGTTGACACTCCAAGTGCATAGTGTATGTAGTAGTGGAAGACAGTTTTCCCCACGAGGGGTGACTCGAGGGTTTAATATCGAACTCTCGGGGAACCAGTATTTCAGGTGTTATCTCCTTATCCTTCTCTTGAGAACCTGCAACAAAATAAATTGTTTTGTGCCCTCAACCTCACCAAGTGGTTGTCAAGCACAAGGTGTGAGAATGATAATAAAATAAATATGCAAACAGTAGTAAATATGCAATGATGGTAAAATAAATATGCAAACAGTGAGCCACAGAAAGTTCCTAGATGGAGTTGGCCCAATCATTGGACGTGGGACCCACACATTTTCTGTGGCGCATGGGATGGCATGCGCCACAGAATTCTGACTTTCTGTGGCGCATGGGCAACGGATGCGCCACAGAAAGGGCAAGATTTCTGTGGCGCACGGCGAACCATGCGCCACAGAATTATTCTGTGGCGCACCAATTAAGGGTGCGCCACAGAGTGTCCACCTACCTATATAGGGTTTCCCTACTATTGCAAGATGTAAAACTGTTTTTGTATTTTCGGATTTAATAATGGCAGCAAACAAAAGTGATGATAAAAGTGTTGGAAAGGTGTTTCTTATGATTAAAAATGGACCGGGGTTCATGGTTTCACAAATGCACTCTCTCTTGATAACGTGGTAGACAATGGAACACTAAAATTAACATGTAAGATGGCAAGACATGGTTTGACAAGTTATTAATAATATGGGCATCACGTCCTAACATAGAGATCTCAAGTATAAGTTGTTCTCTCTCTTATGCTCCACCAAGATGCGAACTAAATCATAACACCTTAGTAATTAAGATAAATCAGAGCATAGCAATAAGTTCAATGACATGAAGTTAAAATAAGAACATGCTAGATCTAGTCATGGAGATAGTGGCCAAGGTCACATCCACTCTCCGGTAGCATGGTATTTTTGTTTATCCCTAGTGAGGCAACAAAGTAAGGTAGAAAACCCAAGTGGATCGCAGAACTTTCTCTCACGTTCACTGCACTAGCCACCCCCCGTTACTCCAACTAATGCACACGTTCCCCCTCACATGCTCTCATAAACATGCTTGATCATGACAAGTAAATAAGAACGGGGTACATAATATGCATCTACTTTCATAACTGAAACAAAACCATTGCAATCTCAAACATGTATTAACTCATAATAAAGATCCACCACAAAGGAATTACATAGATGACCGTAATCATGTTCAGCAGCTCATACGGTACTAATTAGTGAAGCTCATAGAGAGGAGAGATACATAAGTTACTTCCACAAACCCATAGTCCAGGGGTGGACTACTCCCTCTTCATCATGGTGTCGGTGGAGATGTTGTTGGAGGGAAGGAGACCACACCGGCAGCGCCCCGCCGGAGTTTTCCCCCTCCAATCTTCAGCTCCAGGTCTCTGTTTCGGCGGCGCTCCCTTTCGCGAAAGCCCTGGGGGGTCTATATATAGTCGTTTTTAGGTCAAGACGAAGCTTCGGGAAGAAAGATCGACGGCAGCGGAGGCCCGAGGGCCAGTTTGGTGGTCCCACGCGGTCAGGGAATCTGGCCGCGTGGGCCCACCCCTTTCGGCCTTCTGGTCTCCGTTTCTTCGATTCCTTTGCGCCTACGTTTCGTTCCTTCCAAAAAAGTGATCCCCGTAAAATTTCAGGTCATTTGGACGTCGTTTGGTCCCTGAAACATCAAAATATAGAAAAAGGGGTTTTCTGACAGCGCAGGGTTAATTCCAGAAAAATGGGGAAGTTGTTAATTATCCCCAAAACTCAATATAAATCATGAATATAACCCTTATATGATGCAAATAACATGGAATAACATGTAATAAAATGTAAAGTTCATGTATGCATTTTACATGCATCAACATCCCCAAGCTTAACCCATGCTCGTCCCGAGTATGAAGGTGATAAAACTAACATGGACTTTGCATTTTAATACTATCAATGGATATCAAAGGTGATTACTATTGCTACATAGAGTCAAATGATTCATTCTTCAAAGGAATAACAATATGCAAGATAAATTATGAAGTGATATCAAATACTCAATGTAAAGATGTTCAATGATAAATTCACAAAGTGTAATATAGAAGAAAGTACTATGGACCAAATGTATGCATAATGAAAAGTAAAAACATCCTATGGTGGTCATAGAGTACTTCTTATGAAAACTGAATATAAAAGGTGGACACTTTGGATAGATAAATAAGTAGAGGTAAAGCATGAATAAGTTTCATCTAACTTCCAAACACTTCTACTTAAGTTAATGCTTGCAATGTGGTAGTCATTGGTGTGGAGCTCTCATTACCCCTATCATAGCATCTTGAATGATTAATGTTTAAAGTGAAAGCAAATATGAGTGGTGTGCTTGACAATGTATTGGTTGAATGTCTCATGTCCCTTGAATACAAGTACCTACACCATGTGTTACTCACTTTGGTCCACAAAGTAAATTCAAATAAAGGTCATTGCAAGTAATAATAGTATCATCAAGAACTGCACTGGGGTACCTCTTGCCCCTTGACATGAACAAGCCCATGTCAAAACAACAAGACAAACAGACAATGAACAATCTCAGCACTCTTTTATTTACTATGGGTATAGCTTTTTATTATGAGGTGCATCACTGAATGAACATTATGGTTATGCTGTAAATTTCCACCATGAATGATGCATGGCTTAGATTAGCGGCCCAGGCATTTCTCTAACCATTTATACAAACTCTTTGAACTTACTAAGTATCCACATTCATTTCACCCATGATAGGCATCCATAAACAAAAGTACATGACATCAACTAAATATAAATAAGTGCAATGTTGAAAGCTTGCCATGTGACAGCACATATGGGCTAACTCCCAACCAAAACAATTGTCAAGCCCACAACTTCATAATTTTAATCACAATGGTTCATGCTTATTAAATGCAATAAAAGTAAATTGTGCATCAAGTTCGTGAGAGCTTTTAACCAATTTTTCCCATGACAATCAATAACATAAGCATTTAAATTCAGAAATGTAGATAACACAATATAACATGATAAACATACTTGGAATAGCATAAAGCTAATAGGTAGATATGGTGGACTCACTGGAAAAACTTTGGTTGAAGGTGTTGGGAAACAAGCTTTTTACTTGTTGTAATTTTTGGGCTAGCAATAGGGAGAAAGTTGACCATCTAAATGCATGCATAAGTGTCCATAGAACTAATCAATCCATGTTAAACCAAGTAAAGTTAAAATTCAACATCTAAACATGGTAAAAGATAGCTCTTGACAACACACTTGCAAATTAACATTCATTCAAAGCACATGAATTATGCAACTATATGTATCTTTTAAAATCAACTCAAACATCCCTATCCCAATATATTTAATAGCATCCAACATAATTCAACCCAAACTTCCAGTAGCTCTCTCATATATAAATGATAGTGGTGGTCTTATTAACAAACCGAAATAACAAAAGCAAAAAAAAACAGACGCTCCAAGTTTATACGATAAAGTGCTTTGATCGAAAAACAGAAGTTAGACGTGTGCAAACCGAGAGTGTGTTGGTCTAGTGGGGTTGTCTTGACATCCCCAAGCTTATGGTCTTCACCATCCTTGGATAGCTCTTGGTGCAGCTCCTCTAATCCCTGTGAAAAAACTTCAAAACACCGTTTCTCCCATTTCTTTTCTGTGGGGTGATATTAGTAGTGATAAACAAATAGGTTCCTTGCTGCATAAAATCCTTAGGCAAAAATTCATATGAATGTCCAGAGAGTATATAATGTTGTATGCCTACTCATAAACTCAATTGAATCAAAAAGATTCAAGCAAAAAGCTCAAAGAATGCATCAAACAATATCAAGACAGAATCTGTCCAGAAAAACAGCAGCAGCAAAACGCATTTTTCTACCCTACTTAAACTCGTCAGAAAAATCTGAAAAATCACGTATACAGAGGATGAAAAGTTGAAGCTACAGTTCAAATTACAGCTCAATCGGAGTTACAGATAAAAAATGAAAAATCAAACCGTGCACAGACTTCGTGCAGGCAGAAAACTCTCCGAAAATGAATAGCAACTTTTCAAACCCAAAATAGGTAAAACTTGGTTCTTTATTAAAAATCCCAGAAACAAAACTAACAAACTACTCTCTTGTTACAGCAAGAGGACTCAAAGAAAATCTCAAACAAAAACAACCGGGTTGCCTCCCGTAAAGCGCTTTCTTTATAGCCATATAGCTAGGCTTACTTACTTGATAATCAAAGGGGACGTAGCTCATGAGGGAGCTTGAACCTTGGTGTGTCCCTCTTCCTTGGGAAGTGTTCCATGCTCTTCTTGTGTGGAAACTGAAACTTCACATTCCCTTCCTTTGAATCAATAATGGCACCTGTAGTACGAAGAAAAGGTCTTCCCAAAATAATAGGACTAGAGGTTTTATTCCCCATGTCCATGATTAGAAAATCAACAGGCACAAAAGTCATGTGTAACTCTACCATAACATCACTTACTTTTCCTAGAGCATGTCTAATGGAATCATCAGCAAGTGCAAGTTCAATAGAGCATTTCTCAATATTTTTAAGTTCAAGGACTTCATATAGTTCTTTAGATAATATAGAGACACTAGATCCTAGATCAATGCATGGTGTGTCTCTTTTCCAATGGTTACTAGTACCTTAGGGATCCAGATATCCCCAAGCTTAGGTGGTATCATAGCTTCTTGATTGTACCTAGCAATCTTTTCTTTTAAGACATGATTAGCAATATAGGAACCAAAACCAGCCTGGTTAATATTAACAGAAGGATCACTTGCAAATTTTTGTAAGATAGAAATTAATTCATGCAAGCTACACTTCTCTAAATCAACAAATGGTTCCTTAACTTCACTAAGCATTTTAACTTCCTCAACTTTTTTATCTCTATTATATAGATTAAATAATTCATAACGGTCATCAAACACATCTTCAGGTACTTGAGCTTTTTCTAAACTTTCTTTAATTTTTACTTCCAATATCAAGCCATCAAGTAGAATGTAAGCATCAGCAATAGTAGTATTTATGAAAGAACCCTTACATTCATTGTCTAAAAAGAGTTTAGAAGTTTCAGACAATCCTTTATAAAATATGTGCATGAGCATCCAATCTCTAATACCATGTTCCATTCCATAAGCTATACCTCTAAACCTTTCCCAAGTTTTAACCAAGGTTTCTTCCTTATTTTGTTTAAAGGTGATAACTATTTCTCTCATATTATAAACCATGGCTGAAAAACAAAACCTCTCAATGAAAGCAGCTTTCAAATTAAACCAATTGCTAAAATTCCCAGGTGGCCATTTTAATATCCAATCTAGAGCTTTTCCAGCCAAGGAATAAGGAAAAAGCTTTACTTTGATCACATTAGCATTGGCATGAATCAGGTTTAATTCTTTGCATCTTTCATTAAATTTACTAAGATGTTGAAGAGCATCTTCTTTCGGTTTCCCAGAAAAACGATTTTCAAAAATCAATTTAGTGACATTAGGATCTATCTCAAATTCTTTAACAGGGAAATTCCTATCTTGAGGAAAATTCTTAACACTAAATGGCCAAAAAGTTCTTTTCTCCATTGAGCAAGTTTTTATGTGTTTTAATTTTTTATGCAAAACTGAAAGTAAAATGACACTAATGCAACTCGAAATAACAAATGCAACACAAAATGCAAAACTGAATATAAAATGCAAACCGAAATATAAAGATGATATGCAAGACAAGAACAAAACAAAATAAAATGATTGTAGGTAAAGATGGATAAGATGATGCTCACGTAGGTGCAACCTCCCCAAGCTTAGGTTGTTACACAAGTTGGTGATGAAGTTGACTTGATGTGAGTGATCCTTGGATAAACCTTTCAGCTATGGTTCCCCGGCAACGGCGCCAGAAAACGTCTTGATGGCCCTTCACGTAGTTACCTGCGTGAAAAGTAAATGGGTTAGGTTGAGACTCCAAGTGCAGAGTGTATGTAGTAGTGGAAGACAGTTTTCCCCACGAGGGGTGACTCGAGGGTTTAATATCGAACTCTCGGGGAACCAGTATTTCAGGTGTTATCTCCTTATCCTTCTCTTGAGAACCTGCAACAAAATAAATTGTTTTGTGCCCTCAACCTCACCAAGTGGTTGTCAAGCACAAGGTGTGAGAATGATAATAAAATAAATATGCAAACAGTAGTAAATATGCAATGATGGTAAAATAAATATGCAAGGATGATGGTAGTAATGATAAATGATATTTTTGGGTTTTTTATGATGAATGCAAGATGTAAAAGTGTTTTTGTATTTTCGGATTTAATAATGGCAGCAAACAAAAGTGGTGATAAAAGTGTTGGAAAGGTGTTTCTTATGATTAAAAATGGACCGGGGTTCATGGTTTCACAAATGCACTCTCTCTTGATAACGTGGTAGACAATGGAACACTAAAATTAACATGTAAGATGGCAAGACATGGTTTGACAAGTTATTAATAATATGGGCATCACGTCCTAACATAGAGATCTCAAGTATAAGTTGTTCTCTCTCTTATGCTCCACCAAGATGCGAACTAAATCATAACACCTTAGTAATTAAGATAAATCAGAGCATAGCAATAAGTTCAATGACATGAAGTTAAAATAAGAACATGCTAGATCTAGTCATGGAGATAGTGGCCAAGGTCACATCCACTCTCCGGTAGCATGGTATTTTTGTTTATCCCTAGTGAGGCAACAAAGTAAGGTAGAAAACCCAAGTGGATCGCAGAACTTTCTCTCACGTTCACTGCACTAGCCACCCCCCGTTACTCCAACTAATGCACACGTTCCCCCTCACATGCTCTCATAAACATGCTTGATCATGACAAGTAAATAAGAACGGGGTACATAATATGCATCTACTTTCATAACTGAAACAAAACCATTGCAATCTCAAACATGTATTAACTCATAATAAAGATCCACCACAAAGGAATTACATAGATGACCGTAATCATGTTCAGCAGCTCATACGGTACTAATTAGTGAAGCTCATAGAGAGGAGAGATACATAAGTTACTTCCACAAACCCATAGTCCAGGGGTGGACTACTCCCTCTTCATCATGGTGTCGGTGGAGATGTTGTTGGAGGAAGGAGACCACACCGGCAGCGCCCCGCCGGAGTTTTCCCCCTCCAATCTTCAGCTCCAGGTCTCTGTTTCGTGGTTTCTGTGTTTCGGTGGCGCTCCCTTTCGCGAAAGCCCTGGGGGGTCTATATATAGTCGTTTTTAGGTCAAGACGAAGCTTCGGGAAGAAAGATCGACGGCAGCGGAGGCCCGAGGGCCAGTTTGGTGGGTCCCACGCGGTCAGGGAATCTGGTCGCGTGGGCCCACCCCTTTCGGCCTTCTGGTCTCCGTTTCTTTGATTGCTTTGCGCCTACGTTTCGTTCCTTCCAAAAAAGTGATCCCCGTAAAATCTTAGGTCATTTGGACGTCGTTTGGGTCCCTGAAACATCAAAATATAGAAAAAAGGGTTTTCTGACAGCGCAGGGTTAATTCCAGAAAAATAGAGAAGTTGTTAATTATCCCCAAAACTCAATGTAAATCATGAATATAACCCTTATATGATGCAAATATCATGGAATAACATGTAATAAAATGTAAAGTTCATGTATCAATTTTACATGCATCAACGGGGAGTGATAGGAAAATACCATACCACTTTTCGAGGAACTTTCTTGTCCCCAGTACTCTTGTACCGTCCTTGGCCGCACACCGGACATGTGGTTATGTCCTTGTACTCGCCCCGATAAATTGCGCAATCATTGATACAGGCGTGGTATTTAACGTGCGGTAGGTCAAGAGGGCACACGACTTTCTTGGCACCCTCGATACTAGTTGGCAATGTGTTCCCCTCGGGAAGATGATCGTGCATGAATTTCAAGTTCTTGGTGAAGCTCACGTCGGTCCATCTGTTTTCCGCCTTCATCTTCAGAGCATCAAGCGTTACTTGCAAGCGCGTATCCTGTGGTCGGCACCCAGGATACAACGGAGTCTTCCTGTCTATCTCCATTTGCGCCAGCTTGGCTTTCTCTCTGGCTGCAGCTCTGGCGTTGCTCGTCTCCTTGAGGAGCAGTTCTTGAACATGAGAGTCCTGCAAGGCCGACATTAGCGGGTTCTGCGTGTTCGCGTCTTCTCCACCACCATCTACTCCTTCATCCTGACCATCTTGTCCGGCCGCCCTCGTCTTCATGCGCACCATTTGCTGTCGGCACCTCGTTGAAGCCTAGCATGAAACCGCGCCTGAGCAGGTGATCCTCCAATTGTCCGGAATCAGGGTCGATCCAGCTCACGAGTTTGCATTTTCGACACGGACATTTTATCTGGCACCTGTTGCACCGAATCATTTCCGCCTTCGCTTCTTCCTTATATCTACTGATTCGACTGGAGCTCATCATGACGACCATGGTTGCCTACGCGGTATACATAGAGCAGAAACGAGAAACGAATCACACATGCATGTTCGACGGAAAAATTCGGCATGACTTCTCTTGAAAGTAGGACGTATGGGTGGTGCAAAAATTTGCCGAAATGGAAATGAATCCACATTTTGGCAAACATCCATGCACCACGCCGGCGCAAGCAATAAAAAAAAGCAACAACATGCAAATATCCATGCACACCACAGAAGCTTCATGTATAAACATTGTCTCGCCATCGTGCAAACCGCGACGTCAAGCGCTTCACCTAGAAGAAACATCCATACATGTACACCGCCGGCCACACACAAAACATGCATATGCATGTCCTTCCAACAATACTCACCTAGTAGATTCGTTACCGAGACATGACCGTGGTCGATGAGAGAGAGTGTGTGGTGTTGGAGAGAAAATAGTGGAGAAAAAGATGTATTGGGAGAGGAGGAGAGTGTATATGGAGGCTCTCCCCAAGCCCTCACCAATTATCTATCAAACAAAGTAGGTTTAACTAAAAGAAATGGAGAAAAGTATGGGCAAAATGGGATGAGAGGGAGGAGGAGGACCAGTTGGGTGGGGGAAGGGAGAAGGCCAACAATGGGGGTGGTAGGTAGGGGATGCTACCTTTTGTAGATCTGGAACATTGATTCTGTGGCGCGTGCATCCCCATGCGCCACAGAATATGTCCTTTCTGTGGCGCAAGAGACTTGGTGCGCCACAGAAATGCTGATTTCTGTGGCGCACCCAGGCCCATGCGCCACAGAAAGTTCATCCACCCAATCATTGTGGGCGGGGCCCAGCTTATTTCTGTGGCGCATGGGTCGGGATGCGCCATAGAAAAGCTGGTTTCTGTGGCGCATCCAGACCCATGCGCCACAGAAATGGGTGGTGGGCATCGAATTCAAACGTGGGTGGTGGGGCCCACGATATTTCTGTGGCGCATGAGTCTGCATGCGCCACAGAAATGGCATATTCAGTGGCGCATGGCCATCGCATGCGCCACAGAAATCTGTGGCGCACCGCAGGGGATGCGCCACTGATAAACTTCTGTGGCGCACCGAAAAAAGGTGCGCCACAGAATGTTGATCCACCTATAGCTAGTTTCCTAGTAGTTGGTGTTAAACATTGTTTAATTATTATGATTTAGTGTTGGTGTATAAGAAGATGGTTAATTAGGAAGCTTGTATAAAATTGAGTTTAATTAAGTTAAAATTGTGGTTGGAATCGTAATTCGATCACGACTATCGAGTTTAATCAAGTGGAAATGGTGTAGGATATGTTTTATCCTGTTTACTGTTAGTGGATCAGGCCATATTTAATGAACAACTTATTATTATAAAATCATTAATCGAACTGAGGGGCCACTTAGTGCTCTTTATCTCAGACCGGCCCTAGATTCAATATTGATGTATACCAATGCAATATGAGTCTACAACCTAATAAATACAGTATTATATGATACCACAAATATGTTACTACCCATTGTGGAGTTAGTAACATAGACTAGTATCATGTGCATGATACTAGTATATGATACTCCCCATTGTGACTAGTCTAATCATCTCACCCTGTCTGACTCAAATGCGATACAAATCGCTTTAATTTTTTACCAGCCCATCAAATCTGTCAGCGCGGTAACGGTCAAAACGTTTGATAGTGAGAGAGATTGCGCTCAATTTGTGATGACTCATTAAACCTGTCAGCGCAGTAACAAACCTGTCAGCGCAATAACGGTTAAATCGTTTGTCTTCACGGAAACGCTCAGTCTAGCCATTCGCGAGGTTTGTTTAGAATGAGAAAGATAAAAGTGATAAAAATTTAAAGTGGTACAAAACTGAGCAGTACTAAGTGAACTGGGGAATAAAAAAGGATAACCAAAATCGAAAAGGGCTAAGAGTGCACCAAACGCACATTAAGCAACTCAAATGTTTATTGGTTGCCACGAGCACGGCGTGTCATTTTTCTTTTAATGCTAAAGCAATCGGGCAATGATATATCTTGTGTAGAAAAACTGGGGACATCGACTCATGCAACCACCATCAAAACTTTTCACAAAATAATGTAATCACTGTGGGTGGAGTAGCTGACGGATTGATCTCAGAATGTGCATAAACGAGCAAGAGGATGCGATCCAGCTCATGCATGCCAATTAGCATAATTGATAACAACCACTCTCGTGAGAAGATCGATATGGTGTCCGGAAGCATGCCATTGCAACGGAAGAAGGTATGCGTGATCGGCGCCGGCATGGCCGGGCTGGCGGCAGCGCGAGAGCTCCGGCGGGAGGGCCACAACGTGACAGTGCTGGAGCAGAGCGGCGACGTTGGCGGGCAGTGGCTGTACGATCTGAGCCGCGACGTCGCCGACCTGCTCGGCGCCAAGGAGCCCGTGAAGCAGCATATACGCGTCCCTTCGGCTCATTAGCGCCAGGGAGAACATGGGCTTCACCGACTTCAGCTTCGTGCCCAAGGACGGCCGCGACCAACGCCGCTTCCGGGGCCACCGTGAGGTGTACCTCTACCTCAAGGACTTCTGCGACGCGTTCGGGCTCATGGAGCTCATTGTAGGTGAGCTCTAAGTTCAAGATGGAAGGTTGGCTTAATTAAGCCAGCCTTCCATCATGTTAGGTTAGTTGCTTATAGGTTTAGAGTTCATGATTGTAGTCAAAGTGTAATAGGTGATATTACATGAAGCCAATGTGTGTTAGATATGATTGTAGTCAAATTGTAAAAAACGGTGATATTATTGTATACCAATGTAATGATGGCATTTGTTCTATATTATGAATTGAATAACGTTTTAGTGCATTGTGCAATCAGCCTATCATGTATTATGGTATATAACCGAAATAAGAGAAAATCTCAGTGCAAACGGGTAGATGGAAAACTCCATATCTGATGAAGGAAAACTAAATCAACGGAGGTCTGCGCGTAACCGTTGCCAAATGGAGACCTCATCGGAAACGGTTTTTCGCCTCCATTACCGATGAGGGCCTTCACATCAGCCACGGGGGCGGGACGCGGACCCTTTTTCCGTTGCCGATGGGGTTTTTTGGCCCGTTTCCGATGTGTCGTTCTGTACTAGTGCAATACGATTTACAAACACACTGAAATAGTTACCAATGCACTCATCAAGTCCTGCGATCATGTATAATAAATTTTAACCGACATTCAAATCATGAATATATATAGCGCTAACAAATCTCGCCGCACCTCGGCGGGTATCGTTTAGTTTATTAAGGAGTCACACACAAGTGTCACTTGTCTGCGAAAGTGGCTGACGTCTGTGATGACTCACTAATGAGTAAGTCTGCAACAGCACTGAAATATACATGTAAACAAATATGGAACTACTACGTACGGACATAGACGATAATTGTGGAATTAAGACACGCCACGCCATGTAATATGCAGTGGAATCAATCGCAGGCTGAGCTGGGTGATCACTGTGCTTGTTCACCAAGGCCGCCAAGTGACTGCATTTGAGCACCAAGAGCGGCAGCAGGTTGTGCAGCCATGTGGCGCCAGGCCTCGGCACCCTTGCGGATGGAGTCGGTGTCTTGGTAGTCGTCGCGGAAGGTCTCGAGATTGTCAACCATGTTGGCGAACGATGCCACCAGCAGCTCGTAGTTCCATTTCTCCACGCGTGGGAAGTCGCAGTACTTGTCCCCGAACTCATCCATGTACTGCAAATTCATAATCTAAGGAATTAACAAACAATTAATGCAACCGAATTGAATCCGATCGTGAGGGTTAATAATTCAGCAGTTGTAAACTAATCAGTACCGTGGTGTCAAACAAGCAGAGGTCGTGGGTGTACTTCTTGGGCACGCCGGCGGCCTCGCAGGCGCGGTAGCACTCCTCCACGGACCGCATCATCTCCTCCTCCGGCGGCAGCGTCCTCCTGCCGGACAGCACCTGCGCCACCCACTTCGCCTGCGCCTCGAAGAACCAAGGCGCGAACACCCTGATCGGTATGCCGATGAAGGAGAGCGACGGCGCCAGCGACGGCGGGAACACGTGCTCGAACAGCGGGCCCACGCGGTTGTCGTCGACGGTGACCGCGCCCGCCGTGTCAAGAAACGGGAACGAGTAGTCGTACCCAGTGCAGTAGATGACGGTGTCGGCGACGACGCTGGAGCCGTCGCCGAACACCAGCCGCCCGTCGTCGCACAGACGCTCCAGATGCAACTGAACGTGCAGGCTGGCGCTGTGCTTGGCGAGCACCTTAGCGAGCCCCGGGGTCACCTCCTTCATGGACTGGGCGACGAGGTGCACCTCCTTGGCCACCTTGCGGACCTCCATGGCGATGTCCTTGCCGCTCTCCCCGGACCCGACCACCACCACCACCTCGCCCCGGAACGGCTCCGGCGTCCTGTATGAGTGGCTGTGCATCTGCCTCCCACTCCACGCCTCCATACCTTCGATGCTCGGCACTCTCGGCTGCGAGTAGTGGCCGTTCGCCACCACCACGGCATCGAACACCTCCTCATCCAAGTCACCACATTCCCCGAGGCCTACGGATCTCACCGCCCATTGCCGCGTCGTGGGCTCCATGGAAACACGCAGGACGCGAGTGTTGAGCCTGACGGACTCCATGAGCCCGAAGGCGTCGCAGAAGTCCTTGAGGTAGAGGTACACCTCGTGGTGGCCCGGGAAGCGGCGTTGGTCGCGGCCGTCCTTGGGCGCGAAGCTGAAGTCGGTGAAACCCATGTTCTCCCTCGCGCTGATGAGCCGAAGGGACGCGTATATGCTGCTGTGCACCTTCACGGGCTCCTCGGCGCCGAGCGGGTCGGCAACGTCGCGGCTCGGATCGTACAGCCACTGCCCGCCCACATCGCCGCTCTGCTCCAGCACGGTCACGTCGTGGCCCTCCCGCCGGAGCTCCCGCGCCGCCGCCAGCCCGGCCATGCCGGCGCCGATCACGCAGACCTTCTTACGTTGCAATGGCATGCTTTCGGACACCATGTCGATCTTCTCACGAGTGGTTGTTATCAATTATGCTAATTGGCATGCATGAGCTCGATCGCATCCTCTTCCTCGTTTATGCACATTCTGAGATCAGTCCGTCAGCTACTCCACCCACAGTGATTGCATTATTTTGTGAAAAGTTTTGATGGGGTAGTTGCATGAGTTGATGCCCCCCAGTTTCTATACACCAGAGATATGATTAGCCGATAGCTTTAGCATTAAAAGAAATATGACACGCGGTGCTCGTGGCAACCAAATTGGACATAGTGCTCGTATCTATTTGAGCTGCTTAATGTGCGTTTGGTGCAATCACTCTTAGCCTTTTCGATTTGGGTTTATTTATTTTCAGGGTCCCGTTCGGTTAGTATTATTCAGTTTTGCTCCATTCTTTTAACTTTTCTCACTTTGTCCTCCTCATTCTAAACCAACCTCTTGAATGGCTAGACGGAGTGTTTCCGTCGAGCCATACGCTTAACTGACCGTAATCTCTCTCGTTTGACATGCTTGGACCATTACTCCGCAGACAACTTTGATGGACTTCTCCAAGCTGACAGCGGTCTCTCTCGCTGTCAAGCCACAAGGGGTGGAATGTTTAGTCACATCTCTCACCACTTTGCAGTGTGTCCGGCCAGTTTATAAATCTTAATGTGGCGCAGGCATTTATAAATATTGAATCTAGGGGCCGACCTGAGATAAAGAGCCCTCAGATAGGGCATCTCTGTTTCTGTTAATGATTTTTTTATGGATGGTTGTGATCGAAATTAGTTTTCGGTATCATTTCAACTTAAGTAAACTCGATTTCATAAACCCTTCTGAATCAAACAAGCTCTGATCCACTAACAGTAAACCAACTTAATTAAAAATGATGAAATCACAGCCATCACCATTTCCAATTGTACACGTATCCTTAGTACACATTGAACATACAAACCCATTACTCGCTAAGCCCGAGGGTGGCGCATAGTGTTAGTTAGGTAGGTGTTTGTTATGTATCCTTCTCTCGCCGAAGTGACCTTAACATGCCTATGTGATAAGGATCAACGTGATCTAAAAAGATTTTAAGCCCAATCTTTCACGGCAAACCAAGAACAGCAACGTTGGATCAATGAAATCAATCCCACGCAATGCGCAAACAACAGATCGAAACGATCAGCAATCAAAAACAAGCAACACCTCGATACGGTGACCCATCTTGGGACGAACCTCACGATAAATTTAATCTCCAATTCTAGTCTAGGCATACATGGCGGCTGCCGAACCCCTTTATATGGGTGACTCAAAACCTAACTCGGTTGGACAGGCCCTCACCGAACCTAACACAAACTCAAACTGGCTGAACCCAAACATGGTTCGAACCAACTAAAATAAAACACACGGAAATAAAAGAGCATACTACGTGGAACACCTCAACCTCCATGGCATGTCTCTAGCTTGGCGGAGTCCTGAACGTGGGCTTCACCTCATCTTCTGGAGGGATGGCAAAACTGAAAGTTCCAACAATAAGAATAAATGGAGGCGGTGGTGCAGTGGTAGAAATAGGTATTCTCCCCTCATCATTCCCCCCCCCCCCCCCCCCCAACTTGAGAGGAAACCGTCCTCGGTTTCAACTTGACACTTGGAACCTTCTTCTTCACAGCGACGACATTCACTTTGATATCCTTGTCACACATAGGCTGCAGCACATGACGCTTCCAAGGAATAAACATTGGTACGCCCATTATGAACAGAATGTCGAGCAAACTGCCACGGTCGGCCTAACAGCACGTGACATGCATCCATAGGCAACACATCGCAGACCACCGTGTCCTCATAATTACCTACAAAAAATTTCAGACGTGCCTTATGAGTTACCTTCAGCTTGCCTGAATTATACAACCACTCAACGCAATGTGGCTGCGGATGCTTCCATGTAGGTAATGACAACGAATCAACCAAGCTCTTGCTGACTATATTGGTGTAGCTGCCACCATCCACAATCAGCTTGCAACTGGTATCTTTGACAGTGCATTGGGTCTGAAAAATATTCCAGCGCTGCCCTTGTCCCTCTATGCGGTTTTCTGGCACATGTTGCACCATCAAACTCTTGCAATTAGGAGCAGCATCCTCAGGCACGTCAACCTTGTTGTCATCAGATTTCTCACTAGAAGGCTCATCAATCGTCTCCTCATCGCTAGCAGAAATATAGCCATCTTGTGTGCGCATCACCCTCTTAGCATTAGGGCATTCACGCCTCATGTGTCCTCGGCCTCCACAAGTAAAACACTCAATATGAGCGGTGGACTGAGAAGACGTGGCCTTAGACACTCTAGATTTTGGCGCCTCGAGAGAAATATTAATGGAGCGTGTAGAAAATGCAGGCTTAGCACTATAACCAGCAGCCTCGCTATTGGAACGACGCCATGTAGGAGCAGGGGTTGTAGCTTGGCGTCGATTGAGTTGTTGCTCCGCACGCTCAGCTTGGTGCACAAGGTCCTGAATATCATAATAGAGAACCATCTCCACACGATCTTGCACCTCAATATTCAGCCCATAAAAGAACCGAGACATAGTGGCCTCCGGGTCCTCATGTGTTCCTTTACGTATCATGAGCAACTCCATCTCCTTATAATATTCATCCACTGATTTATTACCTTGAGTGAGCCGCTGCAATTTATTGTGCATATCTCTCTTATAGTGCTCAGGAACAAAATGACGTCGCATGATCTCTTTCATACCTGTCCACGTCGTCGGCCTTGTACGCATACGCAGAATTTGACTCCACCAAATTAGCACATAACCGGTGAATTCAACTGCAGCAAGTTGGAGTCTCTTCTCCTTAGCATAATGGTGGGAAGCAAAAATCGGATCCATACGCATCTCCCACTACAAATAATCCTCAGGACCGCGGTCACCGGAAAATGGAGGGATGGACAATTTGATACGTCCAATACCACCGTCATCAACGGGAACACGAGCAGCATGCCCAACACTATCACGAGCTTGTGGCTGAACTTGACGAGCACCTGCAAGACAAGCATTGATACGTCCATTTTGCATCACTATTTTATATCATAATTTGTCATTATCTATCCTTATATTTCATATTAATACATGATACTTATGTTATTTTGCCTTATTTTGCATGTTTGATGATTATTGGGAATTATCCTTCCGGAGTCAGGTTTCTGCTGGAAAAAGCGTCGTCAAGTCAACATATCAGCGGAACTCCAAAAATCACGAAACCAATTCTGGGGGTCTTATAATGTCAGATGCCGGAGGCAGCCAAAAGGAGGCAGCCAGGTGGGCCAGGTGGGCCCCACGCCACACCTGGGCGCGGCTGGCCTGTGGGCCGCGCCCAGCTATGGCGTGGCCACCTGGGTCCACCCCCCAGGTTGCCTCTTCGCGTATATCTGCCTCCCGAAAACCTAAGCACGGGGGGTACGTCCACGAAATATTCCGCCGCCTCCACGGGACGGAAACCACCGAGAGAGAAAGAGCTCTCTGGCAGGGAGATCCTGCCGGGGAAATTCCCTCCCGGAGAGGGGAAATCATCGCCATCGTCATCGTCATCACGCTGGACTTCATCGGGATCATCATCACCATCATCCACTGCGCCATCACCATCATCTCCACCGACTCCACATCCATCTTGCTGTAACATCTAGGGCTGTACCTTGTCTAGTTCATTGGGGAGACTCTCCCGGTGTTGATTACTCCTTGTTATTGATGCTATTGAGTTTGTTTGGTGGATTAGTGTTCATGTCCAGATTGTTATTCATTGCCATATCATCTCTGATCATGATCCATATGATGTCTTGTGAGTAGTTTGTAGTTCTTGAGGACATGGGGAAGTCATGTTGTTAGTAGTGAAATAATGCTGCGTTAATATTTAATGGTTTGATATTTAAGTTGTGGTGTCATTCTTCTAGTGGTGTCATGTGAACGTCGACTACATGACACTTCACCTTTATGGGCCTAGGGGAATGCATCGTGTACCTAGCTTGCTAGTTGAGGGGTTGCCGGAGTGACAGAAACCTGAACCCCCGTTAGTAAGATAGTGCACGAGGGAGCGTAGGGTCTCAGAGTTTAAAGCTGTGGTTAGATTTATCTTAATTACTTTTCTGCATTCGCGGATGCTTGCAGGGGGTATAATCACAAGTGCGTATTAGTCCTAGGAAGGGCGGTGCGTTAGCATAGATTCACCCACACAACACTTATCAAAACAATGAAGATTAACCAGTTGCACGAAGCGAAAGCACTTGACGAAATTCCCATGTGTCCTCAGGAACATTTGTCTCTTATAAGTAACACACTCGGCTTGTCCTTTGCACTCAAAAGGATTGGGCCACTCGCTGCATTTGTTGCCGCGCTCGTTTATTTACTTGCACTGTTTTTACCTGCTGTTTCGAATACTACTGAAAACCTGTCTGCTAGCTTTTACAGTGAATTCTTGATCAAAACTACTTGCCAGCACCTTCTGCTCCTCGTTGGGTTCGACACTCTTATTTATCGAAAGTACTGCGATACACCCCCTATACTTGTGGGTCATCAAGACTATTTTCTGGCGCCGTTGCCGGGGAGTGAAGCGCTATTGGTAAGGAAATTGGTAAGGAAATTATTTACTGTAATGACTGTTATGGAGTCAAATCCATTTGGTTCGCTGTTTGGGAGGACTACTACCACTGCTACGGTAGTAGATGATCCTCCATCTGCTGAGATTGTTCCATTTAAAATACCTACGAAAATTGTTGGACGTATTATGGATAACCGCTATGATGGAACTGTTCATCCTGGTAATCATTTGCTTTATATACATGAACTATGCGGTTTGTTCAAGTGTGCAGGTATTTCGATGGACATTATTAAAAGGAAATTATTTACTCTGTCGCTGGATGGCAGAGCTGCTGAATGGTATAGTCTGCTGAAGAATGGTCCTTCATTGAGCTGGGCTGAAATTGTCCCTCTCTTTTATTACAAGTTTTATCCTCCAAGTGAGATTCATAAGGATCGGAATTCTATATTCACTTTTTGGCCTTATGAGGGAGAAAGTATTGCCCAAGCTTGGGGGAGATTGAAATTATTAATGCTCAAATGCCCTGTTCATGGGATTCCAAGTAATATTGTCATCAATAACTTTTATGCAAGACTTTCCTATCATGATAAAGATTTATTGGACACTTCTTGTTCTTGGTCATTCACTCGTATGAAGGATGAAGATAAATGGGATCTTCTTGATCGTATCCAGGAAAATACTGAAGGATGGGAGAACGACAAAGGTAGGGAGTCAGGTATAAATTATGATTTCGAATGCATTAAATCCTTTATGGAGACTGATAGTTTTCGTAATTTTAATGCTACTTATGGTCTTGATTCTCAAGTTGTTGTTAATTACTTTAAGGCCTTTGCCTCGTATCTCGATATTCCTAGACAAGGTTGGGAAAAGTATCATGAACCTTATGAAGATAATGCTAATTTTGCTCTTGCTAAAAATGTTGAAGTTCAAACTGTTGATCGCATTATACCAGAACCCTATATTGAAAAAATACCTTTTCCTGTTAAAGTAAAAGAACACTCTATTTTGGCTAGTGTGGTTAGCAAAAGTGAACGTAAACCTAGGGAACCTGATGAGCAAATTAGTGTAGAACATGAAGTAGCTATGGTTAAGGAACTTGTAACTGAAAATGTAGAAGGAGGTCATATTGTGTTTTGTGAAGAAGCTTCTAACATGGTTACACATCCTAAAAGAGCTCGAAAGCCTAGTGTTCCTGTGCTTTCTGTTAAAATAGGTGAGCATTGTTATTATGGTCTCTGTGATATTGGTGCTAGTTCCAGCGCTATCCCTTATGCTCTCTACAAGGAAATCAGGAAGGAAATTGATCCTTGCGAATTGGAAGATATTGATGTGGTTATTCAGCTTGCTAATAGGGAAACTATCTGTCCAGTTGGCATTGTCAGAGATGTTGAAGTTTTATGTGGTAAGACTAAATACCCTGCTGATTTCTTAGTTCTCGGTTCTGCTGCTAGTGACTCTTGTCCTATTATTTTTGGTAGACCTTTCCTGAATACTTGTGGTGCTATTATTGACTGTCAAAAAGAGAAAAATTTACTAGATTCGATGGAGAGTCTTATGAGTTTAATTTTTCAAAATTTGCTAAGAATCATTATGAACCTGAAATGCCTAATGAGAACTTTCAAGTTGAACAGCTTGCTTCTATTGCTGTTGGTCCTAACAATGCTTTGCAGCAATTTTTGGAAGACCACGAAAGTGAAGTTTTTGCAGAAGAAAGAAGGGAGATTGACGACATCTTTCTGCGTCAACCTCAAATGCTTAGGCATGATTTACCTGTGGAGGACCTGGGAATTGCGCCCCCTCCTAAAGAAGACCCTGTTTTTGATCTTAAGCCTTTACCTGATAATCTTAAGTATGTTCATATTGATGATAAGAAAATATATCCTGTTATTATTAGTTCTAAACTTTCAGGAGATGAAGAAGCAAAATTATTGCAAGTTCTGAAGAAACATAGAGGCGCAATGGGCTATACTCTTGATGATTTAAAAGGGATTTCTCCTGCTATATGTCAGCATGCTATTAATATTGAGCCTGATGCCAAGCCTGTTGTTGAGCATCAACGTCGTTTAATTCCTAAGATGAAGGAAGTGGTAAGAAATGAGGTATTAAAACTTCTTGAAGCAGGTATAATTTATCCTATTGCTGATAGTAGATGGGTTAGTCCTGTTCATTGTGTTCCTAAGAAAGGAGGAATAACTGTTGTGCCTAATGAAAATGATGAGCTTATTCCTCAGAGAGTTGTAGTTGGTTATAGAATGTGCATTGATTTTCGTAAGGTCAATAAGGTTACTAAGAAAGATCATTATCCTTTGCCTTTTATTGATCAGATGTTAGAAAGGTTGTCTAAGAAAACTCATTTTTGTTTCCTTGATGGTTATTCTGGTTTTTCCCAAATAGCTGTTAGAAAGGAAGATCAGGAGAAAACCACTTTTACCTGTCCTTATGGTACTTATGCTTATAGACGTATGCCTTTTGGTTTATGTAATGCTCCTGCTACTTTTCAGAGATGCATGTCTGCTATTTTTCACGGTTTTTGTGAAGAAATTGTGGAAGTCTTCATGGACGATTTCTCCGTCTATGGAACTTCTTTTGATAACTGTTTGCACAATCTTGACAAAGTTTTGCAGAGATGTGAAGAAACCAATCTTGTTCTTAATTGGGAGAAATGCCATTTTATGGTTAATGAAGGCATTGTTCTTGGGCATAAAATTTCTGAAAGAGGTATTGAAGTTGATAGAGCTAAAGTGGAAGCAATTGAGAAAATGCCATGCCCCCGAGATGTGAAAGGTATTCGTAGTGTTCTTGGTCATGCTGGTTTTTATAGAAGGTTTATTAAAGATTTCTCTAAAATTTCAAAGCCACTTACCAATCTTCTTCAAAAGGATGTTCCATTTGTTTTTGATGACGAGTGTAAAGAGGCATTCGAAATTTTGAAGAAGGCTTTAATAACTGCTCCTATTGTTCAACCACCAGACTGGACTTTACCATTTGAAATTATGTGTGATGCTAGTGATTTTGCTGTAGGTGCTGTTTTAGGACAGCGAGTAGATAAAAAGTTAAATGTTATTCATTATGCTAGTAAGACTCTTGATGCAGCTCAAAAGAATTATGCTACTACTGAGAAGGAATTTTTAGCAGTAGTGTTTGCTTGTGATAAGTTTAGACCTTATATTGTTGATTCTAAGGTAACTATTCATACTGATCATGCTGCTATTAAATACCTTATGGATAAGAAGGATGCTAAGCCTAGACTTATTAGATGGGTTCTCCTGTTACAAGAGTTCGATTTGCATATTGTTGATAGAAAAGGTGCTGAAAATCCTGTTGCTGATAATCTGTCTAGATTAGAAAATATAATGCATGATCCTATTCCTGTTGATGACAATTTTCGAAATGAGCAGTTGGCTTCTATAAAGGTAAATTCGAATGATTGTCCCTGGTATGCTGATTATGCTAACTTTATTGTTGCCAAGTATTTGCCTCCAACTTTTACTTATCAGCAAAGGAGGAAATTCTTCTGTGACTTGAGGCATTATTTTTGGGATGACCCACATTTATATAGAGAAGGAGTTGATGGTATTATGAGAAGATGTGTTCCAGAGCATGAGCAGAAGGAAATATTGGATAAATGCCATGGTAGTGCTTATGGAGGACATCACGCCGGAGACAGAACTGCACAAAAGGTTCTACAATCAGGTTTTTATTGGCCTACTCTTTTTAAAGATGCAAGAAAATTTGTTTTGACCTGTGATCAATGTCAGAGAGTTGGGAATATTAGTAGACGTAATGAGATGCCTATGAATTATTCTCTTGTTATTGAACCTTTTGATTGTTGGGGATTTGACTTTATGGGTCCTTTTCCCGCTTCAGATGGTTATACTCATATTCTAGTTGCTGTTGATTATGTTACTAAGTGGGTAGAGGCTATACCAACCTCTAGTGCTGATGGTAAGACTTCCTTAAAAATGCTTAAGGATGTTATTTTCTCGAGGTTTGGTGTGCCTAGATATCTCATGACTGATGGTGGTTCACACTTTATTCATGGTGGTTTTAGAAAAACTCTTGCTAAATATGGTGTCAATCACAGAATTGCTTCACCGTATCATCCTCAAACTAGTGGTCAAGTAGAGTTATCAAATAGAGAAATTAAGTTGATTTTGCAAAAGACTGTCAATAGGTCTAGAAAGAATTGGGCTAGAAAGCTTAATGATGCTTTGTGGGCTTATAGAACAGCATATAAAAATCCTATGGGCATGTCTCCTTATAAAATGGTTTATGGAAAAGCTTGTCATTTACCTCTAGAATTAGAACACAAGGCCTATTGGGCAATCAAAGAGCTTAATAGAGATTTCAAATTAGCTGGTGAGAAAAGGTTGCTAGAGTTAAGCTCTCTAGATGAATGGAGAAGTGAAGCATATGAAAATGCTAAACTTTTCAAAGAGAAAGTTAAGAGATGGCATGACAAGAGAATTTTAAAAAGAGAATTTTGCATAGGTGATAAAGTTTTATTGTATAGGTCTCGTCTCAGATTTTTTGCAGGAAAATTACTCTCAAAATGGGAAGGACCTTACATTGTGGAAGAAGTTTATCGTTCTGGTGCAATAAAAATTAATTCACTTGACGGTGACAAACCTCAAGTTGTTAATGGGCAGAGACTTAAACATTATATTTCTGGAGAATCTTATAATGAAAATGTTGATATTATTCAAATGGTATCTCCGGAGGAATTTATTAAAACTCAGAAACAGGAAACTGCAGAGTCTGATTTGAAGTAGGTATGAGTTTCGGTAAGAAAAAGTCCGCGTTTTACTTCGAAACTTTTATATTAGTTATTTTTATACAATTTTGGAAATATCAAGACGAATAAGTGCCGGAGGAGGTGCCCGAGGGCACCACGCCACAGCAGGGCGCGGGCCCCACCTGGGCCGCGCCCAGCTATGGCGTGGTCGCCTCGGAGACCCCCTCCGACTCCGCTTCGCCCTGTGCTTTCCTTTTCACGCGTTATTTTCTGCTATATATTTACCCGGATCTCCCGAGGTCCGTATCTCGTGTTTTCGTCGCGTTTGTTTTCGAGCTGTTTCTGCCAGGGTTGTAGAAGTCTAGAGCACCATGGTCGCCTCCAACAACCCTGACAAGGAGGGCCTGAAGAAAGATCTGAAAGACCAAGATGCTGAGGAGGAGAAGGAGAAGACTGAAGCTGTCGGTGAAGAAGAGGAAGATCCAAGTCCTATTCCCACCGCTACCGTTGCAAGCATCGGAGTGGTGCAGAACAAGCCCAGGGCCAGGCAGGGCGCGAGGATGAGCACTGGTGGGAGAGTTCCTCGTCGCTTCCTAGCTCCAAGAACACTTCCTTCAGATACCAAAAGGCCTTTTCACACTCTCATCCATAAGTATCCCTTTGAAAAAGTTCCAGAATCAGAATTGCCCAGTAGCTGGGATATGGATCGTTCTGACCATGCAGGAAAAGGGAGCTCCAAAGCTGAAGAGAAGTGGGGTAACAACTCCAAAAGCTGGGATTCACCCTCTGACAGGATGATGAACCGCATTGAGCAGAATTCAGAGCTTGTCCGCACCCTCATTGGTAGAGTTGATGAGTTAATGGAGCTTGCCGAGAAGCTCATTAGAGGGGCGCCACCACCATCACCGCCAAGGGAGTAATTCACCATGGGTAACAACACACTCCCAGCTTGTTTCAAGCTTGGGGGGGGGTGTTTTCAGTATCACCATCTTTATCTTTATCTTTATCTTTATATTTTTGCTTAGTACCATGAGTAGAGAAGTTATCATATGAGATAGTTTGCAATGTGGAGTATCACTCCTTAGTTGGTTATCGTTGTATCCGTTGGTGTGAGGTTTATTGTGATGGAATATTAATGAGAAGCTTTATCTTTACTTTCTGCACACTTTATTTTAGCCAGCAAGTCCTTTGTCATATGCTGATCTTGTTACATTAGTATTGGCATCACTTTGGGTGCAGCAAGTAAATTTAGTTGGTTGTGGCAAACTTAGACTGGTCAGTAGTATCAATACTTTTTACACTTAAGTAGAAAAGAGGGAACTGGTTGCAATAACATTATCCCTATTGTTTTCCTCTTTGTTGGCCAATGAGTTTATTATTCTTGAATTAAAGTGTTTTGTGCCCACAAAGTAGATAGCATGGTTGTTCTATTAGATCTATAAGTGTTTGTCTCTCTCAATTCTTGTGCTTGCTACTAAACCTTGCTAGCCTAAAACCTTGTACTGAGAGGAGATACTTCTCGTGCATCCAAAACCCTGAACCAAAGCACTCCATTCGTGTCCACCATAACTACCTATCATGTAGTGTTCGCACTACTCCAAGTACATTTTCTCGTGTGCTACCTTTAACTATTCAAAACTATTATTATATCCCTTTTTGTGTCACTGTTCACCAAGCTCATAAGGACGTGGTAGCAGATGTGTCATCTTCCATGCTAACTGATTTACAAGGATTGGCAGCTTCATCTGCTTCTCCACCTTTTATTTTGCATTAAAAGAGCTGGTTAGTCCACCCTATAAATAAATAAATAAATAAATAAATAGACACTCCTCCACGGTGATTGTTGGTCGGCAACCGAGGATTCGGTCAAGCCATGGTTTGTGGAAAGAAATGGTTGGGAGGAGTGTCATCAATAAGTGCTTGTTACAAGTGCAGTTCTATAAACTCTCGGAACCGCTCTAAAAGTTAATTAGTATGGAAGATGACAAGGATTCTACCACTGATTTGTTGACCAATAGCATACACCTCTCAAAGCAATATTTTTACACTCTCTATGCCTTCGGGAACTAAAAAGCTCTAGCACACGTTTTAATCCCTGCTTCCCTCTGCGAAGGGCCTATCATTTATTTATTGTTGAGTCAGTAAACCTATTCCCTCTATCCCGAGCAAGCACTCGAATTGTTATAGATACAATCATTTATAGTTCATAATATTTCCTATCATGTTTTGTCTACTTTGCTTGAGCACATGAAGTTTTATCTTTGAGAATATGACTTTGACAGTTTTCTTTGGAATGTGAAAGGAACAGTGATGATTGAGCAACTCTATTTCTGCAATATAGCTCTAGTATAAAGACTCTTCTTGAAAGATAAGTTAGAATGTTGATTGTTCTCTGACCAAGAACACAGTTTGCCACATCCAATTGGTTTGCTTAATGTACCTTTATTTGTGGTTGTTCCATTACTTGTTCCAAGTTAAGTAGAATGTGTAGAGACTGCTGTTTAAAATGACTTGTTTAGCTGAGTAAATACTGATGCTTCTTGTCCGTATTCTTTATTATCGACACTTCACTCCATAAACATGTGGACTTGTTTACTGAGCTCAGTTTTCGCTTGGGGACAAGCGAGTCTAAGCTTGGGGGGAGTTGATACGTCCATTTTGCATCACTATTTTATATCATAATTTGTCATTATCTATCCTTATATTTCATATTAATACATGATACTTATGTTATTTTGCCTTATTTTGCATGTTTGATGATTATTGGGAATTATCCTTCCGGAGTCAGGTTTCTGCTGGAAAAAGCGTCGTCAAGTCACATATCAGCGGAACTCCAAAAATCACGAAACCAATTCTGGGGGTCTTATAATGTCAGATGCCGGAGGCAGCCAAAAGGAGGCAGCCAGGTGGGCCCCACGCCACACCTGGGCGCGGCTGGCCTGTGGGCCGCGCCCAGCTATGGCGTGGCCACCTGGGTCCACCCCCCAGGTTGCCTCTTCGCGTATATCTGCCTCCCGAAAACCTAAGCACGGGGGGTACGTCCACGAAATATTCCGCCGCCTCCACGGGACGGAAACCACCGAGAGAGAAAGAGCTCTCTGGCAGGGAGATCCTGCCGGGGAAATTCCCTCCCGGAGAGGGGAAATCATCGCCATCGTCATCGTCATCACGCTGGACTTCATCGGGATCATCATCACCATCATCCACTGCGCCATCACCATCATCTCCACCGACTCCACATCCATCTTGCTGTAACATCTAGGGCTGTACCTTGTCTAGTTCATTGGGGAGACTCTCCCGGTGTTGATTACTCCTTGTTATTGATGCTATTGAGTTTGTTTGGTGGATTAGTGTTCATGTCCAGATTGTTATTCATTGCCATATCATCTCTGATCATGATCCATATGATGTCTTGTGAGTAGTTTGTAGTTCTTGAGGACATGGGGAAGTCATGTTGTTAGTAGTGAAATAATGCTGCGTTAATATTTAATGGTTTGATATTTAAGTTGTGGTGTCATTCTTCTAGTGGTGTCATGTGAACGTCGACTACATGACACTTCACCTTTATGGGCCTAGGGGAATGCATCGTGTACCTAGCTTGCTAGTTGAGGGGTTGCCGGAGTGACAGAAACCTGAACCCCCGTTAGTAAGATAGTGCACGAGGGAGCGTAGGGTCTCAGAGTTTAAAGCTGTGGTTAGATTTATCTTAATTACTTTTCTGCATTCGCGGATGCTTGCAGGGGGTATAATCACAAGTGCGTATTAGTCCTAGGAAGGGCGGTGCGTTAGCATAGATTCACCCACACAACACTTATCAAAACAATGAAGATTAACCAGTTGCACGAAGCGAAAGCACTTGACGAAATTCCCATGTGTCCTCAGGAACATTTGTCTCTTATAAGTAACACACTCGGCTTGTCCTTTGCACTCAAAAGGATTGGGCCACTCGCTGCATTTGTTGCCGCGCTCGTTTATTTACTTGCACTGTTTTTACCTGCTGTTTCGAATACTACTGAAAACCTGTCTGCTAGCTTTTACAGTGAATTCTTGATCAAAACTACTTGCCAGCACCTTCTGCTCCTCGTTGGGTTCGACACTCTTATTTATCGAAAGTACTGCGATACACCCCCTATACTTGTGGGTCATCAAGCATCAAACGCACGTTGTGGTGGTGCATAATTAGCATCATCCGCGAGTTCATCATTATTGGGTGCCACTAGTCGACGATCTTGATTTTCAGCAGTGCGGCGTTGCAGGACGTCGCCGGGCTGTGTAGCAGGAGAAGGTTGCAGGGTGCATGGGCAGAAGCATCGCCCAAGGCATCAATCCGAGTAGCCAACCGTGCAATTTGTGCCGTCAATGCAGCATGACTCTGACGAATATAGTCGCATGTACTGTCAAAACCAGCCCGAACATTAGGAGCTAAATATTCAGCAAAGGTGGGTGGTACAAACTCCACCGGTTGTTCCGCAGTGGCCTCTGAATTTTCGCCATGAACCGAGTTCACCATGGCGATAAAATTTCAGCAGGTTTGCTTTGTCGCGGTCGACGTCCTCGGCAGAAGCAGCAATCAGCGGCAGCAGCAGACAGCTCGCAGTAGCAAGAACAAATCACGACAGGGAGTCTCACGAGCAGGTCTTGTATATCGATCGTAAACAGAAAATCTCCCTGATGAAAGGAATAACCAAAAAGAATCTGGAAGCCTTTCTCTAATAGACAAGTCACGTACGATCTGCACGTACCAACCAGACCTGATCCGATCCAAACTTGCCTTCTTTTCCGAACGCAAAACTCCAGGAGTATCGATCTAGCGATCGTAACAGACAAGGCCGCCACTCCCGATCAAAACTTCACAATTCCGATCGGAAAAGAAAACTCTAATCCACGATCCCAGCAGCAGAATCCGATCAATCTCCTCTAGCGGAAACAACTCCTCAGCAAACTCAACAGATGATCAACACCGGTGTCTTGGCTTGACGCCTCCGGCAGCAACTTCTTCAACAAATCAAAAGCGGCAGATAAATCTTAGAACGAACTCGCCGTGAGAAACCCGACGAATCTGATACCAAGATGATAAGGATCAACGTGATCCAAAAAGATTTTAAGCCCAATCTTTCACGGCGAACCAAGAACAGCAACGTTGGATCAATGGAATCAATCCCACGCAATGCGCAAACAATAGATTGAAACGATCAGCAATCAAAAACAAGCAACACCTCGATACGGCGACCCATCTTGGGACGAACCTCACGATAACTTTAATCACCAATTCTAGTCTAGGGATACATGGCGGCTGCCGAACCCTTTATATGGGTGACTCAAAACCTAATTCGGTTGGACAGGCTCAGACCGAACCTAACACAAACTCAAACCGGCTGAACCCAAACATGGTTCGAACCAACTAAAATAAAACACACGAAAATAAAAGAGCATACTAGGTGGAACACCTCAACCTCCATGGCATGTCTCTAGCTTGGCGGAGTCCTGAACATGGGCTTCACCTCATCTTCTGGAGGGATGGCAAAACTAAAAGTTTCAACAATGAGAATAAATGGAGACGGTGGTGCAGTGGTAGAAATAGGCATTCTCCCCTCATCACTATGTCTAACTACCAGTATTTGCATGATTCTTTTTGGCATGCATGCCATCACCAGACAAATCTCGCTTGATGCCCTAGGACATTATCTTTTGGTTAAATTACATACGTGTATAACATTTTGTTCTTGTTTGCTTGTACAGAGACCCTTCAGAAAGTGCTTGTCTTGTACTGTTCTTTGACAAAACCACCGTGGCAATGCACAGCGTGCTTTTCCAGAAGATCGGGAGCGAAGGAAGAAATTGGATGCTGGCAGGTGCCAGATCCCTTGCTGAGTTAACCGCGGAGTTGACACACCCTT
Source organism: Poa pratensis (assembly GCA_947311845.1). Taxonomy (NCBI): domain Eukaryota; kingdom Viridiplantae; phylum Streptophyta; class Magnoliopsida; order Poales; family Poaceae; genus Poa; species Poa pratensis. The sequence goes on from CAMZMU010000099.1 coordinate 19,048,667, forward strand.
GATGCGATGACAATCTTCCTCCATGAGCGAGTAGACGGGATAGGCTAATCCTGCCCCCTTGTATCTTTACCTTGCAGTTTTTTTAAGTTTGGCCTCGGCCGTGTCATGTTTGCTCCTTCTTTATCTATACTACTATTAAAAGAGCAAACATGTTGGGATACTTTTAATCTTGTTCGTTCAATTTTCAATCGACGATCTAGATTGTCCAGATGTCGAGCACCAAACACTTTAAATCTTGTCCGTTTATTTTGCAATCAACGATGCAAAGGAATCGCGAGCTCACGTTTGATCCGAGTCGTATACAAGGAGACATGGAGAGAAGGGGAAAATAATAAGTAAACACGAGCACGGGCAGACGGCCAGACATGTTCCTCTGGCAGACGGGCACGGGCAGCCCCGCCCGCACGGCGTTGGCATTGGCGGCGGAGACCCCTGGCGAGTACTCCTTCCTGCTCGATGTGCCCGGCCTCCATGTCCACAGCCTCCGCACACCATCGCCGCCCCGCACACGAGCTGACCTGCACTCCTGCATGTTGCACTGCACTCTCTGGCGGTCGTCATGTTCCCTGTTCGCGCTCCTCGACGGCCAGGCTGCCTCAACCCCCGCATCATGAGAGTTCTGCAGCCGAGACCTGGAGACATGGGTGGGGATCGAGGTTAGGTGTCACAGTTTCACAGAGATGGATCGTGTCAAACAAAAGTTCCAAGAGCCGGCTCAAGCTTGGATTTCGTGTCGACTAGAATTTTTTTGTATATGCTGGTAATTGGGTTCTTATTCGACGGGAAAAGTTGCAGGTAAGAGGACACCGGGGATTTGGGATCCTACTTTGCGAAAGTCGTCGCTGTGGATCCATGCAGAAATAATTCTCTTTCCCGCAGCTCTAGCCTTGTGATCCATGCACATTACATTGATAGTTTTCTTGAAATAAAATTTATCTGGTGAAGGGTCGTCCGCAGACAACGCACCGGCCGCCGCCCGAGCCCGCCGGCTCGGCTTCCTTTGCCCCGACCGCCTCCGCCCCCACGGGCCAGCCACCACCAGCCGAGAAAGAAGCCGGCGACGGCAGCGGCAAGGGGCGCAAGACGGGGGAGGGCTGACGGCGGATTAAAATGGCGCCCCTAGCGCCGCCTGGGGGGGCGACGCGAGGGGTAGGTAGGGGTGGAATCGAGCCGAGCCGAGCCGGCTCGAGGCTCGGCTCGATCAAGCTCGACAAAACTCGAGCCGAGCCTGGCTCGGCTTGACAGTGAAACGTTTTTGAAAAAGAGGCTCGTGGCTCGGCTCGACGGGCTTGAGGCTCGGCTCGGTCGGCTCGCGAGCCGACACCAAATCCCAGCCAGTTTAGCCCCGTGCGCATCCCTGCTCTCTCCCCAACATTATTTTCAGTTCCCCACGCTCGAGCTTGACCCGTCCACATCTCAATCGTAGTATTAGGATTAGCGCCGTCGACGCCGCCGCTGACGCCAGCCGGCACCCTCGCTCCTCCGGCCCAAAACTACTACTCCCATGGCTTCGTTCTCTACCCTCTGCTCCTCCCGCCGATCTCGAACTAGTTCCCTGACCTGGAGACGCGCACGGCCCCGCTCGTCTAGGCCGCCGCCGGCCGGCCTGCTCCGCGATTTAGACAGCCCGACGGCGCGCTAACGGCCGTCAACTCCCTCCGTTGACGGAGTTGCCACGTCATCCTGACAGGTGGGCCCGCCTTGTCGGAACGGCTATCTAAATCGCGTCAGCTCGTCATTTGGGCAAAATGAGACAACCCGAACAAAATGTGGTACCTATATGAGATTGGAGCGCCATGTGGTATCAATCGGTAAATTTGCCTACAAAAATGGTAGTTTTACGCTATTAACTCTCTTACATATGTGAAAACTAGGCACTGTTAAGTTGCTGTCAAGCCCGTTTCACTAAATATCTGCATGTCCAGTAGTTGTACTTAGTTACGTAGTAGTACTACCTAGTAGTCTGGTATACGATACGTTCACTTTTGGTCAAACTTGAGACACTTATTTTTGGACGGAGGGAGTATAACTAAAGCGTACGTAACCCGGCCCATTCAAACCCTGCATCTTCTTCTCCAAGGTACACGGCTCATGTCATCGTTGGACTTTGTACACGAGTTTAGAATAAAAACCCCAAACGAACTAGTCCAACATTCACATATAGGGTTTGACTCGTCATACAGCCTTGCTAAGCAACCTCGTACTACATGGAGCAGAAACCACCTGGTTATATTAACTCTCTTGATACTAGACACATCCATGTTCCTGTCTGACAATTTAAGTATTTTCGTGCATGTTATATATCTTGGGCTCGTCATACAGCCGGGCTGCTCAGCAGATGTCACCAAGAAGACACACTCGCAGCTTCTGAATATATGTCACCAGGCATCAGCAGGTCAACAGAATATAAATTTGCTAGAAAAAATAATGGTATACGCAGCGCAATAATGCGCAGAAAGTCCGCATAAATGGCTAATCATGTGAAACGTGGGCTCGAAACAAACTTATTTTCGTGTGCACGTGCCAAATAGTCAATTGCGGAGTTCAGAGGCCGCCGAAGCCACATGTTTCCAAGAGTATATTCAATTAAAAGAACTAACAGCAGCAGTTCCAAGGAACGAAGTAGCTTGGTTGAGGCACTCTCTCTCAGATAGGCTTCTCCCCTAGCTTGAGGAAGAAAGAAAAGCAGCTCCTCAAGTCAGATGATGAGAAAATAGCGGCGGATCCATCTTATGGGATCTGACTCCTAACCGGAGGTGACTTCGCTACACTTCTTTATAGAAGGAAAAATCACCGCTAACTTTCTCGTGCCCCAGATTTGCTTTTCTGCTCCTTTGTATTTTGTTTATGGAATCGTCCGGGCAGAAACGGGGAAGAATCTCTTCTGTCGTAGAGGCCTCATCGAGTGCTTCCGCTACGCCAGGAGATGATGATCCACGAAAAAACAAAGTGGGACGTCAAGACGCCGATGGAAAAGATGAGATTCAGTCAGAGCCATCCACAGGCCACACCTCGCCGAACCCTGAAATTGAAGCACCATCCATTTCGTTCTTGCGAGATCAAATCAAATTAGTTATTCGATCTTGTCAAAGAAAAAAGCCAAGACCTCAAACGTTAGACGAAATTAGCGGGGCTCTGCACCTGAATGATGATGATTAGCAACCTCGCTATGCTTGCAGCAGAGGTTGTTGAAGGCCTAAATAACGACTACTAGTTCCATTTGCTTTGGCAAATACTCCCTCCACTTTTAAATATAAGATGTTTTACACGTTGTTCACATTCACATGTACACAAATATATCTAGACAAGTTTTAATGTGTATATTTACTCACTTTAATATGCATCTAGTCAAAATGTGACATACCTAAAACATCTTATATTAAGAAACGGAGGGACTAGCAAGAACGATTAGGACTGGTTGTCTATCACTAGTTGTCGGGTTTCTGTGATTGAGTCGTCTTTTTCGAAGGATTTTTTTTTTTACGAGCGGGGATTCGGTCAAGAGGAAACCAGAAGCCCGAACAAACCCCAAAAGAATGCGGGCAGGATGGTTTATGCATGCATGGTGTTCTAGTTCTTTTTGGTGGTATACTTTACGCCGCAAGAAAGCAAAACTAGTGGTACAAATCTGCCGTTGATACTCTAGCTAAATAGATAGATTATCGCTAATGTCGGCTGTTGAAAACAACATGTTAATTTTAGGGGTAAAAACAAATGCTAAGACATACTCACTCCTTTTTTCGTATAAGATGTTTTAGTTGCTTCACATGTTGTGTAGATGCATACTAAAATAAGTGAATGTATAAACTAAAACGTGTCTAGATATATCTGTGTACATCAGTACATGCGAATATAGACAAAAGCTAATACATCTTATATTTAAAAACAGGCGGAGAAGTTTTTAGCCGATTGCCAAACGTATGGTGAGATCCTGGAGAAAGACAGAAGATCAGATGGATGTTTGAGTTAGAGCCAAAGGCAAGAGGGAGCCGGACGTGAAGCAGCAGCTGGTAAATCAGGACCATCTGTACAAAGAGTCAAACCGTCAATGCCAGCGGGCACAGTCCAGTGAAGAACCGAAGCGGGAACATCCTCAAATTCACAGACCAACACGAGTCGGCGCCAGTTTAAGCGACTCTGTATCTGGTAATGCGAACATATTTTTAAAAAATATAAAAACATAAAACGTGAAGTAACAAGAACAATATCTAAATGCAAAACGAGTCGGCCCATTGCCGTAACCGGGGTGCGCCGTAAACGGGTGACATATAAAATTTGGCTGTGCTCATCTGTGCTGGGTGCCCCTATTCGTCAACCTATGCGACGCTAAGCACGCATCGCACACCCCTCCGCGCGCTATTGGGCTCGGTCCACTTTAGACTGCTCGTACATGGCCCCCCGAACCCGGCCCATGTTCAAATTTGAACGTCTTTTTGAAAACTGAATATTTTTTATTCAAATCTGAACAAATTTCAAATATGAACAAATTTCAGATCTAAACAAATTTCAAATCTGAATGATTTTTGAATCTGAACAAAATTCAAATCTGAACAAATTTTGAATCTAAACGATTTTCAAATCTGAACGAATTTCGAGTATGAACGAAATTCGAATCTGAACAAATTTTGAATCTGAACAATTTTCAAATCCGAACTAATTTCGAATCTGAACGAATTTCAAATCTGAACGAATTTTGAATCTGAACGATTTTCAAAATCTAGAAAAAATTCGAATTTGAACATATATTAGATCTGAATGAATTTCAAATCCGAACGATTTCGATTCCAAAAATCTTTTAAAATTTTCAAATCTGAAAAAAGAAACAGGAAAAAAACGAAATAGAAGAAAGAAAAAAGAAACAACAAAAAAAACGAAAAAGAAAAAAATATCCGAAAGTGCAGAAAACCGAGAACTAGAGGTATTACCGTATTGGGCTGGCCCACGAAGGTGGTGTGCGACGCCTGCCTATCATCGACCCGTGCGATGAATAGGTTTTGCCATCTGTGCTGCCCAGGCGATGTGCTCTAGACCAACATTTGGGCCAGACCAACATTTGGGCCCATCCAGCCCACTAAATTCAGCGAACTACACATATGGCTCATCTCACGGAAGTTGTCCGTTTCTTTCCTTCCATTTTTTCGAGACATCGATTTATATTTGTTGGGGTGGAACATGGTATTCAAAAACTTGCATTGTAAGCAGTATGGCTCAAAAAAAGGTTTGATACTACACACAAACAAGGTAGTAATGACCGCATGGGAAACAGGGAATTAGCGTCCAGAACAAACTGCGCCTACACATGGGGAACAAAACAAATTAAATGGGAAAAATCACACTGATTTGGGAAAAACATTGATGTGCCAAAGGAAAATTCGCACTACATACGGAACAAAAACCTAAATTACGAGTAACATTAATTTATTGACCACGAAATAACTCAATAAACAAACGGGAAATCTAAATGTAAGGCGCCTGCTGGGGGGCGAATCCGTACGCACGCCGCGAGCCGTCCGATCGCAGACGGATGGCAGATATCGCGTCTCCGCGGCTTTCCATTGCGCACGTCGCGCACGGCCGTCTCGCGCACGTCCACCAGTCGATGACAGGTGGGCCCCACCTAGGAGATAACCATCCCAGACATCGCTGTCGGTTTTCGAAATCCGTGCCCAGGCGGTTGTCTCTCTCCCCCGAAACGGCTCTCCCTCTCAGCTCTCCTCTGCTCCCCGTCCGCCGGTGGCGATTTCGCCGTGCGCCGTCGATTTCCCACGGATTCCGGCCATTATTTTGCCGTCAGTTAGTGCGCCGGAGGTGAGGATCCATCTCCGCCCCTTTTTTTCCGCTTTGTAGCTCGGGTCAGTCCCCATTTCCACATCTTAGCGGCAGTTTGTTTGCGATTTTCACCGCGATTCGCCTATTTTATGGCTTATTCCGGCGATTCATCTGTGTGCCGTCCGTGTGCCGGCGGTGAAGATCCATCTCCGCGATTTTTTCGTGCTTCGGTACCTTGGGACAGAGACCAGTTCCTAACCGTGTGCGTATTTTCTGTCCGAGATTGAGGTAGAGCGGTATCGATTTCGTTGCGCATGCTGGTTCCCTTGCCGATTTCGGGCGGTGTTCTTCTCTGTGAGTATGCGCCTCGAATATCAGCATTCATTTCCGTCGATTTTAGGGTTGATTGCGGCGATTCCTTCGGCGATAGTCTGTGCGGGGGGTGAGGTTCCATCTCCGTTGCATGTGCGGCGGTGTACCTATGGCTCAGCCGGTGCGTATGGTGCTCTCCGTTGCTGGAGATGAGCATCCAAGCGGAGTTTGTGTTCGATTTTTTGCGATTTTGGCCGCGATCCGTTGATTTTTAGGCCTGCTTCCGCCGTTTCCTTCGGCGAAAGTACTTGCGACTGTGGTGAGATTCAGCTCTGCGCCATTTTCTGCTAGCTCGGATCTGAATTAGTTCCGTGCGGTGTGGTTTTTGTGTTCGATTTTGAGGTGAAGCGGCGCTGCGCATGTGCGGCGGTATACCTATGGCTCAGCCGGTGCGTATGGTGGTCTCCGTTGCCGGAGATGAGCATCCAATTCCTGCGTTTTTTTAGTTGTTATTCTGCCGTATCATTCAGTGGTAGTAAGCAATTTTTGTATGTCGAATTCCTGGATAGATGATTTATGTCGGGTTTTTTTTTTGCTGAAGTATTAGATCACTGAATTTGGGAGTAGCAGTAACTGAATACCTGTACCGTGCTTGCAATATTTTTTGCTGAAGTATTTTGATCACTGAATTTGGGAGTAGGACTAACGGAATACTTATACTGTGCAAGTACTACTATCTGCTTACATATTGTAGTGATTGCACACAATTCAGTGAATACTTGTTTCAGTGCAAGTACTCCTAGTTGCTTATCCTATGAGTAGAAAATTCAGTGCAAGTTTTCAGTTGTACATTTATGTACAGTGCAAGTTGCATAATAGTTTAATTTTGGTACTGCTTGATGAACTGCTTCAAATTAACAGTTTCATGTGCATGGTGGCTCCCTTTGAGTATGAACGGGCTGTGTTCTTCTATGTGAGCCCGTGTGTCGGATATGAGCATCCGTATGGCTACCACTTTGTAATTTTTTTTGTTCATAGTGGGTGGTAACTGTATGCCTAATCTGTTGGTAACTATATTGTTTATGCATGGATAAATTTTCAGTAAACGAGCTAGTGTATTTTGCTCATAGTGAGGTGGTAACTATAGGGCTAATCAGTTGATAACTTTAGTGCTTCTACATGGATAACTTTTATATGTTTTTCTTGTTCAAACTTTTCATTCTTGTTTTTGTTTTGTCTTAGGTCTTTGAGATGGGGAGGAAACGGAAGGCTCCTGATGTCCCTGGAGACCATGGTGCAGATGGTGATAAGAAAGGAAAGCGGAAGCGGAAGCCTGTTGATGTCCCTATAGACCATAAAAAGGGGCAGCAGAGGAACAGGGCATCTCCAAGTGGGATTTGCAAGTTGTATGATGACTTGACTCCAGGGCAGATAGCTGCTGTTGGTAAAATGGAGTTCGATAGCATGCTTGATATCAAGTGTCCCATTCTCCACAACGGTCTTGTCAACTGGTTTGCTGGGACATATGACAAGAGCAGCCGTGAGTTTGTCATACCTGGCCGAGGAAGGATCCCGCTGAATGAGCGTACAGTTTTCCGCACGCTGGGACTGCCCATGGGAAATCTTCCTGTTGTGTATGCTATTGACAGGGAGATTGAGGCTTTGATTGGTCCTACCATTTTCCCTGATGATGGCAATTCACCAAAAATAACTCGGGTGTGGAGCTCTTGAAGGAATCGGAAGCGGATGATGTTGGCTTTAAGCAGACTTTTTTGATGTACATCATGTGCACTGTCATACGCCCTACCACTTGTAATAAAGTCAGCAGCAGGTGCTATCCTGCCATGGTTAGTATGTTGTGTGCTCTACTTATTCTATAGTGTGATAACTGTATATGTTCCAACATGGTAACTTATATGCATTGCATGTGGTAACTTGGTTTTTTGACAGTAGTTTCGTTTCTTGTGACAGGCCAACGTTGCGAATGCAAATCAGATGAATTGGTCTAAGTTTGTTGCAGATACTCTTCATGAAGAGTTGTCAAGTGGAAAGTCTAATACAGCATCTCTAAGTCTCTTGCAGGTACTTTTTATTCATAGTTTGTTTAACTGTCAGTTTGTTTTCTTTCACTGTTTATGTATTTCATTGCTTTCTTTTTCTTACATTTTGTTCGTAGCTCTTGTACGTGGACTCGGTTGATATAAGCGTTTTGAACCTTGTTCTTCCTGAGGGACGTTTTGCTGTAAACCTTTGGTCTAAAAAAGACATTGATGCCGTTTTGGCTGCTGATTTGCAACCTGATGGAAAATTATATGGCAAACTTCAGGTATTTTTGTGTGCTGTATTCATTTGTCTTTTAGCTATTTCGCCATTGGTAATTAATGGTGGCATGCATGTGTTCATGTGTAACTTTAGCTATTCTCTCCTGGTAACTAATGTTGACAGTGGGTGATAACTTTTGTGTTATTTATTCTGATGAATATGTATGTTAACTTAATGGTGGCAGATATTTTCTCTAACTTAAGTTCTTTTTTTGTTTTTGTTGGTCACACAGCTTAAACCTGAATTCGGTTTCAATTACTCGCTTTTTGGTGGAGTTAGTGGTTTTGATAGGTGGATTGACACCTGCTCTCATCCAAGCTGCCCAAATGAGGTACTACCTCCGGTCCGGAAAGAGAGTCGGAGCTTATACGTAAAATTTGTGCTACGTAGGCTGCTTTCTCACGACGTTTTTTACGGACCGGAGGGAGTACATAAATAATTGTGCTTTTAGTTCGAATTTCTTATGAACAACACATCTATAAGATGTTTTGACACATGTTTTATAATTTATGTGTTCTTGTTTTTGGTTTGTTTTCAGCAAAAAAAGGAGGTTGCTAATGCCATGGGCACCTTTGTGTCTGGCCTAGTTGGTTTAATGGGCACTATGGTTGGGAGGTGGACCCAAATGCTACCATCTACTTCAGATATAATGGCTCATGAGTTTGGTACTTTTACAGACAACTTAGTCGGCTCCAAGACCACCCCAACTCGGCATCTACGTAGGCGAGTACGATCATCTGGATCTGCAGGTGCAAGTAAAGTTCCGGCATCGGCTGGTCCAGAAGGCAGTCAACCGACAGATGAACACTACTGCGGCGTGGATGAGTCTGGTAGGGATGGTAACAGTTCTCGTAGGGTACTGCGTTCAGAGGCAGTTGCAGGTTCAAGCAGGGGTGTTTTCTCTGGTGGTACAGATGATATTCACCCTTCTGTTTCCGCTGACCACGTGGATGTTGATGATAATAGCTCTGATTGTGACACCATTTTGTCTGCTGACGACGTGGATATTGAGGATAAGAGCTCCGATGGTGATTTTGGTGATGATGATAGCAGTGCTGATGGGGATTATGTCCTTGCTGCTAGGAACGAAACAAGAGACTCTCAGGAAGATAACACTGTCCACCCCGACCATGCACTTGGGGACTCAACTTCATCACCGCCCGTTGAAGAATTTCCTCCGCATAGCCCCATTACTGTTGGTGCAAACGTTGGCGCGGGTGACACTGCCATCCCCCAATGCAATGCAAGTTTGGGTTACATCCTCATCACTCCTGATGGTAATGTTGCTTCTGACCATTCATCGATTCCAGCAGCTAGTGCACCTGCAGATGAGACTGCCACACCCCAAGGCAATGAATTTTTGGACGACTTCCTGAACACTCCTGATGGTAATGTTGCTTCTGACCATTCATCGATCCCTGAAGCGAGCGCACGTGCAGATGAGGTCAGCAGCCATGTTGATGGAATGGATATGACTGTGACGATTGTAGCTGATCCGCAGGAAGGCATTGGTTCGGCTGTTGATGCTTCTATTGTTGATGCTCACACTCTACATGATACAGTAATTGAACCGGTCAAAAGGAGGAGATTGCAAACTATGGGGCATGTGCACAACTCTATTATTACAGATGTTGTTGCTTCTGAGCTTCTTAAGGTGGGAGTTGACCTTCGCGCACAGACTGTTGTTTCTTCAACGTCCACCAATCACAATGATCTGCCAGCTCCGAAGAAGATGACACCTAGGAGGTACAATTATTGTCATTTTGTTGTTGTTGTTGTATACCATGGATAATTACACAACATTGGCATTGATAAGTTATAATTTTTTGGTCACATACGCTGACTTTTTTTGTTCTTTATTACACAGGAAGCAAGTCCCTAAATTTGTTGCTCAAGCTACGCGGTCATCACCTCGCTTGTCGGCTGAAAAAAGACCTGCGGGGGCTGTGAGTACTTCTGCTATTTGTTCATCAGACCCTGATATTGGTGTTGTCGGAGAACTGGATGTTGCTCGTAAGGTTGTTACCGCAACATACAAGAGGTACAGTCGTAACTTTTGTTTTTTGCTTTTTTACTTTTTAGTCATGCTATGAGGTTTTTACTGGTGGTGGGTGTTGTATCATGGGTAACTATAGCCCATTACCATTGATAAGATATTTTTTTGTTGTCTGGGCAACCCTCTTTTTTCATGGTCTTTGAATATTGATTACTTTTTTGTATGATTCTTCATGTTTACTTTAGACCACAAACGCTTATTGTTGTTTTATGTTTTTGCAGGAAGAAAGGTTTGAAAGATGCGGCTAAACCTACGAGGACATCACCTCGCCTTTTGGCCAAACAGAAACCGGCAGGGGCTGCAAAAAGTTCTGTTATTGATGTGGATGTTTGTTCACCACATCGTGATCCAGACGTTGTTGAAGAAGCGGACGCTGCATATAAAGGAAATTCTGAGGGGGATGCAATTTCCGATAACATCTATACTGCAGCTCCTTCTGTGTCAAATCCAGTGGCAAACATTGTCAGCGAGTCTGCTGCAACAGATAGCTTGGATACGAATTCTGCTGATGTATTGCCAGTGTCCAACATAGCTTCGACCACTGCGATTGTTCTGAGTGACATGCCATTCTTGGCCCCTGACCATGGTGTTTCACCTCCCATATCTACAGTACATGTGGATGCAATTCATGTTTCCAGTGTAGTCGCTGGATCATCTGTCGGAGTTGAAGGATTTGCAGTTTCTAATGACTCAGATCCGCATGCCCCTTTGCATGCAGTTAAGGCTGTTGGTGCTTCTGGGTCGATTACTTGTACACTAAGTGTTGCGGCGCCTATTTTTTCTGATGCCGTTCGCACATCTGCATACAAGACAGGCGACACCATTCTCCATGATGTGCATGTTCCAGAAGCTCAAGGAACCCATACAGGCGTGACACCTCCGAGCAATGTCTATGGACCATGTGGACTGTCAACAATGATCAATGTCCCTGCAGCTGTTACGACTCCTGCCGTCAATTTGAAAGTCATTCAAGAAGTATCTGATACGTGGCAGAAGAAGGTCGACGAAGTAGCTGCAAAGAATGATGGTTTCTTTCCTGCGAGTATGCTGTTCGGCCCTTTTATTGAACCTGGTTGTAAATCTGGTAGTCATATTGACTCCCCAGGTAATCCTCCTCATCATGCTCCTGAAGCCGAAGCATCTGAACATGTGGGTTTCGCGGCTGCCAGTGTCCCTGGATCTTCTGGAACCGGGCATATTCCAGAAGCAGGCGCTAGTTTGCCGACCGATGCACCTTCTCTTGCTTGTTCTAGCATTATCCGTATTGTGGAACCTACTGATTTGCTGCCTCAATCGTTTGCGATGCCAACTTCCAGTGGTAAGTTTTCTAAAATGTGTAGTTAGCAATTATGCATGATGTAGTATAATGGTAACTTCTATGTATTTTTATTGGCTGGTAGTTATCCATTGCTATTTTTGTCTGCTAACTTCTATGTAAATTAATTCGTTTTTGATGTGAACAATGCCTGGGGTAAATTCATTGCTAGCTGACTGGTAACTTTATGCTTTTTGCCTGGGTAAATTCATTGCTAGCTGACTGGTAACTTTATGCTTTTTGCCTGGGTAAATTCATTGTTAGCTGACTGGTAACTTCATGCTTTTTGCCTGGGTAAATTCATTGCTAGCTGACTGGTAACTTTTATTTTTCCCCTGGTATTTTTTATTGTATCTGACTGCTATCTTATATGTTTACTTGCATGTAACTTGCATATTAATGGCATGTGCTTGTTTTTATTTTTTTGGGTTTCTTGTTTCATGGGGGCACTAGTTTATTGTGCAGATCTTAACCGAGGGAATGTTATCCTTACATCGACCTCACACGGAGCGGCATATTTGGCAACGATTATGGCAAAGTCTCGAAATAACTTATATGGTTTTATGAAGTATATGAAGATTTGAAGATCAGTATGGGGAGGGGAATTTTTGGGGTTGTGGCTGGGGCTTTATTGTTGTATGGTTTCAGAATGTTTAAGTAACGTTTAGTCAATGCTTTTGCAAGACGACATTTCCTATTACTATGTATAACACTTAATGGATCATCCCGTATCTATCATTATGTCTTTTGTTGTAATAATGTTGTAATACCATTCTCCATGATGTGCATGTTCCAGAAGCTCAAGGAACCCATACAGGCGTGACACCTCCGAGCAATGTCTATAGACCATGTGGACTGTCAACAATGATCAATGTCCCTGCAGCTGTTACGACTCCTGCCGTCAATTTGAAAGTCATTCAAGAAGTATCTGATACGTGGCAGAAGAAGGTCGACGAAGTAGCTGCAAAGAATGATGGTTTCTTTCCTGCGAGTATGCTGTTCGGCCCTTTTATTGAACCTGGTTGTAAATCTGGTAGTCATATTGACTCCCCAGGTAATCCTCCTCATCATGCTCCTGAAGCCGAAGCATCTGAACATGTGGGTTTCGCGGCTGCCAGTGTCCCTGGATCTTCTGGAACCGGGCATATTCCAGAAGCAGGCGCTAGTTTGCCGACCGATGCACCTTCTCTTGCTTGTTCTAGCATTATCCGTATTGTGGAACCTACTGATTTGCTGCCTCTATCGTTTGCGATGCCAACTTCCAGTGGTAAGTTTTCTAAAATGTGTAGCTAGCAATTATGCATGATGTAGTATAATGGTAACTTCTATGTATTTTTATTGGCTGGTAGTTATCCATTGCTATTTTTGTCTGCTAACTTCTATGTAAATTAATTCGTTTTTGATGTGAACAATGCCTGGGGTAAATTCATTGCTAGCTGACTGGTAACTTTATGCTTTTTGCCTGGGTAAATTCATTGCTAGCTGACTGGTAACTTTATGCTTTTTGCCTGGGTAAATTCATTGTTAGCTGACTGGTAACTTTATGCTTTTTGCCTGGGTAAATTCATTGCTAGCTGACTGGTAACTTCATGCTTTTTGCCTGGGTAAATTCATTGCTAGCTGACTGGTAACTTCATGCTTTTTGCCTGGGTAAATTCATTGCTAGCTGACTGGTAACTTTTATTTTTCCCCTGGTATTTTTTATTGTATCTGACTGCTATCTTATATGTTTACTTGCATGTAACTTGCATATTAATGGCATGTGCTTGTTTTTATTTTTTTGGGTTTCTTGTTTCATGGGGGCACTAGTTTATTGTGCAGATCTTTAACCGAGGGAATGTTATCCTTACATCGACCTCACACGGAGCGGCAGATTTGGCAACGATTATGGCAAAGTCTCGAAATAACTTATATGGTTTTATGAAGTATATGAAGATTTGAAGATCAGTATGGGGAGGGGAATTTTTGGGGTTGTGGCTGGGGCTTTATTGTTGTATGGTTTCAGAATGTTTAAGTAACGTTTAGTCAATGCTTTTGCAAGACGACATTTCCTATTACTATGTATAACACTTAATGGATCATCCCGTATCTATCATTATGTCTTTTGTTGTAATAACGTGTGTCCCTTTCTTTTTCTTTTATTCTTTTTGATTTATGTTCGTTTGCGCAATGTTTGTTGTATATTTCAGTTATGAGTTGTATCTGCTTTTTTGGTTTGTGCACATTTTTTTTGGTGATTAACATGTGGTATTTTTTGAATTCCACGTGGGGCCCGCCTTTTTTCCTTCTATTTTCATTCCCTTTTCTTTTTTCCCTTTTCTCCCTTCTTTTTTGTAGCTCAAACTGAAACAGTAGCTCGTGATAAAGTTAAATCGTGTGCGAATGATGGATCTGGGGTAATTTCACTTGATGATTTGTTGGATGAGAAGATGGCAGTTCAAAAGTCTTGCAGTTCAAGTAAAACAGTTCCTGTGGGTAAATACATTGGGTCTGAAGGTAATAAGGTCATTACTGCTTTTTTTTGTACACATGTGTAGCATGATTAACCCTTCACCTTCATTTTTATGTAGATGTCCAAGTTTATTGCACTCCAGCAATGGCTGCTCCACCTTGCATTATTGATGTTCCTAGCATTACTCCAAAGTCCAGGATTCGCATGGAGAGAGTTGTTCAACCCTCCCAGTACCTACTGCCTCCTTATGTAACTATCAGAAGCACTGCTCATCAAGACGCCTTGTATCGGAAGCTTATTATACACACCAGATCTTCCAAAGTGTCAAGGCTTAAAGAGTATGTAAATATAATGCTTTTTCTGGTGTGGTAATTTCACTTTATTCCTCTGTTGTTGGTAGCTATAATTGTTGTGCAGCTACATTGCTTTCTTATTGGTAACAAAATCGTTCGTACTTTTGTCTCTTATATGTATTTTGTTTTGTTCTTCATGCCTTTTTACTGCTTTTGATAGTTATCTCAATTTATGTTTTTCTGACATTTTATTTTTTCTCTGTTTGCAGCACTATAATTTTGGAAATTGGTCCTATGTGGGTGTCAGCGAGTGAGCTTGCTGATAGCATGAAACCTAATGGTGAGCTATCAAACACTGTTGTTGAAATCGGAGTACATGTCCTACAGCAATCTTGTGCCGACAGCAACAAGGTCATATTCCCCTGGATTGTGTCATGCTATCTGCTTGATCACAATTTTCAATCAAACGTTTTAAAGAAGCACTTCCGGAAAGATGACAAGTACAAGCTTAGCCACAAAAACTTGGTACGTTCTTGTTCGTTCATTTTTTTGGATTTTCCACACCAACTTTTGGGTGTGCTTCGTTTTGCATTTATTTTTTGTGGCTTATACTTGATCAATCATTTTTTCCCCTGCTAGCTTTGTTTCCCTGTACTTCAGAAGCTTGGAACATCTGCTAAGGCAAGGTCACATTGGTATATGCTGTCGTTGAATCTGGCTGCAAAAAGGTTTGAGATCCTTGATTCCGTTCGTGGTCCAGATGATGATGGAATGATCGATCATGCTACCAGGCTGATGGATGCGATCAAAAGAATGTTCCTTGTTAATTACAAAGATTCTAGGAAACAGATTCAAGATTATGAGTTGGTGTACATTCCTGCACCAAAGCAAGATAATGAGTAAGTTTTTTATTCATCTGTCATCTAATAATTTTCTCACATCTCCTGTTTTTTTATGTGGCATTATCATAACCACTAGTTAATTTTTCATCGCTTTTTTTGTCTTTTTTCCTACAGATTTGATTGTGGGTTCTTCACTCTTAAGTTCCTTGAATTGTGGGATGGACGTGTTTCGCCTGCCATATCATTTGATCAGATCCCAGAATTAAGGAAGGTGCTGGCAGTAAGGTGGCTGGAGCATCGAGAAAATAAGCTTACAGAATGGAGGAATCTTCTTGACAAATATGTGTTTTGAGGTATTGCATACTTACCCCTTTTTGTTTTTCACTGTTTTTGTTGGGGATGGTGTAACTTTACTTATAATCTCATGATCACTTTACTTACATGTACATGGTAACTTCATTCAGAAAATCATGTGAAAAACCACATGGTATTTTTTTTGCTGATAACTTTTAGTTTGAACCAGATGGTAAATTCAGTATAAAATGTCTGGTAACTTTTACTTTATTATTCATTACATTTTTAGTCTGATATTTTTTAGCATAACGACCTGGTAAATTTAGTTAGATCCACCTGGTAACTTATTTGTCAGGAGATGGTAACTTCACTGTAAGGATGAAATACATGTCTGCATAACAAACTAGATAGAACCATGCCTACTGTTTTTTCACTGTTTTTGTTTGGAATGGTGTAACTTTACTTATAATCTCATGATCACTTTACTTACATCTACATGGTAACTTCATTTTTTAAAAATCATGTGAAAAACCACATGGCAATTTTGGCTGATAAGTTTAGTCTGAACCAGATGGTAAATTCAGTATAAGATGTCTGGTAACTTTACTTATTAGCCATTACAATTTTTTCCATCACGAGTGCCTGTTATTTTTAGCAAAACCACATGGTAATTTTAGTTAGAACAACCCGGTAAATTCAGTATAAGCTGCCTGGTAACTTTACCTATCAGCCAGGACATTTTTTAATTCTGAGTCTGTCTGATATTTTTTAGCAAAACCACATGGTAAAGTTAGTTTTAACAACGTGGTAATTTAATTGTTAGTAGATGGTAACTTCACTATAAGGGGGAAATACATGTCTGCATAATAAACTAGATAGAACCATGTCCACATCATATAGTCTTAACATAAATATTCTTAGGCTATACATTAGCCGATATTACAAAAATTTGAGCATCTTGTTTTCTTCTGGGAATGGGAAGCATCTTTTCTGGCCCCTACAGTAGCATATTTTTCCTGCTAGCAAGATATATGCGTGGAGTTCTTCATACGCTGTTCATTGCTTGTAGCCCCAACTTTTTTAGTCTGTCCGGGCATCTGCGAAGGTCGTGGTGTACACTCTTGCAGCCGCTGCACTTTCTTGGTTTTTTTGGTGCAATATCTAGCGGATTTTGGTTTGCTGTCTCACATGGCCTTCCTTTGGTTTTAGACCTGGGTGGGTTTCCTATTTTCTTGCCGGTCGACAAGTTAGTTGCGGAAGCGCTTGTTGCTGGAACCTCCGCTGTATTGTTGGCTGAATGATGGGCAGTTGCCTTTTGTGCGCTTGATGCAGACACATCCGCCGCGGTGTTGCCTGCATGTTGGGCAGGTGCGTTTGGTGCGGTATATGACGGCATAGTCGAGGCTTCAGCTGCTGCATCTTTTGCCTTCTTCTCCTCTCTTTTCAGCCACATTCTAATGTCTTCTTTCATGTTCCGCATGTGTGTCTTAACTATGCGTATTGTATCGTTAGCCTTGCACGCCACCTTTGCAACCTTTCTGAAGTCGTCCCTCATCGACGCCATTGCCATCATGCTTCGGTCATCTGCTGACATCCCATGGCGTGGAGCGGACTTCTGTGCATCAGTGTCCGGGTCACCTAGGGCAGCTTCAGCATCCCAACCCCACCGTTTTAGGATGTACTTGTCTGGTATTTGACGCACGTTTAGGAATGTCATCACCTTTAGCACGTGGCAGCATAGTATGCCGTCACGCTCAAACTTACAGCAGTTGCACGAGAAATCGCCCGCCTCAAGGTTAGCAATCACCGAGTAGTTTCGGTAGCCATAGTGCGGAACAGGAGCATCTACTATGCTTAGGTCATACAGGTACCCTCCTATGTACTGGCAGTAGTATGACATAGTCTCACGGAATTCTGATTGGAACCGGTTGAAAATGCCCCTTGTGTATGCTTTAGCCATTTGTATCTCTATAGGGTTGCGAGGAGACCACAGATCTGGTTCTGTCAGAGCTGTGTCTGCCTCCGCTTTCCTCTCTTTATTCAGTATAGTATCCTGCAGCACCTCGTACTGCTGTAGGAAATCTAGAATAGAGTTCTTTGGGCTCACATATCTTTTCAGTAATGCGTTGAATCCCTCGCTTCTTGCTGTGGTCTGACAGAAGGGAAAGAAGGCGTGCATAAAGTATGCTGGAACCCAGCATTCCCTATGTTTCCAGATTTCATATAGATCTGTGTTCCCACGTTCATTATGTGCTTCAAGCATTGCGTCCCAGTTATCTGTAAACTCCTGCGGTGTCAAGCTGGTGTTTATACATGCTTTAATTGCTTCATGCAGTTCAGGGTGTGCGGCCATGTATGACCCATGCTTTTCTGTTAAATTCTGCACCACATGCCACCTGCAGTTTCTGTGTATTGCCTGCTTGAAAACGGAGAGAATAGATGCACGCATAGCAAAGTCTTGATCTGTGATTATGCATCTTGGTGCCAAGCCACCCATTGCTTCTAGGAAGGTTTGCATTAACCACACATAGCTGTCAGTGAGCTCATTGCGCAAGAATCCACAGCCAAATTGCACGGATTGCCCATGGTTATTGATACCGATGAACGGTGCACATGGCATCTTGTAGATATTTGTGAGGTAGGTTGCATCAAATGAGATGAAGTCCGCGTAGTGTTTGTATGATCGACGTGATTCACCGTCTACCCAGTACATTCTCTCAACGCAGTCATCTTCATCCAGTTTGACTTTATAGAAGAAATCCTTATCTTCCTTCTCCATCTTCTTGAAGTATGCCAAACATTCCTCCATGTCATTGACCCTGTTCTTATGTCGGAATTTGGCTCTCAGGTTTGCCAAATCTTTGTCCGTGTACGGCACATCTCCGCGTTTCCCGTAAAATCTGGACATTAGATGCATCTGCCGGAAAGTTGGTATGTTGCATTCGTGCAGCATCTTCAGGAAGTGTTTTTCGTCTGCAGGGATGTTGCGATGTGCACGTAGGAACTTAGTCAGAGATGGCTTTTTGATCAGCTGGTGGTTGTGTTCATCGGAGGATTGTACAACATGGTACCAGCCATTTAGCTTCTTGATGTACATGTGCGCCTGGCATCCAGTTCTGGGGATTGTACTCCTTTTTCTTTTCTTCACAACTGACTTTGGGTTCTGCGTGTCTTCTTTCGGAACTTGAGTTTTGCCACCTTTGGTGCAAACAAAGAACACCTTCAGATACTCTTTATTAGCATCCTTCCTTGACCAAGCAATCCGAATACTGAAACCTTTCCTCAGTGAGTACTCCAAGTAGTGATCCTTGGCAGCTTCATAAGTGTCGAAACGCATATGCAATGTTGGGGCTTGTGGTGTCGAGTTTACATCAGCTGTAGCATCATCCCGCCCTTGCTGTCCTGACTCATCAGTGCCCAACGATTGTTCTTCAATTGTTTCTCCAGTCTTTGTTGTTTGCTTGCCACTTCCCGACTTGGTTTCCATGCCATCAGCCCCTGACAACATTCCATCTCCACCTGCATCTGTTATGAATCATATATCAGCCTAAATCATTAATAAATTCATGTGTACAAGTTCAGTACTAAGTAGGTGATAACTTTAGTATATTGTAGTTGGTTAATTAAGTACAATGTAGGTGGTAACATTTTCAGTCAACCACTAACCAATGGTCTTAATGTATGGGGTAAATTATAGATTGGTAACTTGTTAACATAAGTGTCGGTGACTTAAGTTATATTATCTTGGTAACATTAGGAAGGGATGGATAATTTCATGTGTATATTGTATGGTGGTATATACCTGCATTTTCCACATCAGCATTGTTGTGTGACAAGCCATCATCAATGTCATCAGTTTCCAAGCTTATATCCATATCCATGGTTGCCCCTGTTCAAAAATCATGTAAAATCTTAAGCATGGTAACAATAGTATATTGTGGCAGGTAGCTATAGCACATAGTGGCAGGTAACTTCATGTACATCTTTAGTGATTCTTCATGTATAAATATTTTCTGCATTATTAACCCTATTATGTTAAAACTATAGCACAAAGTGGTAGGTAACATTAGTGTTTCTTCATTGGTAACTTTACTGATCATGCATGATTAGTCATCTCAACAAACAAGTGTATGTAGCCTTTTTGTCGAAATCATGTTGAAACTAGATACCAGTTTTTTATAATACACAGGCTGGTAACTTTTAGTGCTGCTACATGTATAACTCTATTTATTCTACATCGATACATTTCTGATTTCGTGTCTGCTATGTCACATGCAGGTTTTTCACTCATATGTCAGGAATATGAGGCAGATTAGGATACAATACCATGATAGGGGGGAACTGACATGAACTACATGGATTCATCATAAGGAATAGGAGTTTATAGCAATTTACTACATCAATTGATACCACATATAAGGAGCAATTGTTCCTACTTGATCAGCAGATTGATTTGTTTACTGATTTCTGTGCACCCATCTGTGCCTGTGTACCTAGACTACACTTAGATTACAGATCGTGTATCTAGACTACAGATCATGTCTGTGTATCCCTCCCAACAATCATGTGGGTTTTATCTGGTTCAGTACTAAACTAGGCAGGGAGTGTTGTGTTTGAAGCAGTATACCTGTGTGTTCTCTCCTTGGTAGCCTTTGATTTTGTTGATCTCGCTCTTTTCAGTTTTTCTCTGATGTAGATCTAGCAGTCGCAGCCATGTCTCGAAGAAGAAGAAGAAGATGCAGGGGACTGAAGAGAAAAGTTGCTGCGCTGGGAGCCTGGGATCGGGGGAGAAGAAGAGAGAGAGAGAGAGAGGTGTTGCGCTGGGAGCCTGGGATCGGGGGTAGGTAAGGATTTGTGGCTCGGTTTCTTTCGTGCAGTGCAAGTCCTGCTTTCTGTGTGGTCTGGATGATTAGCCGGCCAGATTAGCGAAGCTGTCGCTATCCTGATTAGCTTCCGGTCAGCTGGAGCGTGCGCACACGGCGGGCCTGTCGCTATCGTGACAGCTTTTTTGGTGTGTACACTTTTGCTTCCGGTCAGCTGGACCGCGCGCGCAGCGCGCGCACACGGCAGGCTGTCGCTATCGTGACATATTTGGGTGCGTACAGTTTTGCCAATTAGAAGGCGCCTGCTGAATAGTCGATCCCATAAACAAAATATTCCTAGGGCTGAATGAACCTAGTAACAAATTGTCATACAGCCGGGCTGCTCAGCAAATGTCACCAAGAAGACACACTCGCAGCTTCTGAATATATGTCACCAGGCATCAGCAGGTCAACAAAATATAAATTCGCTAGAAAAAATAATGGTATATGCAGCGCAATAATGCGCAGAAAGTCCATATAAATGGCTAATCATGTGAAACGTGGGCTCGAAACAAAATTATTTTCGTGTGCACATGCCAAATAGTCAATTGTGGAGTTCAGAGGCCGCCGAAGCCACAAGTTTCCAAGAGTATATTCAATTAAAAGAACTAACAGCAGCAGTTCCAAGGAACGAAGTAGCTTGGTTGAGGCACTCTCACTCAGATAGGCTTCTCCCCTAGCTTGAGGAAGAAACAAAAGCAGCCCCTCAAGCAGTGTCAGATGATGAGAAAATAGCGGCGGATCCATCTTATGGGATTTGACTCCTAACCGAAAGTGACTTCGCTGCACTTCTTTATAGAAGGAAAAATCACCACTAACTTTCTCGTGACCCGTATTTGCTTTTCTGCTCCTTTGTATTCTGTTTATGGAATCGTCCGGGCAGAAACGGGGAAGAATCTCTTCTGTCGTAGAGGCCTTGTCGAGTTCTTCCGCTACGCCAGGAGATGATGATCCACGAAAAAACAAAGTGTCAAGACGCCGATGGAAATGATGAGTTTCAGTCAGAGCCATCCACAAGCCACACCTCGCCGAACCCTGAACCTGAAGCACCATCCATTCCGTTCTTGCGAGATCAAATCAAATTAGTTATTCGATCTTGTCAAAGAAAAAAGCCAAGACCTCAAACGTTAGACGAAATTAGCGGGGCTCTGCACCTGAATGATGATGATTAGCAACCTCGCTATGCTTGCAGCAGAGGTTGTTGAAGGCCTAAATAACGACTACTAGTTCCGTTTGTTTTGGCAAATACTCCCACCACTTTTAAATATAAGATGTTTCACACGTTGTTCACATTCACATGTATATAAATATATCTAGACAAGTTTTAATGTGTATATTTACTCACTTTAATATGCATGCATCTAGCCAAAATGTGACATACCTAAAACAAGAAACGGAGGGACTAGCAAGAACGATTAGGACTGGTTCTCTATCACTAGTGTCGGGTTTTCTGTGATTGAGTCGTCTTTTCCGAAGGATTTTTTTTTTACGAGCGGGGATTCGGTCAAGAGGAAACCAGAAGCCCGTACAAACCCCAAAAGAATGCGGGCAGGATGGTTTATGCATGCATGGAGTTATAGTTCTTTTTGGTGGTATACTTTACGCCGCAAGAAAGCAAAACTAGTGGTACAAATCTGCCGTTGATACTCTAGCTAAATAGAGAAAATCTATCAATATATCAAACCTCACTGGGTTAGCCTTCCGCTCGAAGCCTCTACGTCGCCCCCATTTCTGCGTCGTCCGATCGCGGAACGGACGGTCCAGATTGAGCCTCGTCGCCCCCCAGTTCACGAGCTACAGTAACACACTTCTACAGTGCCGGACGCTCTCCGCGCCGTCCATCTTGGATCGGACAGCCAGCAGACGGTCCGCGCGACGTTATTATAAAAAGGATCCTACGTTCAAAGAAAATTGCGGAGTAGTCCCAACATTTGCACGCAGATGGACCTATCCGAAAATTGCAAAAACTGCAGGGACTTCTCTGCGAAACGTCGCCACAACCCACCTTCTCCTTCCTCTCTCCCGCGCGGCGGCGAGCTCGCCGCGGCCGCCGACGCGCTCCTCCCCGCCATGCTGCTCCCCTGTCAGATCGACAATCACGGTTACCTCCGCCGTCGTTTCCCCTTCCTCCTCGCCGACGAATGGCTGCCGGGACGCTGCCTGGGCGCCGCAATCGTCGACGCCGCTCCCGCCGTCCGCCGCCGCCGTTTCGCTCGCCGCCGGCGTCTCCGGCGACGAAATGGCTCGAGGCGCCACCCGTTCTGCTCCCAAGCACCTCCTCCCGCAGATCCACACCATCTCAGGCCCGCGCGCGCCCAGCTGCTCCGGTGCGAGATCGACAGCGCGCGGCGGCCGCCGGCGGGTGACGTCACGTGGTGACGTCATCGCGGGCCCGCGCTGTCAGATTTTTTTCCATTTTGCACTGCCGATTTTTCGAATTAAAAAGAAAAAGAAAAAAACTGACGTGTGGGACCTACATGTCATAACTTTCGAAATTACAATAAAATGCGAAAATTATGAAAATCTTAACTTTTAATATGTTATTCCAAAAAATGCAAACAATATATCCAAAAAATACAAATTTAACATATTTTCAAACTCTCCACACAAAAGATGCATTTAAATAAAAACACAATAATTTCCAGACGATAATATTTGACTACATCGGACGAATTAATGTAGATGATATCCTTTTTAAAAATATGTTTACAAAAATGTTGCATTCCTAACAGGTAGGACCATTTTACTAAAACAATTTGCATAAAATAAAAAATGTTCAAAAAACAATATTTTTAAATATATCCACCTGAAAAATATGAATAACATATCCGACCGATCAGAAGAAATAAATACTTGCTACTTACGACAAAAAAAACATGTTTTAAATTCCAAAAATGTACAATATTTCAAAAAAAAATGCCCTTCCGCTAAATATATTAAAGGTAATTTTTTTCACAAATGCTTGATTAAATGAATAATTGCAGAGAATACAAATTCATATCCCCTAATTATGGATTGAATTTCAATTGCATCTAATAAGTTTTCAAACAATGTATTTCCTCTAATTATTGATCTAAATTGAAAATCTAATAGAAAAATGTAAAACATATTATAGCAATTCGAATAAGTTAATATTTAGATACAATATAACTTCATACAATGTATTTTCCTCCAATTAAACAATATATCCAAAAAATACAAATTTAACATATTTTCAAACTCTCCACACAAAAGATGCATTTTAAAAAAAAAATCCAGACGATAATATTTGACTACATCGGACGAATTAACGTAGATGATATCCTTTAAAAAAATATGTTTACAAAAATGTTGCATTCCTAACAGGTAGGACCATTTTACTAAAACAATTTGCATAAAATAAAAAATGTTCAAAAAAACAATATTTTTAAATATATCCACCTGAAAAATATGAATAACATATCCGACCGATCAGAAGAAATAAATACTTGCTACTTATGACAAAAAAACAAACATGTTTTTAAATTCCAAAAATGTACAATATTTCAAAAAAAAACCAAATGCCCTTCCTCTAAATATATTAAAGGTAAATTTTTTCACAAATGCTTGATTAAATGAATAATTGCAGAGAATACAAATTCATATCCCCTAATTATGGATTGAATTTCAATTGCATCTAATAAATTTTCAAACAATGTATTTCCTCTAATTATTGATCTAAATTGAAAATCTAATAGAAAATGTAAAACATATTATAGCAATTCGAATAAGTTAATATTTAGATACCATATAACTTCATACAATGTATTTTCCTCCAATTATTGAATTAAATTAAACATCTAATAAAAAACACAAAACATATTATACCGATTCGAATAAGTTAAAATTTAGAGACAATATAACTAAACTCCTACAAATTATGCAATTCAGTTTAATAAACACTTACATTGAACTTAACACTCTCTAACTACGTAGTTAAATTTAAATAATGATTAACTAGATGCATATTGGAGAAACCACAAATTCATTCCCTATAAAAATAGATTGAATTTAATAGATGCTAATACAACATATTCACCATTTATATTCGCAAAATATATTGACTACAATTCAATGAATGCTCAAATTGAACTTGATTCTCTCTAATGTCACCACTCTATTCACAAAATATATTATGGAACAAAAACAAAAAAAAAAGTTATATTAATAAAAATAACCACCAAGAGCAATCTGGAAAATTTCCAAATTTGAACATTTTCCGTAAACTGAACAATTTTTCGATGTAAGCTCTCTTTGCATTTAAATAAATTCCAAATTTGCACACTATTTACAAAAGAACATTTCCAAACTTCGAATTTTACCGCACGGGCGCGGCATGTCGCCGCGCAATTTTTCTTAGTATCGTTAATGTCAGCTGTTGAAAACAACATGTTAATTTTAGGGGTAAAAACAAATGCTAAGACATACTCACTCCGTTTTTTGTATAAGATGTTTTAGTTGCTTCACATGTTGTGTAGATGCATACTAAAATAAGTGAATGTATAAACTAAAACATGTCTAGATATATCTGTGTACATTAGTACATGTGAATATAGACAGACGCTAATACATCTTATATTTAAAAACGGGCGGAGAAGTTTTTAGCCGATTGCCAAACGGATGGTGAGATCCTGGAGAAAGACAGAAGATCAGATGGATGCTTGAGTTAGAGCCAAAGGCAAGAGGGAGCCGGACGTGAAGCAGCAGCTGGCAAATCAGGACCATCTGTACAAAGATTCAAACCGCCAATGCCAGCGGGCATAGTCCAGTGAAGAACCGAAGCGGGAACCAGCTCAAATTCACAGACCAACACGAGTCGACGCCAGTTTGAGCGACTCTGTATCTGGTAATGCGAACATACTTTTTATAAAAATGTAAAAACATAAAACGTGAAGTAACAAGAAAAATATTTAAATGCAAAACGAGTCGGCCCATTGCCGCAACCGGGGTGCGCCGCAACGGGTGACATATAGAATTCGGCTGTGCTCATCTGTGCTGCCCAGGCGATGTGCTCTAGAATCGTGGGGTTGGGCCAGACCAACATTTGGGCCTATCCAGCCCACTAAATTCAGTGAACTACACATATGGCTCATCTCACGGAAGTTGTCCGTTTCTTTCCTTCCATTTTTTCGAGACACCGATTTATATTTTTTTTTGAACAAGGGAAACCAGCGTATATTCATAGCAGCAACATACAGAGTACAGCACCACGCTGGTTACAACGCACGCAAGCCACTGGCACAACGGCACCGACGAACGACGCCGAACCACCACCGCCAATGCAACTTCCAGAACGCCGACACCGTCGGAGAGGAGGAAGAAAGCAACACCACACGCACCTTGGAGAAGCGAAGACCACGAATTTATATTTGTTGGGGTGGAACATGGTATTCAAAAACTTGCTTTGTAAGCAGTATGGCTCAAAAAAAGGTTTGATACTACACACAAACAAGGTAGTAATGACCGCATGGGAAACAGGGAATTAGCGTCCAGAACAAACTGCGCCTACACATGGGGAACAAAACAAATTTAATGGGAAAAATCACACTGATTTGGGAAAAACATTGACGCGCCAAAGGAAAATTCGCACTACATACGGAACAAAACCTAAATTACTAGTAACATTAATTTATTGACCACGAAATAACTCAATAAACAAAATATTGCTAGGGCTGAATGAACCTAGTAAAAAATTGTCACGTTTCATAAAATATTATGCGCGTCAAAATTATAAGGGGAATGGTTTGCTCTTGTCCAAATCATCAATTATTCTTCTTGTATTGAAAAACTAATTTGAGTGTAGTTAGGAAGAGATTCCCTTGCGGAAAATTAGGAAAAAATAAGTGAATTTGTTAAGGAAGTTCTGTAAAACTTCTCTGCAAACAAAATATAGTAGATAGCATACTTATGTGCTATAAATGCATACAAGATAACCCTACATTCAATCCGATCTTGAACAACTAATGATACAGCTACATTAATGGAGTAAAAAATTATCAATTATTTATAGGTATTATATGCTTTCAAAATATTGCACGGCATTAGTTTCGTTTGGTCCAAATGATTTATGGCCTTAAGAAACTAATGGAGTAACAACTAATGACATGTCTTCTGTAAGGAAAAAATCTGACACGACTACATTAATGGAGCAAAAATTTGTCTCAATAAATTGTATGCTTAAAAATAATACAATGCATTACTTTGGCCTTGTCCAAATAATTTCCTACCTCGAACAATTAATGATTTTGATATGGCGAGATGTTCTTAACCTTTCATACTCACAAGCACATTAAATGGTTCACCAACCTTGTCCTATAAATACGTATCAAGATAAACAGCATCCAACCGAAGTTTTTGCCATGGCGAGACAGACCACCTATTTTGCCACCTCTCTCTTGATGTTCGCTCTACTCATAACTGGAGGTAAGGAGCAATCACATATAACACTAATTTTAAATGTCTGTATGATACTTCAAGTTTGTATAGTGCTTTTGTGTCTTTACATCATCTAATAACATTTATTTTGTTTGCTTAGACATGGTCGAAGGGGGGTACGTGCAAAGAACACCACACCGAAATCGGTTGTGGGGACTCTGGAGGTTGCAGTTATTACTGCGGTTATGCTGGCTACGTTAGTGGTGGGTACTGCGTTTTCAAGGATAAGGAAGGTCTTTGTGTGTGCGTAGATTGTTTGTGATATGGCATAATAATTATGCCTAGACAAAGACTTAAATAATGAAGTTATAAATAATATTTAGTTTCCTAAAAATAAGAGGAAAAAACCCTATCAATGGAGACCTATACGCATATATACCAAGGTAAGCATCTCAAGGTAAGGCACACTTGCGCCAAAAAAAACTCCCGTAGGGAATGCTCGAAGTACGTATCTAATGCTCTCGTAGGCTCGCTCAACCGACTATCTGAAAGGACAGGGATGTCGCCTAGAGGGGGGGTGAATAGGCGATTTAAAACTTTTCCGGTTTAGGCTTGATAAATGCGGAATAAAACTAGGTGTTTTAATTTAACAAGCACACAACCTAAATATACTAGGTTCACCTATGTGCACCAACAATTTATGCTAAGCAAGACAAGCAACAAGGTGATAGCAAGATAAAGGACTTCAACCACGAAGGCTATCACAATGTAAAGTGCATAAGTAAAGAGCTCGGGTATAGAAATAACCGAGGCATGCGGAGACGATGATGTATTCCCGAGTTCCTCCTTTTTAGGGGAGTACGTCTCGTTGGAGGGGTGTGAGTTTCAAACTCAAGACGCCACAAATGGCCTCACCCTATTCTCCGATGAAGCTTGCCCAAAAGCTCGGTTCAATTTCCACTATTGATTTCCTTTTGGGCGGAATCCTTTTGGGCGGAAATCGAGTACCTTACAACAATCTTGAGGCACAACCCACAAAATGATTGGGAGCACCCAAGTGACCACAAAAGGCCTTAACCAAAAAAGGTCACACGAACACCATCTAGGGTCCAACGACCCAAGAGTAACAAGCTCATGAACTTTCACTTCCACGAATCGTCGTGGAGAGAGCAAACCGATGCACAAAAGCAACGGTAAGAACACAAGAAGTGCTCAAGTCCTTCACTCTCAAATCCCACCAAAAGCAACTAATGTTTGCGGGGGGAGAAGAGAGGAAGAACAAAGAAGAACTCAACAAATAGAACTCCAAGGTCTAGATCCAAAGGGTTCCCCTCACTTAGAGGAGAGATGGATTGGTGGAAATGTGGATCTAGATCTCCTCTCTCTTTTCCCTCAAAGATATGCAAGAATCATGGGAGGAATTGAGAGAGAGCCAAGCTTTCCAAGGTCAACAATGGTGGGAGAGAGAGAAAAAAACGTGCTGCGTCGGTAGCTTTTCCAAGGTCTCTTAGGGGAAGAAGAGGCCTTTTATAGGTCTCCCAAAAATAGAGCCGTTGCAGGAATTCTTACACCAGAGACTCCGGCCTGGACCGGAGACTCCGGACACATGCCGGTAACACTCCGGTGTGACTCCATTGGGTGTCACCACTTTCGTCACTCGATGAAAAACGAGCAGGCCGGAGACTCTGGTTTGCCCTGAGTCCGGAGACTCCGGTCTGGTAGACTGGAGACTCCATCCCTGGCACGCCGGAGACTCCGCCAGGAAATCCAGCAACCACTCAGCAAAACTGCAAACCCCATAACTAATTTATTCGAACTCCAAATCAGGTGAAACCAATTTTGTTGGAAATATAGCAACAAGAGCTTTCCTACAAAAATGCAACAAGTTTTCCATACGAAATCATAGAGTTAAGTTGCCACACATGAGAAGGTGTGGAACTTTCCTCAAGGATAAACCGATAATATTTCCAACCCGAAAACGCAACAAGTTTTCCATACGAAATCCGTTTTCGGAGAACTTGGGCTTGTCATGAAGATCACAACAAGCACCAAAACCCAACAAGGAGAAAAACCAAGTAAGAACCACGAAAGATGATATGCAAAGTATTCAAAGGTTTGACCTCTCCACAAAGATGCGAACAAGTTACTCACCTGAGAGCCCCTCTTGATAGTACGGCATCTATCCTATAACCCGGTCTCCCACTAACACCATGAGACGGGTAAAATCGAAACCATATCAAGATCATACATTTGCCTTGCGCATTCCACTTGAGCTAGATGATGACGATCTTGATCTCTTCAAGTGGACCAACTTTCTTGATTGCGCTTTGCTTGGTGAAGACTCACATATCGCTCCCCCATACACCAAGATGGGAGTGCCTCTCTTAGGAACATCTTCACTTGACCATTATCTCCAAATGGGTTGTAAGCTTCAAGCATATGATATCTTCTAGATGCCCATCTTGAACTTGCACATCTCAACCTTGATGACGATCACCACTTGACGTCATCCTCCATGAGCTATAAGAAATCTTCCTTTTGATGCAAGCCCATGTAGAGATACCTAACCCCAACAAAGGAATACCACACACACATAATGGGTTAGTTCAAAAAGCTATATGGACAATTTCTTACCATTATTGACAGCTTATGGAGTATAATTAAACTTAGTCGCAACCACTTGATCGGGTCAAATCCTGGTTTGCAAGTGCGGCTGGCAACTTCCCTTACTAATATCTTTCAGTATAAACCTCATACTAAGTAAATCCATGTCCCACCTATATGCTGCGCTTTTTGGCTGCGTAGGGATAATTGAAAGAAGATTCTTTTTCTTCGCTACCGATTATACATTTATGTAGATATTGACTCCATACATTGTTTTCCATAAGTGAGCGGAGCATAGGGATTATTTACGATATCCAAGTCAAGCGGATAACCAAGGTTGGTTTACACGGCATGCTAGGCGGTCTCCCGGGATTGGTCCTATGTCACCTTGGATAGTTTTCTTCTGTGTCTATGTAGTATTCATTACGTAAATGTTATGCACTAGTCAGTATTAAGCTCTCTGCTGTCATGTTGTCTTGATGCGATAGTATAGTATATTAAGTTCCTCTTTATGCATACTCGCATGCATAGATAGCATGAACTTCCGACAGGTGCAAATCATTGACAAATCCACTTTTCTTAATCATATCATTTGCATAAAGATGATACAATAACACAAGGGATGAACCCCTAGTTTATAGATGTAAGGTATGTACACAACAAAGACACAAGATGTTATACCGTGACCCAAAAACAGTTCAAACAAGAGATAATGCAAAAAAAAAAAATAAGGTGTGAATAATCGGTCTAAAACCTATGCTACAATCTACGTTAGATATGACCTCTCAATCCCGCCGGCACCAAACTGTCGATAATTTGGACCTTTGGTTGAAAGTGTAACGCTTTCGAAAAATATTTGGAATATGGACATGCATCGAATTTGGATCGGGGTGACGGCATTAGGGTCCTCTTGCTCTAACCGCTCTTCTGATGGCGTTGTGTTTGTGTTGCCACTTGCTACAAACGTTTTTATATTTTGTTGTGCCAGGCTGAGTAAAATGCTACAGCTTATATGCGTGTATGCTACAAAATAGTTTTCTCCATTGTTACATATCTGTTTCACTAATGTTTGATGCGTTGGACATTAATGTTGTATGCAGTGGTTTTTTTTTGTTACAGAATCTGACAAGTTATTGACGTTTTGCTGCAAATAAATGAGAATTTGTTGCATAAGATATTGCTTTTTGCAACATAGTTGTGTCTGAAATGTTACAAAAAAATTCTATAGGACTCGGGTGTTAATTTTGTTGGCACGTGATGACATTTTATTTACATTTTGATATAATTAAATTAAAGATTTGTTGCATGCGTCGGTAGCTTTTGCTACATGGGTATGTTCATGCAAATGGCACATATGAGAGTTTTTGCTACGTGATGATCCACGTGATTAATTGGAAAGAGAATGATCCACCGTCCACTCATGTGAAAAGGTAACAATAGAATCCGATGTCTCGAGTAGCATGTGAAAGCGACCCCTCAACAGGCATCCAATCAAAAGGAAGCGGGACAGGCCTAAAAGCGACGTATGTCAGCAGCTAAAAGTGACACATCGCGCGCAATGCTCTCGCACCACAGATCAACTCTATCGGACGGCGCGGAAGGCGGCTGTAGCAACGTCTCGCTACAGCCGACTGACGCGTAGCGCTTGCCCCGTGTCATGACCTCCCCATCATACTCACGAGAGCACATGACATTTGTAGCCATAGGACGCACATATGCACATATCTACAGAGTAGGATTGCAAGTAAAGACATAGGTTTTACCCTGGTTGAACTCCTAATGCCGGTAAAAATCACGCTCCTTCCTTGCTCTCGTATATATAGTGAGATGATTAGAGTGTATATGGGGATTTAGAAAGATCTACGGAGGTGTTTATGATGATTCTATGGTGGACGGCGTAGGTTTTAACGATATCAGATCGTTTTTTCCATTGGGACCTTGGGTGAATGTAGATGGCGATAACAACGGTGCTTGCACGCCAACGAAGTTGACTATGTCTTCGGGGAGCCTGGTTCATTAGAATGAAGTTGAACGCATGCGTCGACTGGATAGTTTTTTTTTTTTTTTTTGCAGCAGCAGCAGCAACGACGTTGCATACAAACTTACTAGGGATATTAGCGCGGCAATGCCGCGCCTGTTTGATGAATTTTAAATATGTTTTGTAAAAAATTGTTGTAATATGGATATTATTTGAATTTGGAAAAGTTTGTGTTTAGAGGAATGTTGAGATTTCGAAAATGGTCCGTACTGGAATGTATTTTTTTTGTATTCTTTTAATGTGTACAAAGTGATCAGATTTGGAAGGTAAGTGTGAATTTTGAGTTGAAATGTTCAAGTACGTTTTAGAAACAGGGCAATTTGGAATTTATTTAAATTTGAATTCTTTTAGTGTCTATGAGATGAGCAGGTCTGAAAGTCATATGACGTTTTGGGAAATTCAAATTTGTAATTTGAGTTGGAATGGTCTAATATGGTTGTTTTTTCCATATAATTGTGCAAATATAGGACAATTTGAATTGTTGTTAATATTTTATTTTTTGTGAAAAATAGTTAACTTTTTTTCCCTAGCATGTTGTATGTTTGGTTCACAATATTTTAATTAGTCAATTAAAAGGTTGTACTTCTTGTGGAATTTTGAAGTCTATGTTGGAAGTTAGAAAGAAATAGAAATTTTGGAGAGAATGTTATTTTTTGAGAAAATACATTTTCTGTGTTTTTTTTTACATGGTTTGCATTGTTGTAATTCGTAAAATTGAAGATTTTAATTCTGTGAATTGTTGAATTATATTTGGAAACTAACAAAAAAAGTATTTTTTTCGTATGCATTTTCTATGTTTTTTTTGCATTATCGTAATTGGGGAACTGAAAGTTTTTAATTATTGTAATTTTTTTAATCTATTAATCAGGCCTTATGTAATATTTGAAATTTTGAAGATTTGTTTTTTTTTGAAAGGTCCAAAATGTGTACATTCAAAAGTTTTGTTGGATTTTTTTTGTCATATTTGTAAATAATGTGGTGTAAATAATTTAAATTTGAAAATGTTTACATTGAAAAGTTTTGTAGGATTTGAATGTTGTATTGTCACATAAATTTTGAATTTAGCTCCGTAGTTAAAGAATGCATGATATAAGCATTTAGTAATTTTAACTTCATAATCATAGCATTTAGTAATTTTAACTCCATAATTATATGAAGTTTATTTAGATTGTATCGAAATAGGGTAGATTGTGTATTTTAAACATATTTCAGATGATTTTAAACATGCACGCATTTGATTCAAATAGATAGATATTATCTTTCTGAATATGTTGACATATTATTTATATTTTTGTGAGTTCAAATGAATAAGTTATAAATTTTGAAAGTTTAAATAAATTTTGAAGGAAAATAATAAAAATGTTCGCTGACGTCACATGACGTCAGCAATGGGGATTTGCTCCCTGCTGAGCACGGATCCGACGCGCACGGATCCGGCGATTCCGGCCGCGAGGGGACGCGCGGCTCCGCGGCTTGGACGCGCGCGAGGGCGCGTAACCCTTTAGGAGCGGAGCCGCTCGGATTTGGTCGCCGGAGCGGCGCTGACGGCGCCCAGATGCGGCGGAGGACGCCGACCGCGGCGGCGGCGAATCCGGCGCGCTCGCTGCGTTCCTGAGATACCCCAGATTAATTTTCAGGATAATCCTTTGTGCTTATTTAAACTTTTCAAAACAATAAATGTATATATGCCCGTGTTGCCATTAGGTATGAGTTCTGGAAGTAAAAAAAATATAGAAAAGAGAAGTAAAATAAAAGAAATGAAAAATAAGTGTTCTAGAAATTGATCTCTTGACCTACTGGTTGATACCTTAAGCTGCAGCCGGCTGGCCTATGTGGTATGTTTGGTACAAAACCAGCTGCCTTGTATTTGTTCTTCATTGTGTAGAAGGAAAAAGCCATGGGCTTGGCCCAAGGCCCTATCGGACTCGACGTCTGTGCCTTATGGCGCCGCCTCTTAATAGCGTTTTAGGGCTGCGCCGTCTCGTTTCCATCTCCTAATATCTCGACCCCATTTGTTGTCCCTGGATCGAGGGCGTTGCTGTGCTGCTGGATCATACATCGCCGCCGCTACCGACTCTTGATCTGCCCCGTCGTTGCCGTGTTCGTCTTGGCGTGGAAGCAGCATCTGTCAAGGAGCTGCAAGCTGCCGGGTGAGTGCTTGCCGTCGATGCTTCTTGGTTGCCATCCCGATCGATTAGTGCGAATTTTTCTTCCTAGAGCTTTGACGTTTCTGAATAGGTGTTAATAGAATGGATATATAAAGGGAGCTCGATTATCTGGGTTGGTAAGTTGTGGTTTGCCTATTCCCTTGTTCTCCATCGGAGACTATATAAGAAAATAGTTTCAGGAATCACTTTTTGACTTGGAGCACCGAACGATCTACAGTTGCTAG
Organism: Poa pratensis; assembly: GCA_947311845.1. Classification (NCBI taxonomy): domain Eukaryota; kingdom Viridiplantae; phylum Streptophyta; class Magnoliopsida; order Poales; family Poaceae; genus Poa; species Poa pratensis. The sequence continues at coordinate 19,082,611 of CAMZMU010000099.1, forward strand.
CTGCTCCTTTGTCCTAACCTGATTAGTTCTAGCTTGTTCGTAGGTTCAGTTAGAGGAAGTACTCTAGTTGGTTCCTTAAGACACTGAACTTTGATTTAGAATCTGGTCTGATCTGTCCATAATTTCGAGGTACTCTCCAAATAAAAGTTGTAGACCTTGTTTCTATATTTTCAAGAGTATTCGTTTATGCAAATTGGTTGGACAGATTGCAAGCCGTTGTCAGTTTAGTGATCTGTCCAGGATATAATTTTCTGCACATTGTGATCTTCTTTGCAGCTTTAGACCTTTTTTCAAGATTCGAATTAAATTATGGGCTAAACATGAAAACTGAGGAAGTTGTGTTTCTTATGTTCGGACACTTATGATTTGCAAGATTTCATTTAGAATATTGATTCTTATAATATCAATTGGCCTGTCTTGTGTTGACATAATTTTAGTAATTCTGAAGTTTGAATGGGTTAATGTTAATATCTCCAGATTTTTCCATAGATGAATTCTGAGAAGTGTTGTGCGGGTGCTGATATTTTGATGTCCTCTTTGGTTGAGTTTAATTATAGATTATGGGGTTGGACGCTCGCGTAGGACGATGCTTTTTTTTAGAATGTTTGTTACCAAGTTGTGTGTTGTTTTGAGTGATATACATGTTTGGATAACAGGTGTTGATACTTCCGGTTCGGAACTCTACAATTCACGGTTTATGTCCCGTGGTTGAGGCAAGTTCATGATGGATAGTGGATTTTGCATATCTCTCTTCACTTGATTTAATTATAAAGTTTGTCTTTATATCTATGATATTTCCATGATGGGATGATAATGATTATGATGATGAAATCTGCACTTTATGCATACTTGCATACCCATGATGATAATGATGTTAAAGTGACCTACTTCGGTGGGCACAATGAGACCTCCTTTGATGTGTTGCGACCCACATTGGAGGCACCCTCCACAAGTTGGAGTGAGTGGATGCCGACGGGTGTCCACTCAAGCGATACCGGTATCCGCAATGAGATGAGATGAGATGAGCATATAGGCATGTAGCACATCTTTATTTATGATGATGAATGTATAATGTTTAGTGATGACTCGGTGTTTTGATTTATGTAAGGTTCATTATTTGTTATGAACTTGTTGAGTCTTTGTACTCACCCTTGTTGCTTTAATGTTTTTAGGTAAAACATCGAGACGACATGCATGGGGAGTTATGGGAGTAGCACACCTTCATGACCTCACGATTCACACACTCATCAACATTTTCTTAGAACCATCATTAGGAGTTGTAATGTCTTAAACGATTTTGAAGTCTTGTGAAAGTTTGGTTATAGTTAATGATTGTGGCCGGTAGCTTTAAGAAGTTGAGGTGTTGGAGAGTTAATTATTGATGAACGTTGTGTCTACTCTATTCATATGTTATGTCATTGTGCTTCTGTTTTGATTATTGTCTATCCTGGATGTCTACGAAAACAAGGGAGGTCTTGCCAAATTTTCCTAAAGATTTATTATTTTCAAAAGGTATGAATGTTGTAACATTCCAAGTGCTTGGTTGGCTTGGGGTGTTACAGTTGGTATCAGAGCAAGGCTTTAGGTCTCTGGAATGGATTAAATAGTAAATAGGGTAATTTATTTAGATGTTTGAAAAAAAACTTGACTTAGTTTGAGTAAATAACTTAAAATTTGACACACGTGTGCACCTTAGGGATGGGCTTTGGGTATTCATTGCATTAACGCTTCTGCTAACTTTATTCCTTGTTCTAATCAAATGCTTGTTATGTCGATCAGGCATGCCTATGCATGCAACAAGAGATTTCTTATGTCTTGAATTGGGTATGAGTAAGTTCCGTTAATTTTCTCTCTTGTGCTAAGAAGTGTCCGTGCTTGTGTTGCTAGATGCTTTGATTGTAGAAATTCATGTAATGCCAAAGCAACTCTTGGATAATGCCATCCGAAAGAGAAACATTGTATATTTCTGAAATTATCTAGTGAGTAGGGTAATGATGAATCGATTTGATGGACTGAAATTCGATTACATTATCATGTTTGTCATGTGAGAAGTATAAATCTTTCTTCTTTAGTTCATAACTTGTGGAATACGTGGAGAAACATGATAATAAGGAATGATCTATGTCAATCACATTTTTATTGACACTGAGATCTACTTTGTATGGCTATGTTGTAGTTTGCATTGGTACCTTTGTTCGTGAATTAAATCGTGCAGAGAGGTAATCTCGATACTTTCCTTGTAGGACTTTGAATTTTTATGGATAACCGATAAAGTTATCTAGCATATTTCATTTTGTTTGTTATTTCAAATGGAGCTGTTAGTTTCCGATTCTGGACTAAACTATGTTAAACTCCCTTTCCAAATTATTAGCTATAAAAAAGGTTTTGGATTAACATTTGAGGATCTTCTGTATGAATACTTGGGTGTCTTGAGTAAATCAATGTAATGTAGACCTTAATAGTGAGTTATGTGGTTTGATGGAACTTATGGTATGTTAAAGGACACCTGTTTTGTTTGATGTATATCTCATGTTAATTAAGGCTCATAATTATAAAAAATATATTACTTAAGGAAGTTGTTGCGGATGATTTAGTAGAAGGGCAGCAGTTATTGGGTAGCTATTTGAAATAAATAAATTTCTAGAGTTACAATGGGTTCTAATAAGTTCTAGTTTTGAGAAGCAATTTGTTGAACTAGATTCGATGCACCAGGATAATATTATGACCTTAAACTGATGCGATGATCATCAGCATAAGTTTGTCTCTTCTAATGAAATAGATGTTAAAATAAGATATAAGGGTGTGTGTGGATATTTATCGATGTAACCAAGCCAAAGTATGGCATCCTTATCCATTTTTTTTATAGGATTCATGTTTTCCATGTATCATACATGATCGTTTTGACATTGGTTTATGATATTGCTAATGTTGGGTGGAATTATGCTCCGACCCTTCCTTTCTCTTATGTTTACCCATGAGTAATTTCTTTCAAGCGAAATTCAAAAAAAAAACTTTCATGCGAGGATGTCTATGATAGTATAGCAAGTTGCCGTTCCTTTCCCAGAGTACTTTCTTACTGCAAAAAAAAATAAAGTCATGGATGCATATAGTGTATAGGTATGTGTGTACTCCTGGTTAAGTTCGCATGGTTTTGCTTGGGAGTGACCCACTTACCTATTGTTATTTGAGCCTCTTGGTTTCAAAAATCTTGTTGTTTGACTTGTGTGTTGGTTGTGGAGTTCAGAGCCTTTGACCTACGAAATAGTGTTTAATTACTATATGTACCCTTTCGTTAACATGTGTTGGAGCTAGAGACACTCGGGTCTTAGAGAGTGGGTACCTTTTGTGCGTGAACAAGTTTCGTTTTTAGGTTTAGAAGCCATGGTCGTTGTAAGAAGTTCTTGATGAAGTTCTGCATGAAAAGGTGGTTTTGAAATGGGCCACGTTTTTATTCCTAAGGTTATTCTATCTTTTTCTAGGATGTCCACTCCATCTAATGGAGGAACCGTTAGTAGATATTGTTAACTGAGCATTCAAACCATTGAAGGATCTATTCGGTTTGTTACCTCTTATTATGTTGCAAGGCCTAGAAGTAAACTGAGATTGTCCTTTTAAAGAGGTTTATTGATAACAGTTAGGAGTGTTCATCTTTCTGAAAAGAGTGGATTTTTTTTCTTGATTCCCCGAGCATGGGATTGGTGTTAAGTGTTGGTACAGTTGACCTCTTGTCACATTAGTTTTGATCATTTGTTCTAACCTATCCGGTCGCCGGTATTGTCATTTGACACATCTAATATAATTGAATTCATAAAGATCTGCATAATAGTTTTTGTTTGACCTTGTGAAATGGTTAATTGGGGTTCTACCTCGAGTGTTGGTTCATTTATGATACTTTTTCATTTGTATGTAAGGATGACCGAGCGTTAGGTTACATGATTCATCTAACCATGTATGAGGTAAATAATTTGAGTGCGGGATGGATTGGCCCCCATACCAATTACTCTTATTATTTGCTCTCTCTACATTGGAAGGATGCATCTAAGTGTGTTTTGCCCGTAGTTACGAGAGCTACCGCTTTCCGCTTGGACCATAGAATGGAATAGATTCCCTTCTTTAGAAGTGGCACCTTTTTGTGGAATGCTAGAGCTACGGTGAGGATAAGCCTGATTCATTCTTTTGAATTTCTGAGTTTCACGAGATTTGCTGTTTTACTCTATCAGATTTTCTGCTAGTTTTGAGATGTATCTAGCTAGTGAGAGGCATTACGAGTGGAGGTTTGGGAATACGTTTGAGAAAGTTTGATCATGGAGCGTTAGAGTATTATTTGAGAGGGTGAGTAATGATATGTTTGCACTGAGATGACAAGATCTCAAGTAATTTTTGCATAGTTGCTATAGTGTGAGTGCATCAGCGCTGATGCCTAGCACAACCTCATTTTTTTTTTTTTAAGTATGAAAAAAATGATCAGTCTGAGCATACGATTGTGACTCTAGGGGATGGGCTGAACTCTTATGTCCATTCTGGGATAAAGTAAATATAAAGTAGAACATGTTGCTTTGGTCTATCTTACGTTCAATACAACTTGTGGGTTTATATGAACGAGCTGCTGACGCATGCGTTGCCACAAAGATGTGTTGCGACGGCAGTTTTAGTACTTTTTTTAGTTTGTCGGGACACTAAGTGAGTGAGAATAGACATTGGATGGTAGTAGCACCAGTTGACCTAAGACCTATATGGTGATCAGGAACTATCGACATGTGGGTGCAATCAGGCTAGAACATAAGTGTGGTGGGAACCAGGCAAGTAAATTAATGAATTGATTGCCTACTCGGTCTGGGCATTTGAAAGAAAAGGAAATGATCTTATTTTAAGAAACCTGTACTCCAAAGTTGTCAGTTTAATTTATACGGAGACATCAATTGAAGCGAGGAAAAGAGCATACTCTAGGGTTGTAAACTGCAATAGATGCTGACCTTTTTGAGAGTTTTTTGTCGTGCCTGCAAACGCCATGCTAAATATTCTGTTTAATTTGTAGTTGTGACCTTCTGCACCTGATAGAGGGGCAATACTCAGGTAAAAGTAACTAAGACCCATGTGGTAAAGTTATGTATGAAAGAAAAGCTTTGTCTAATTTATTTGTGACCTTTTTATGATAGATGGACAAGTAAGAGAGTACGCATATCATCCTGAATTGTTTGAAACAAGAGTATGTGTACAAATTGTGTTCCACGTCTCTATGTTGTGGAAGCGCCTTTGAGATCCAGAGGCACAATGACCTAGGAGCTGCTTGCTACTGAGTAAGAATTGAACTTTGATGCGCCCCATGAGAATAGCTGGCGAGTTAGAGAGGCGTGTATGATACTAAAACATGCAAAGGTTTTTGGTACACAATAGCTGGAGTTTGAGTAAACCTGGGAGCTAGAGTGTTGCATACGCGGGGATTAATCGGAATTGTTCATGGCTGGTGTATGATGCATGGTCATATTGCATACTTGTTATGTTAGTTCTACGGTTAGTAAAGTGAGAAAGAATTCGGGGTCGAATTCTGTTTTAAGGGGGTAAGAATGAGATACCCCAGATTAATTTTCAGGATAATCCTTTGTGCTTATTTAAACTTTTCAAAACAATAAATGTATATATGCCCGTGTTGCCATTAGGTATGAGTTCTGGAAGTAAAAAAAATATAGAAAAGAGAAGTAAAATAAAAGAAATGAAAAATAAGTGTTCTAGAAATTGATCTCTTGACCTACTGGTTGATACCTTAAGCTGCAGCCGGCTGGCCTATGTGGTATGTTTGGTACAAAACCAGCTGCCTTGTATTTGTTCTTCATTGTGTAGAAGGAAAAAGCCATGGGCTTGGCCCAAGGCCCTATCGGACTCGACGTCTGTGCCTTATGGTGCCGCCTCTTAATAGCGTTTTAGGGCTGCGCCGTCTCGTTTCCATCTCCTAATATCTCGACCCCATTTGTTTTTTTTGACCCACATTACCGAAAGGGAACCCCCTTCGGTTAATTTTCCATTAATATGAAGAGGAGTTTGTAGAAAAGTCACCAAAATAGTGACCGTCTACTTACAAAGAGAGAAAGTTCACGGTGGGTCAAAAAAAGTTCTCGACCCCATTTGTTGTCCCTGGATCGAGGGCGTTGCTATGCTGCTGGATCATACATCGCCGCCGCTACCGACTCTTGATCTGCCCCGTCGTTGCCGTGTTCGTCTTGGCGTGGAAGCAGCATCTGTCAAGGAGCTGCAAGCTGCCGGGTGAGTGCTTGCCGTCGATGCTTCTTGGTTGCCATCCCGATCGATTAGTGCAAATTTTTCTTCCTAGAGCTTTGACGTTTCTGAATAGGTGTTAATAGAATGGATATATAAAGGGAGCTCGATTATCTGGGTTGGTAAGTTGTGGTTTGCCTATTCCCTTGTTCTCCATCGGAGACTATATAAGAAAATAGTTTCAGGAATCACTTTTTGACTTGGAGCACCGAACGATCTACAGTTGCTAGCTGCTCCTTTGTCCTAACCTGATTAGTTCTAGCTTGTTCGTAGGTTCAGTTAGAGGAAGTACTCTAGTTGGTTCCTTAAGACACTGAACTTTGATTTAGAATCTGGTCTGATCTGTCCATAATTTCGAGGTACTCTCCAAATAAAAGTTGTAGACCTTGTTTCTATATTTTCAAGAGTATTCGTTTATGCAAATTGGTTGGACAGATTGCAAGCCGTTGTCAGTTTAGTGATCTGTCCAGGATATAATTTTCTGCACATTGTGATCTTCTTTGCAGCTTTAGACCTTTTTTCAAGATTCGAATTAAATTATGGGCTAAACATGAAAACTGAGGAAGTTGTGTTTCTTATGTTCGGACACTTATGATTTGCAAGATTTCATTTAGAATATTGATTCTTATAATATCAATTGGCCTGTCTTGTGTTGACATAATTTTAGTAATTCTGAAGTTTGAATGGGTTAATGTTAATATCTCCAGATTTTTCCATAGATGAATTCTGAGAAGTGTTGTGCGGGTGCTGATATTTTGATGTCCTCTTTGGTTGAGTTTAATTATAGATTATGGGGTTGGACGCTCGCGTAGGACGATGCTTTTTTTTTAGAATGTTTGTTACCAAGTTGTGTGTTGTTTTGAGTGATATACATGTTTGGATAACAGGTGTTGATACTTCCGGTTCGGAACTCTACAATTCACGGTTTATGTCCCGTGGTTGAGGCAAGTTCATGATGGATAGTGGATTTTGCATATCTCTCTTCACTTGATTTAATTATAAAGTTTGTCTTTATATCTATGATATTTCCATGATGGGATGATAATGATTATGATGATGAAATCTGCACTTTATGCATACTTGCATACCCATGATGATAATGATGTTAAAGTGACCTACTTCGGTGGGCACAATGAGACCTCCTTTGATGTGTTGCGACCCACATTGGAGGCACCCTCCACAAGTTGGAGTGAGTGGATGCCGACGGGTGTCCACTCAAGCGATACCGGTATCCGCAATGAGATGAGATGAGATGAGCATATAGGCATGTAGCACATCTTTATTTATGATGATGAATGTATAATGTTTAGTGATGACTCGGTGTTTTGATTTATGTAAGGTTCATTATTTGTTATGAACTTGTTGAGTCTTTGTACTCACCCTTGTTGCTTTAATGTTTTTAGGTAAAACATCGAGACGACATGCATGGGGAGTTATGGGAGTAGCACACCTTCATGACCTCACGATTCACACACTCATCAACATTTTCTTAGAACCATCATTAGGAGTTGTAATGTCTTAAACGATTTTGAAGTCTTGTGAAAGTTTGGTTATAGTTAATGATTGTGGCCGGTAGCTTTAAGAAGTTGAGGTGTTGGAGAGTTAATTATTGATGAACGTTGTGTCTACTCTATTCATATGTTATGTCATTGTGCTTCTGTTTTGATTATTGTCTATCCTGGATGTCTACGAAAACAAGGGAGGTCTTGCCAAATTTTCCTACAAGATTTATTATTTTCAAAAGGTATGAATGTTGTAACATTCCAAGTGCTTGGTTGGCTTGGGGTGTTACAGTTCCGGCACGTGGATGCCGGCGAGGAGGGAGAGTACGGGGCGGCGGAGCTGGGAGTGGGTAGCGATTTGAATAGGGAGGCGCGGAGCGGCGTGGCGGCGTGCGGCGGCACCGGCGGCGACTGGGGTGTTAATGTCTACGCACGCTTCTATTCTTGTAAACAGTGTCGGGCCTCCAAGTGCAGAGGTTTGTAGAACAGTAGCAAGTTTCCCTCAAGTGAATCACCCAAGGTTTATCGAACTCAGGGAGGTAGAGGTCAAAGATATCCCTCTCAAGCAACCCTGCAATTAAGATACAAGAAGTCTCTTGTGTCCCCAACACACCTAATACACTTGTCAGATGTATAGGTGCACTAGTTCGGCGAAGAGATATTAAAATACATGTGATATGGATGATTATAAGAATTAATTGCAATCTGAAATAAAAATGACAGCAAGCAAACATGAGACAAAATGAGAGTAAACGGTGTTTCAATGCTTGGAAATAAGGCCTAGGGATCATACTTTCACTAGTGGACACTCTCAACAATAATAATATAATTGAATACATAGATATTTTCTCTTCACTATGCTACTCTGAGTTATTCTCTCGTTGGATAACGAACACCAATCCACCGCGTAGGGCTATAACAGCACACCTTAAAGTCGCATTTCACATCTAGTGAACCCCACACTGTCAACTTGAGCGCCCTAAATAGTACTAGATAAACACCGCAATTTCATAGAGACATCCAACGCAAATAATAACTCATGATAAGTATTCCTGTTATCCACTACAAGAAATATGTCAACTAGTGACTCACAAATTTGGTCACTAAAAGGTCATAATTTTTCATCTATGACCTTTTTATGATCAAAATCTGAAGGTCACATACGGAGCGTCTCAAACGGTCATATGTGACCTTTTTTTTGAATTGGTCATAACCATCTATGACCAAATCTGAGGGTCATAAGTTTTATGACCAATTTATTTGGTCACGCGCTGTCTGGCATAGACACGTCAGATCCTACGTGGCCAATTCTACGTGGCAAGATTGTGACCAAATCAGAAGGTCACATAACAGATTCAGCCCAGTCCAGTTTGGTGCTTTATATGGGCCAAGACCAACAATTCAGCCTATTTATATTTTTTTCTGTCAATTTTTGTCGGCACCATGGGCCAAGCCCAACATTTCTGACTTTTTTTAATGGGCCATGGCCTTTTCAGGTTTACTAATCAGACGGGTCCCAGTTGTCAGGTTCTAGCAAGTGGGTCCCAGTCGTCAGGTTCTAGCAAAGTGGGTCCCAATTGTCAGGTCCATAATTTTCATATTATAACTTTTCAGTAAATAATAACCAATATTTAAACCAGAACAGATAGAACACAATATTTCAAACAGAGCAAACCATCAAGCTTAACACATTACAATCAAACATGGTTCACATCAAACATGGATCACATCAGGTTTACAACCATACATCGTTGACATCAGGTAACAACTAAATATATTAAAATACAACTAGCTATCGAAGTACAACAAACTCCAAATGAGCTATAACTCAATGCTACTCCCCGAATTCTTCATCCTCAGCTCGCATGAAACATGAAAGGAGGCAAGCATCTGCATGTTATAAAACAATATGGTTAGGAACAAAATCAAATCAAATCTAACAACCTGTTGACTTTTAGGCAGTCTGTGTATATAAATAGCAGTAGAGCAAGCAAAACAAGACATACTATCAGTTATAACATAGCATTTCTAGCTCTGTTGCTGTTTGCATATTACAGCAGTCACCAGCATGGTTAGAAAAGCATAGCATGGAAAATATGTTAAAATGAACATGTTCATCTTCAATTGGTATAGCATTTCAAATATTCATGTACGTCTGGTCTTGGACATTTCAGATTCAAGAGTTAAACCAGTCTAATTCAACTAAACATTTCGTTGCATTGGTTACATTAATCTTCAAAGACTAGATGGCAAGAGCCTGGATATGCCCAACTCAGCCATTCAATATAGATCAGCTAACTTGTGCTTCCATAATATAGTAGTTCAGTACTTATAGTACCTCTGGCAACTGTAAGGGCTTGAACTCGTCGTTGCAGCAGGTGAGGAGGACTGCGGCATACCTAAGGAGCAGCAGCAGCAGGTCCAAGCCCATGCCTTCTCCGGTCCTGGTCCGCAAATAGCTTTAGAGGTTACTACAAGTCAGTATGCATGAGTTTTAGAAAAACATAACCAGCACAACAGAATGGTGCTTATATAAATTATTTACCAGTTATAGAATACTAACAGGATACACAAAATAAAAGAAAAACAGTAAGCTAGTATATTATTAGTGAAGTACTGGTTCAGGAAATTCATGACACAAGATAAAAGGCAATTGTTTGCCAAATGAAGTATGAACAAACTATCTTAAGCCAAATTGTCTTGGAAAACAAGCAGGCAACATGTCAGGAAGAACACATAACAGAGAAAATTTGTATAAGGGAAAATGGGCACCTTTTTCACATCAGGGTCAGTATATTTCCTTCGAAATATAAGCACAACCCTACAAAGACCAATGCATCAGACAAGAAACCACTAGACATAAACAATCAAGACAGACCGAATATGGTGTTCTCTTTATGCTACAACAACATCATCAGAAGTAAAACAACATATGGATACTTAAGAGTGCTGGATGAGACCATATACAATACCAATTCAACAAAATAGGCAACAGTGCACCATTTGGCGACTCTCACACGGCCATGTCAAGCTGGACCAAACCGTCGATGAGCAGGAGAGTCGAAGGCAAACCCCACCTCGTGCACCTCCAATATTAGAAGAAGTTCGCATATTAGGAAAGGCAGGAGGATAATTAAGCTACTATGTAAAAGAACACTAGATCAATTGTAGATTAAAAAATTGACGGCAGCAACCATATTCATTTTCATAATGAGACATGTCATATGATTGCAATTTTATACCAAAAATGACAATAGAGGAATGGAATCAGAGGAAGAAATTCATTTAGCATAGAGAACTAAGGTACCCGAAATATGAATTGCTATTGTGATTGTGCATTCATAGAAGTATAAGACTAAATCGTATAGTATTTGTGTCTCAAATTGTGCACTTGGAAATAGTAAGCATTAATCAGCATGATATGTGTACTGCAATTGAGGCTCGGATTTCCGAAACTACTAACTGCTCGTGACTATTAGTCATATTCCTAATCTGCATACTGGAAGCATATATTGCACAAATGACAAGGGTATTAGTTTCTTATGAGTTAGAAGATACCAGAGATAAAATTAAATGGCAATCTCTACTCTGTTCACACGAGGTGAACAACAGCCAAAATGAAACTGACAGGTTCATCCTCCTATTACTAAATCCATCGTAAACAGCAACTTGGTGCGGAGAGGGTGGACCTGCACTTGCGGAGGACGAGCGGATCCGGAGGCGTTGCTGTCGGAGGGGCAGAATCCAACTCCCGTCTGTTCCAACTCCGCTCCAGTGAGGCTCCATCCTCGCTTCTATGGTTGTCTGCAGAGAGAAAGTCATGTATAGAGAACTTGAGAGAGAAATCGAGAGAGAGAGAAATCGAGAGAGAGAGAGAGACGGCCAGAGCCGGCGAACCTTAGCGCGTCGAGGTCGTTGGACAGGATGAATGGTCTTCATGAGGTGGCCTTACTGACGGAGATCTCCGGAGCCTTCTCTCCCACCACCACCAGCACAGCGATGACAACGACCACCGGCACGCTCGGGATCTGACCGGCGAGATCCCAAGCTCTACTCCCAAACGCCACGGGGGACTGAAACCCTAACCCTAGAATCGACCAAACCCTAGACCTAGGACGAACGGGCGGGCTCGGGCCTCCCCTCCCATCCTCACTCGCAGCGGTAGAGCCGCCGGAGGGGAAGGGGAGGGGCGCCGGCCGGAGGCAGGAAGCTCGGGCAGGGAAGAGCAGAGGAGAGGGGAAAGGAGAGGGGAAAAGAGGAGGAGAGGAGATTGCGGCGGCGGGGTCTCACTAGGTTAGGGTTTGGGGTCGTGGTTCTCGTGGACGGATGGGTGGTTTTGCGATTTGACAAAACTGCCCCTGCCAGCTTCTGCGGTGCAAAACTGATCCTAGGCTGTTTAAGTAAATTCACGTCCAAATGTGGAGGCGGGAGAATCAGGCGCTGTGATTTGGAGCGTTGGATGGAGCGGTTGAGATCTGCTTTCTTTTGACTGATCCGTGGGTAGCCCTGTTCTCTCCTCTGATTGGCTGGCTATTTTGAATAGTTTTGACCGCATCTTAAATGGATTGATTAATTTAAAAAAATGGAAAATCTTCACATTGTGTGCGTTGTGGCATGACAAACAATGTTGCCGACCAGCAATTTCGACATGTTTCACAAAAAAATCCACTTTCCATTTTTTAAGTGCTAATAGCCCGACTTTTTGTGAAGCGGCTACCGAGAGTGTCGTCCAAAATGGAACCGATACAAATTTCTCCCATAGTAGATATCATTCTATGTACAATCACCAAAAAGTATTCATTTCTGAGCTTTCTACCATTTTCCGGTCAGTTAAACGATTTCCTGCCGATTCAGCTGGAAATGGCTAAAATTTGAACTACAAGTGCTATATATCTTGCCCGTTATTTTTCAGGAATTTTATTTCTAGGTTCACAACTAGTCATTTCATCATAGATACATAAAAATATTTGCATGATTCAATCACTACACATGAACGGTCATGACCGAGACTTCGACTAGATTTTCAAACGAGCATACAAAATTCAAAAAAAATCGAAATAATGAAAAACCTCCGCGTAGCGTCATGACATGTGACCTAGTTACCATAAAAAAATATAAACTTGCAATTCAGAAGTTTTATTGAAAACGTGTTCCCAGAAACTTGCTATCATGAATAGACATTCATAACTTTCAAGACTAAGAAGCAGTGTTTTGGCCACATTCATGACATAGTTTGTCGAAACGTGCCCGAATTTGGCACATGTGTGCATTGTGGCATGACAAACAATGTTGCCGACCAGCGATTTCGACATGTTTCACAAAAAAATCCACTTTTCATTTTTTAAGTGCTAATAGCCCGACTTTTTGTGAAGCGGCTACCGAGAGTGTCGTCCAAAATGAAACCGATACAAATTTCTCCCATAGTAGATATCATTCTATGTACAATCACCAAAAATTATTCATTTATGAGCTGTCTACCATTTTCCGGTCAATTAAACAGTTTCATGTAGATTCAGCTGGAAATGGCTAAAATTTGAACTACAAGTGCTATATATCTTGCCCGTTATTTTTCAGAAATTTTATTTCTAGGTTCACAACTAGTCATTTCATCATAGATACACAAAAATATTTGCATGATTCAATCACTACACATGAACGGTCATGACCTAGACTTCGACTAGATTTTCAAACAAGCATACAAAATTCAAAAAAAATCGAAATAATGAAAAACCTTCGCGTAGCGTCATGACATGTGACCAAGTTACCATAAAAAAAATATAAACTTGCAATTCGGAAGTTTTATTGAAAACGTGTTCCCAGAAACTTGCTATCATGAATAGACATTCATAACTTTCAAGACTAAGAAGCAGTGTTTTGGCCACATTCATGACATAGTTTGTCGAAACGTGCCCGAATTTGGCACATGTGTGCATTGTGGCATGACAAACAATGTTGCCGACCAGCGATTTCGACATGTTTCACAAAAAAATCCACTTTTCATTTTTTAAGTGCTAATAGCCCGACTTTTTGTGAAGCGGCTACCGAGAGTGTCGTCCAAAATGGAACCGATACAAATTTCTCCCATAGTAGATATCATTCTATGTACAATCACCAAAAAGTATTCATTTCTGAGCTTTCTACCAATTTCCGGTCAATTAAATGGTTTCCTGCCGATTCAGCTGGAAATGGCTAAAATTTGAACTACAAGTGCTATATATCTTGCCCGTTATTTTTCAGGAATTTTATTTCTAGGTTCACAACTAGTCATTTCATCATAGATACATAAAAATATTTGCATGATTCAATCACTACACATGAACGGTCATGACCGAGACTTCGACTAGATTTTCAAACAAGCATACAAAATTCAAAAAAAATCGAAATAATTAAAAACCTTCGCGTAGCGTCATGACATGTGACCTAGTTACCATAAAAAAATATAAACTTGCAATTCGGAATGACCGAGTCTTCGCCCCAGTTCGGTTCGGGCAGGCGGCCCGTTATTTTTTTCTTTCTCTTTTTCTATTTCTGTTTTTCTTATTTCTTTTATATCTTTTGTTTTAAAAGTCCAAAATACTTCAAACTTGTTTCTACAGATTGGTAAAATTAATATATATCATTTAAAATATTGTAAAGGAGGCAGAAGTAAAATCCTAGTGCAAGATAACAGGACAAGTGAAAGGTGGAAGTGATAAACAAGATAACAAGGCATATATTTGTACATGGCAAGTGATAATTACCAGCATCAATTACCAACTATTTTAATCAGCTAACCTCCAAATTCCAGCAGCTAACCATGGCTAAATAATTTATTTGATATACAAGCAGCTGACTATTTTAATTTGATATACAAGCAGCTGACTATTTTAATTAGATGCACAAGGTCACCAGCAACTCGGGAAAAATCGAAAAGATGTAAATCCTTCGCAAAGTGTCATTAAATGTGAACTAGTTTCGAGGAAAAATAATAAATTTGGAAAATGGAAGATATATTTAAAAAGTGTTCACAAAAATGACCTCTCATGTACGAAAATTCGTGGCTTTCAGTCCAAATGACCAATGTTATGGCGATAACCGTGGCATAGTTTGTTCAAATGTTCCCATATTGTGCACAAGCGTGCATCTGGGAATGGGGAATAATGTTGCCGAAGAAACTTTTCCATTTCTTTGCACAAAAAAATCATTTTTTTTCCGAGTGCGGAAAATGAGTTTTTTTGTGAAGCACCTACCAAAAACTTGTTTCAAAATGGGATCACACCATTTTTATAAAATATTAGACCACATTTGACGTACAAATAACCAAATGGTTGTGTGTAAAATGGTTTCCATCCACCCCTTGTCAAAAAGACAAATTCCCGCCGATTCAGTTGGAAGCGGGTCAAATTTGAACTACAGGTGCTTTATATTTTGCTCATGATTTTTTGTAAAAATCATTTCTAGGTATAAAAGTAGATATTTCATTACAGATACACAAAGAGTTTCACAAAATTCACCCCTAAGTACGTACAAAATGGAAAAAAGATATTTTAAATAATTTACAAATGCAATATAAAATAATTTATAAACTTAGTGGTATTTGTATTTTATTGAGACTAAATGCAGTTCCTAATAGCATATAAGGAGAGAGGTTATCTTTACAAAAATTTCGAAATATATTTGAGTTAAATTGGAGTTGGAAATCAAAAGTTATATAAGAAAATAGAAAAGAAAAAAGAAAAAAAAAAAGATATCCGGCCGACCCGAGGTAATGTCGGCCCAGCCCAGCAGACCAACCGAACTAGCCCAGTGGAGTGGGCTTTGTCTGAGGAAAAGATAGTGGGTACAAAGGAAGTAGAGAGCTAGATGTAAACAACAAGTGGAAGATGGTCAGGTGGTTGGAGGAGCGTGGTAGCAGGGTGAGGTCTCGGGTTCGAAACCTCCCCGGCGCGCATATTTCTTTTATTTCGCTGAGATCCTGCGCGTCAGTCGGAGTGTGGCAGGTCCCATGCGTCAGGCGGAGTGTGGTTCCCACATGTCAGGCTGGGTGGGACTGGTCCCAACCGTCAGTCGGTGTGTGGCGGGTCCTGCACGTCAGGATGGGGTTGGGGCAGGTCCCACCTGTCAGGTTGGGGTTGGTCGGGTCCCACCTGTCAGTTGGTGCGGGCGGGTCCCACCTGTCATGTTGGGTGGACGGGTTCCACATGTCAGGGTGTGGGGTGGGTCCCGCATGTAAGGATGGGTGGGACGGTTGAGCCGGGTCCCACATGTCAGCCTGGGTGGATGCGTCTCTAGCACGACATATGTGGGTCCCACCTGTCAGATTGTCAACAGTCAACGCATCCTGACAACTAGGCCCTACATGTCAGTGTGGTGACACGTAAGCACAAATGACACATAGGCAGTGACATGTAGGCGAGAGGCAGTGACACGTAGGCGATATGACACATAGGCAGTGACCTGTCATGTTGGGTGGACGGGTTCCACATGTCAGGGTGTGGGGTGGGTCCCGCATGTAAGGATGGGTGGGACGGTTGAGCCGGGTCCCACATGTCAGCCTGGGTGGATGCGTCTCTAGCACGACATATGTGGGTCCCACCTGTCAGATTGTCAACAGTCAACGCATCCTGACAACTAGGCCCTACATGTCAGTGTGGTGACACGTAAGCACAAATGACACATAGGCAGTGACATGTAGGCGAGAGGCAGTGACACGTAGGCGATATGGCTTAGGTGTCAGCCCAGTCACACCAATATATCAGTATGACCAATTAGATTGGTCGTTAAAGTCTATAATTAAAGTCATAGAGTAGTGCTGTTAGAATTTATGACCAATTGGTGTCGACGTACTATGACCTTTCTAACATAAAAGGTCATAATGTCAAAGGGTTTGGTCCCTCTCAAGTGGGTTATGACCAACGAGTTCAAAATGGTCACAAATCTATGACCAAAAAAAAACATGGTCGTTAAGAGAAGGTCACTAGTTGACATATTTCTTGTAGTGATCTTTAGCCTAAGAGCCACACACGGGGCGCACACTGTCAACTTCGCACCGTGGGACAAAGGTGACTCCGGAGATTACATTAATAAAACCACTTGAGTAGCATATAAGATAATGAAGAGTACATCTATGGATTCAACTAGATTACAAAGCTCATGATCACATAAAGATCACACCATGGAGAGAGAGATAAACCACATAGCTACCGGTAGAGCCCTCAGCCTCGGGGGAGAACTACTCCCTCCTCATCATGGGAGGCAGCAACGGCGATGAGGATGGCGGTGGAGTCGATGGAGATGGCTCCGGGGGCAATTCCCCGTCCCGGCAGGTGCCGGAACAGAGACTTCTGTCCCCGAAACGGAGTTTCGTGGCGGCGGAGCACGGAGATGTATTCGGGAGTTTCGTCAATTGTGTTAGGGTTTACTCCGCGGGGGCTATTTATGGTCCAAAGGGCAGCTTCAGAAGGTTCCCGAGGCCACCACACGTGGCCTCGGCGCGGCCAGATTTAAATCTGGGCCAGCCGACTTGTCGGGCCTCTCCAGGCCGCATCTTAACTCCGATGGAGATGAACCTTTTGTATAAAACGTGCGGCGGAAAATTCCCTGCAACTTTCGCGACTAGACTTTTTCCATTTGACGTCGTCTTCAGGCCCGAACGTGACGATCTTTGAAAATAGTTTTCAGACAGATTTCTGGAAAGTCCCAATTTGACTCCAACAAGGTTTCCTTTGCCCAATTTTGATAATTTCTACACATCAAAGTGTAAAACAAGAACATTGTGCACTTTGGCAACTATTAGTAGGTTAGTCCAATAAATGTCATAATATGATATAAAGTGCATATAAAACATGTGACAATTGATATAAAACATGCATGGAACATCAAAAATTATAGATACGTTTGAGACGTATCAGCATCCCCAAGCTTAGTTCCTACTCGTCCTCGAGTAGGTAAACGATAAAACAATAATTTTTGAAGTGACATGCTACCAACATAATCTTGATCTAATAATGATGTAATGGTAAGTGAGCTGAGATCAAATCATTCAAAGCAAATGTCTATAATTGATATTAAATAAGAGATAATAAAGCAAGATAGTTAAACAAGCTAAAAGTTTTCATGAATGACGGCCTTTAAGACATGAAACCGTACAAGGTTCATTATAGATGTTTTAAGTATCCAGTGTAGGAGTTCTATCCTTCAATTCCAAGCATCAAGCAATTTTTCATAACATAGAGAACGGATCCAGTCAAGTAAAAGTAAACATGAACGTCATGAATCCACTGTTTCGAGGTCTACTCAACCGGTGAGCGTAAGCATTTAGTATCGGCACCAGGATGTTATGGCAAAGAGAACGTTAATGGGGGTTTGGAAGGCCAATGGAAGAAAGTCTCACAAAGCTATAAGTGATCATTAGACAAGAGGAAGTCTTATAATCGAAGCTATGCAAGGAGTAGTGATTGCCATGCAACGGATGCACATAGAGCTATATGTGTATGAAAGCTCTCCAATGGAACTAGTGGGGGTGCATCCAACTCGGTTGCTCACGAAGACCTAGAGCACTTTTGAGGAAGCTCATCATTGGAATATACAACCCAAGTTCTATAACGTAATATTCCCCACATAGTTATACTAGTAAAGCATGAAAACTCTCTCAAATGGAGCATAGGTGCTAAACATGAGCACAAATGATGACTATGAATACTGCAAGTGCTAAACATGAGCACAACTTTGATAAAGGATAGTAGTGTTGCCCCCCTTTTCTTTATTCTTTTTTTTTTTTTTTCTTTTTTTTTCTTTTTTTTTCTTTTTCTGTTTCTCTTTTCGATGGCCTCCATGGCTCTTTTCTAGCAGGGGCAACACTCTAATATGATTACAAACTTTTTGGTACAAATAACTCATAATGAACAAAACATGATGTATAAAACTGTATGCCTCTGCCAGTGTAGCAGGATGTGCAATGATCTAGCGTAACATGGGTAAACCACACATCAGCTGTATAGAATCATGCAAAGCAATATATAAATGATAAATGACAACAAGTCATGTAATGTAAAATGGAAGTTGCATGGCAATATATCTCGGAACAGCTATGGAAATGCTGTGGTAGGTAGGTATGGTGGCTGTTTTGAGGAAGATGTATGGGTTTATGTGTAGGAGAACAAGAGGAAGTCCTCCCACGGGTTTTGGATGTACTGGCGAAGTATGCACAACTCTCAATGTGAGAAAAGGGCAATGCACAGCACCGAAGAGGCTAGCAAATTTGGATGGTGGAAGTGCCAAAACCGTAGCTTAACATTAGTCAAAAAGAACTCACAAGTTTATTGCAAACAACTAGCAGGTTCAACATTAAGCGCATGGTTAACATTTACCCCAAGGAGGGCCGTTCACGGCGGCACAAGTACCCCGTTAGATCCCTCGACCTTCACACACAACCTAGTTATTACGAACCACTTTTCAGACATGGAAAGCTATCAAGTCCAACTACACCTTCAACAATTTTAGTGTTTGTAGTACGGTGCAAGCTTAAAGACAATAATCCACTAATGATTTTAACTTAATTAACCAGCAAGCTTTACCATCTATTACTTAATACCTCAAAACGTTTGCAAGGAATCAGGTTATCAAAGTTCAATGATCTACAAGATTATGCAAGTTTTCATTATACCACTACCACACGCAACATTTTCTGAACCAACATATTAACCAAGCAACTCTCCAAACAAATATAAGTGAAGCAAGAGAGTACTTTCTACAAAAGAACTAATAGCTCTGACAAGAGGTACATGAAAACCAAGAGCTAGAAGCTAAACAGCGCGAAAATTGAATACTCAACAGATATAAGTGAAGAACAAGAGTATTCCAAGAAAAAGCGGAGCGTGTCTCTCTCCCAATCAAGAATGTTGTGATCAAGCTTATTGCAAAAATAAAAGTACAATACTGAAAATAAAAGCACACAGACGCTCCAAGAAAAGCACATATGATGTGAAAGAATTAAAATATAGTTTCACTAGAGATGACCTGATAATTTTGCCGATGAAGAAGGGGATGCCTTGGGCATCCCCAAGCTTAGACGCTTGAGTCTTCTTGAAATATGCTGGGGAGATCCATGGGAGCCTCCCCAAGCTTAAGCTCTTCACTCTTCTCCATCCTATTATATCACTCTTCCTCTTGACCCTTGAAAACTTCCGTCACACCAAACTCAAAGTAAATCTCATTAGAGGGTTAGTGCATAATCAAAAATTCACATGTTCTATAAAGACGCAATATGACTTGTTACTTTAAACATTAGCTACTGCCACTGATGTTATGTGAAGCTCTTCCACCCAAAAAAGAATTTCACTCAACACTAGTAAAAGAGAGAATGCAAAATAAAAAGGCATAATCTGTCTAAAACAGAACAGTCCGCAAAGACGAATTTTTTCGAGGCACTTACGACGCTCAGATCGAAAAACTTAGACTAATGAAAGATTCAGACATTCATAAAGATTACGCACAAAAATTTCAGATTTAATTAACAATCTGGTGATTTTAGGAATTTCGTACAGTGAACAGCAAAAATCTGTTTCTGCGCAGCAATCAAAATTAAGCATCATCTTAACATTAGAGGCTACTCTTGGCACAACAATGCGAGAAAATAAAGATACAAAGGAGTTGCTACAGAAGTAAACAAGCACCTTGACTCAAATAAAGAAAAATTGCAGAAATAAAAACAATGGGTTGTCTCCCACAAGCGCTTTTCTTTAAAGCCTTTTAGCTAGGCATGATAATTTTGATGATGCTCTCATATGTATAAGAGTGAATATGAAAGAGCATCAAGAAGCAAATATCAAACACATTTAAGTCTAACCCACTTCCTATGCAAAGGAATCTTGTAAGAAAATAAATCAATAAAGCACAAAGTGACTAGCATAGGAAGGCAAAACAATTGCAACTTCAACTTTCAACATAAAGAGAGGAGACTTAATATTATTGAGATATATGAAACCGTGTCTCCCTCTCTCATAATGACCAGTAGGTTTTAAAGTACCCATCAAATAAAAGCAAATCAAGAGAAAGCTCAAAACCTTCGTCATAAAGAGAGGTGTTTTAGTAACATGAAATTTCTAAACCATATTTTCCTCTCTCATAATAATTTTCAGTAGCATCATGAACAAAATTAACAATATAGCTATCACATAAAGCATTCTTATCATGATCCACATGCACAAAAGTATCATTACTCTCCACATAAGCATAATCAATTTTATTAGTAATAGTGAGAGTAAAACTATCACAACCATCATTGTATTCATCATAAATTGCAGGCATAGTATAATCATAATAAACTTTATCCTCCATAGTAGGTGGCACCAAAATACCACTATCATTATAATCATCATAAATTGGAGGCAAAGTATCATCAAAGAAAATTTTCTCCTCAAAACTTGGGGGACTAAAAATATCATATTCATCAAAACCAGCTTCCCCAAGCTTAGACTTTTCCATAGCATTAGCAATAATGGTGTTCAAAGCATTTATAGTAATAACATTGCTACCATCATGCAAATAATTTTCCATAGGTTTTTTAATTTTCTCTTCAAAAGCATCATGTCCTAATTCAAGATAAATTTCATAGAGCTCTCTAATTTTTTTTTTTTCCATTAAGCCTAACTAGTAAAATAAAAACAAGAAACAAAAAGATATAATTGCAGAATCTAAAGGAAATACCTTCGAGCACTCACACGTCAGCAACAGTGCTAGAAAATAGCTAAGTAGCTGGAGGATGTGAGTACCTTTTACCTTACCTCCCCGGCAACGGCGCCAGAAAATAGCTTGATGTCTACGCACGCTTCTATTCTTGTAGACAGTGTTGGGCCTCCAAGTGCAGAGGTTTGTAGAACAGCAGCAAGTTTCCCTCAAGTGAATCACCCAAGGTTTATCGAACTCAGGGAGGTAGAGGTCAAAGATATCCCTCTCAAGCAACCCTGCAATTAAGATACAAGAAGTCTCTTGTGTCCCCAACACACCTAATACACTTGTCAGATGTATAGGTGCACTAGTTCGGCGAAGAGATATTAAAATACAAGTGATATGGATGATTATAAGTGGTAATTGCAATCTGAAATAAAAATGGCAGCAAGCAAACATGTAGCAAAATGGTTGTAAACGGTGTTTCAATGCTTAGAAACAAGGCCTAGGGATCATACTTTCACTAGTGGACACTCTCAACAATAATAATATAATTGAATACATAGATATTTCCTCTTCACTATGCTACTCTGAGTTATTCTCTCGTTGGATAACGAACACCAATCCACCGCGTAGGGCTATAAAAGCACACCTTAAAGTCGCATTCCCATGTCTAGTTAACCCCACACTGTCAACTTGAGCGCCCTAGAAGGTACTAGACAAACACCGCAATTTCATAGAGACATCCAACGCAAATAATAACTCATGATAAGTATTCCTGTTATCTTTAGCCTAAGAGCCACACACGGGGCGCACACTGTCAACTTCGCACCGTGGGACAAAGGTGACTCCGGAGATTACATTAATAAAACCACTTGAGTAGCATATAAGATAATGAAGAGTACATCTATGGATTCAACTAGATTACAAAGCTCATGATCACATAAAGATCACACCATGGGAGAGAGAGATAAACCACATAGCTACCGGTAGAGCCCTCAGCCTCGGGGAGAACTACTCCCTCCTCATCATGGGAGGCAGCAACGGCGATGAGATGGCGGTGGAGTCGATGGAGATGGCTCCGGGGGCAATTCCCCGTCCCGGCAGGTGCCGGAACAGAGACTTCTGTCCCCGAAACGGAGTTTCGTGGCGGCGGAGCACGGAGATGTATTCGGGAGTTTCGTCAATTGTGTTAGGGTTTACTCCGCGGGGGCTATTTATGGTCCAAAGGGCAGCTTCAGAAGGTTCCCGAGGCCACCACACGTGGCCTCGGCGCGGCCAGATTTAAATCTGGGCCAGCCGACTTGTCGGGACTCTCCAGGCCGCATCTTAACTCCGATGGAGATGAACCTTTTGTATAAAACGTGCGGCGGACAATTCCCTGCAACTTTCGCGACTAGACTTTTTCCATTTGACGTCGTCTTCAGGCCCGAACGTGACGATCTTTGAAAATAGTTTTCAGACAGATTTCTGGAAAGTCCCAATTTGACTCCAACAAGGTTTCCTTTGCCCAATTTTAATAATTTCTACACATCAAAATTTAAAACAGAACATTGTGCACTTTGGCAACTATTTGTAGGTTAGTCCAATAAATGGCATAATATGATATAAAGTGCATATAAAACATGTGGTAATTGATATAAAACAAGCATGGAACATCAAAAATTATAGATACGTTTGAAACGTATCAGGTGTCGCGGGAGAGAGAGAGAGGGGGAGGGGGTTTCTGCGGGGTCGTTTTGCAAAAAAACCCGTGTCTTTTTTCAAAATCACAGTGAGGTCCGTCGCTTCGTTAAATTTTGGACTGCGCGTTAATTTCTCGCGTCGCAAGTTTGTTTTTGCATACTTGGTGCGCTAAAAACCGTGCGAGGCGACGGGATTGGTAGAAAGTCCGCTGCTACAGTGTTTGGTGGGGTGTTGCTGCGATCTGGAGCGTTGGACGCGACGATCGGACGGTGTACGTTCAAAAGGCGACGTGGATAGCTAAACTGAGGCTAAATCCGTTGTACTTTCATATATATAGTAGGATTACTCACTAAGCGTGAGGGTAGCACATGGTGTTAGTTAGATAGGTGTTTGTTTTGTATCCTTCTCTCGCCTAACTGACCCTAAAATGTCTCTGTCTAACTACTCCCTCCGTTCCCAAATATAAGATGTTTTAGTTTTTGATCACATTCATATGCACACAAATATATCTAGACATATTTCATGTAGGTTCATTTATTTTAGTATGCATGTAGACAACATGTGTAACACCTTAAACATCTTATATTGTGGAACGGAGAGAGTATTAGTGTTGGCATGTTTCTTTTTGGCATGCATGCCATCGCGAGACAAATCTCGCTATATGCCATAGGACATAATCCTTTGGTTAAATCACATTAGTGTATAACCGTTTTTTTCTTGTTTGTTCGTTACAAAGAAGTTTCACAAAGTGGTGTTTTTCTGGTACCCTTTTTTGACACAACCACACAGGAAAACGATGGCGCATCTGACGCACCATGTCAGGAAGCACTCATCTTTAATTGCTGATTATCGCGTAAGTATTTTATTTTACGGTACATGGTGGAGGTGGAGGCATCAAATCACATTATAAGAATATTTCTTGTTTGTTTGTACACAGACGTTTTAGAAAGTGTTGGTTTTGTACTGTTTTTGTTTTTGACAGAACCACCGAATCAAACCGATGGCATCTGACGCAGCATAGCAGGAAGCACCATCTTTAATTGCTGATTACCACCAAAGTTTTTTTGTAGAAACATTACACTGGATGATTTGGATGATTTTGTCTCTAATCTGAACAGTCTTCTATATCCTAATTAACAAAGATCGTTGAGAAATTGTGTGTAACAAGATGGTCTATTCACGGACTCATCATGTGTTTAGACAGCTTGCTAAACTGTTCTTTAGATGAAATGTTCAAGTACGTTTTAGAAACAGGGCAATTTGGAATTTATTTAAATTTGAATTCTTTTAGTGTCTATGAGATGAGCAGGTCTGAAAGTCATATGACATTTTGGGAAATTCAAATTTGTAATTTGAGTTGGAATGGTCTAATATGGTTGTTTTTTCCATATAATTGTGCAAATATAGGACAATTTGAATTGTTGTTAATATTTTATTTTTTGTGAAAAATAGTTAACTTTTTTTCCCCTAGCATGTTGTATGTTTGGTTCACAATATTTTAATTAGTCAATTAAAAGGTTGTACTTCTTGTGGAATTTTGAAGTCTATGTTGGAAGTTAGAAAGAAATAGAAATTTTGGAGAGAATGTTATTTTTTTGAGAAAATACATTTTCTGTGTTTTTTTTTTTTTTGACATGGTTTGCATTGTTGTAATTCGTAAAATTGAAGATTTTAATTCTGTGAATTGTTGAATTATATTTGGAAACTAACAAAAAAAGTATTTTTTTTGTATGCATTTTCTTTGTTTTTTTTTGCATTATCGTAATTGGGGAACTGAAAGTTTTTAATTATTGTAATTTTTTTAATCTATTAATCAGGCCTTATGTAATATTTGAATTTTTGAAGATTTTTTTTTTGAAAGGTCCAAAATGTGTACATTCAAAAGTTTTGTTGGATTTTTTTGTCATATTTGTAAATAATGTGGTGTAAATAATTTAAATTTGAAAATGTTTACATTGAAAAGTTTTGTTGGATTTGAATGTTGTATTGTCACATAAATTTTGAATTTAGCTCCGTAGTTAAAGAATGCATGATATAAGCATTTAGTAATTTTAACTTCATAATCATAGCATTTAGTAATTTTAACTCCATAATTATATGAAGTTTATTTATTTTATTTTTATTTATTTATTTATTTTTAGCGAAAAAGGGCAGGAGCTCTGCCTATTCATTATAGAGAAGAGAAACGTAGGACATTACAACCCTACGCAATCTACCCTATTTCGATACAATCTAAATAAACTTCATACATATTGATATGAAGTTTATTTAGATTGTATCGAAATAGGGTAGATTGTGTATTTTAAACATATTTCAGATGATTTTAAACATGCACGCATTTGATTCAAATAGATAGATATTATCTTTCTGAATATGTTGACATATTATTTATATTTTTGTGAGTACAAATGAATAAGTTATAAATTTTGAAAGTTTAAATAAATTTTGAAGGAAAATAATAAAAATGTTCGCTGACGTCACATGACGTCAGCAATGGGGATTTGCTCCCAGCTGAGCACGGATCCAGCGCGCACGGATCCGGCGATTCTGGCCGCGAGGGGACGCGCGGCTCCGCGGCTTGGTCGCGCGCGAGGGCGCGTGACCCTTTAGGAGCGGAGCCGCTCGGATTTGGTCGCCGGAGCGGCGCTGACGGCGCCCAGATGCGGCGGAGGACGCCGACCGCGGCGGCGGATCCGGCGCGCTCGCTGCGTTCCGGCACGCGGATGCCGGCGAGGAGGGAGAGTACGGGGCGGCGGAGCTGGGAGTGGGTAGCGATTTGAATGGGGAGGCGCGGAGCGGCGTGGCGGCGTGCGGCGGTGCCGGCGGCGACTGGGGTGTCGCGGAGAGAGAGAGGGGGAGGGGGTTTCTGCGGGGTCGTTAGATAGGTGTTTGTTTTGTATCCTTCTCTCGCCTAAGTGACCCTAAAATGTCTCTGTCTAACTACTCCCTCCGTTCCCAAATATAAGATGTTTTAGCTTTTGTTCGCATTCATATGCACACAAATATATCTAGACATATTTCATGTAGGTTCATTTATTTTAGTATGCATGTAGACAACATGTGTAACACCTTAAACATCTTATATTGTGGAACGGAGAGAGTATTAGTGTTGGCATGTTTCTTTTTGGCATGCATGCCATCGCGAGACAAATCTCGCTATATGCCATAGGACATAATCCTTTGGTTAAATCACATTAGTGTATAACCGTTTTTTTTCTTGTTTGTTCGTTACAAAGAAGTTTCACAAAGTGGTGTTTTTCTGGTACCCTTTTTTGACACAACCACACAGGAAAACGATGGCGCATCTGACGCACCATGTCAGGAAGCACTCATCTTTAATTGCTGGTTATCGCGTAAGTATTTTATTTTACGGTACATGGTGGGGGTGGAGGCATCAAATCACATTATAAGAATATTTCTTGTTTGTTTGTACACAGACGTTTTAGAAAGTGTTGGTTTTGTACTGTTTTTGTTTTTGACAGAACCACCGAATCAAACCGATGGCATCTGACGCAGCATAGCAGGAAGCACCATCTCTAATTGCTGATTACCACCAAAGTTTTTTGGTAGAAACATTACACTGGATGATTTGGATGATTTTGTCTCTAATCTGAACAGTCTTCTATATCCTAATTAACAAAGCTCGTTGAGAAATTGTGTGTAACAAGATGGTCTATTCACCGACTCATCATGTGTTTATGTTGAACCATAGTGTTAGCCGTGCGTGCCTAACTGTATAGTCAAAGGACACGCACGCCTCCTCCCCCACTTTCTCCCCACGATCACACGATCATAGTAGTGGAGAGCCCCCGCACCTAGTGTGCTTGTAACTGGGTATAAGTACCCCTGTTGATCTCAATGCAAAGTGTGTTGAATCCTCTCTCTCTGTTCTATCTCTCTTCATGGTATCAGACGCATCTCGTTCCAACCTCGCTTCCGCTCACATGGACGATTCGTTCATCAACCCATGGCCGAGCCCGGCTTCTCCCCGGACAGCTCTCCGCCACGGTCTCCTGCTTCTCCTGCCGTGGTGACGGCGCTCAACACCGCGCCTCCCGCGGCGGCGGCGGCCCCGCGCTCCGCCGCGCCCACGGCTCTCCCTGCCACCGTCCTCCAGACGGTGCACATTCGCAGCCACGTGCCGATCGTCCTCGACCTCGCCGCGGCGAACTACACCCAGTGGCGGCGCTTCTTCGACACCGTCATCGGCAAGTTCGGCCTCCGCGACCACGTCGACGCCGCCGCTGCCCATCGTCACGACGACCCCGAGTGGGTCATGATTGACCACTGCGTCGTGCACTGGTTGTACACCACCGTCTCCCCCGAGCTTCTTGATGTTGTTATGCAGCCGGAGGACACCGCCCTCACCGTCTGGACAGCGCTCGAGGAGCTCTTCCGCGACAACCAGCTCGCCCGTGCCGTCTACATCGACGCCGAGTACCACGCCCTCGTCCAAGGCGAACTGACGGTGATGCAGTACTGCGCCAAGCTGAAAAGCTTCACCGATCAGCTCCGCAACCTGGGGCAGCCCGTCACCGAGACCCAGCAAGTCTTCAACTTGCTTCGCGGCCTCGGGCGCCAGTTCCACCACGCCATCCCGCACATCACCTCGCGCGTCCCCCTGCCCTCCTTCCTGCAGGTCCGCTCCTTCCTTCTGCTCGAGGAGCATCGTGCTGAGCAGGCTGCCCGTCAGAACGCCGTCCACGCGCTCTGGGCTGGGCGCGCTCCCACACCGGCACCGGCCTACGGCAACGACAGCGGCTCCAGCTCCAACGGCGGCCGCAACAGGGGCAAAGGCAAGAACAAGGGCAAAGGCAAAGCCCCTGGCGGCCCGCCCCCGTCGCCGGCACCTACTCCATCGCCGGCGCAGCGCCCGCCCGCCTATCCGGCTCCGGCACCCGGCTCCAACTCCTGGACCGGCCTCGTTCAGGCGTGGCCCGTCGCGTGGCGCGCTCCTGGCTCCAGCCTCCTTGGTGCGCCCCCACGCGTCCCTCTCCAGCAGGCGTACATGGCAGCGCCCCAGTTCATGACGGCTCCGTCGCCAGCGTCCCCGACCGCGCCCTACGGCTTCCCGCCCATGGCGCCCGGCACCGGCATGCCGCCCTTCTCTGGACCAAGCAGCTCTGACGCCAGCTCCTTCACCACGCCCTACGACATGGCCTCCCTCCAAGCTGCTCTTCACGCGTCCACTGCACCGGCCTCGTCCTCCAGCAGCCCCTCCGACGTGTACCTCGACACCGGCGCGTCCTCGCACATGTTCTCCAACGCCGGTAACCTACACTCTGTTCGCCCTTCTCGTTCTCAATCTCAAATTGTTGTTGGCAACGGCGGTCTTTTGCCCATCACTCACACAGGCACTGGGTCGCTGATCACCACCTCCACCCCTCTTCAGCTTCGCAATGTTCTTTTGTCCCCTTCACTTATCAAAAATCTGCTTTCTGTCAGACAACTAACTCGTGAAAATCCAGTTTCTGTTGAGTTTGACGCTTTGGGTTTTTCTGTTAAGGACATCCGAACCAAGGCGGTGATCCTGCGCTGTGATTCCACCGGCGACCTGTACCCCGTGTCCTCCAGCTCTGCATCCGCGCCGTCCCGTCCGTTCGCCGGCGTCGCATCCGTGGAGCTCTGGCACCAGAGGCTTGGTCACCCCGGCACCGCCGTTCTCCGTCACTTGTCTAGCAGATTTCCTTTTGAATGTACAAAGTCTAGCTCGCATTCCTGTCATGCTTGTAGAACTGGCAAAAATGTCCGCCTCCCATTTGACTTATCATCTAGTGTTAGCTATTTCCCTTTCCAAATTTTACATCTTGATGTCTGGACATCTCCGATTGTAAGCGTCTCAGGTTTTCAATACTACCTAGTTATCCTCGATGATTACTCGCACTATGTCTGGTCTTTTCCCCTTCGCCAAAAATCTGATGTCGCCAACACTCTTACTGCCTTTTTCGCCTATGTTCAGACTCAGTTTCAGCGACCCATCCTCGCCCTTCAGACAGACAACGGCCGCGAGTTTGATAACTCCACGGTTCGTTCCCTTCTGTCCACCCATGGCACCGTGATGCGCCTCTCCTGCCCGTACACAAGCCAGCAAAACGGCAAAGCGGAACGCATACTCCGTACTCTGAACGATGGTGTTCGCGCGCTCCTCTTCCATGCCTCTGTCCCACCTCACTTCTGGGCTGAGGCGCTCGGCGCATCCACCTATCTCCTCAACCGCCGCCCGTGCCGCTCCACCGCCCCAACCACACCTCACGAGCTGCTGCTGGGCGCTGCACCTAACTACGGTGATCTGCGCGTCTTTGGGTGTCTCTGCTACCCCAACACAGAGGCCACTTCCCGCCACAAGCTCGATCGTCGCTCCGTCGCCTGCGTCTTCTTCGGGTACTCGCCTGACCACCGCGGCTATCGGTGCTATGACCCGGCGTCCCGCCGCGTTCTGACATCGCGGCATGTTCACTTCATCGAGGACGTCTTCCCCTTCGCGGCGCACAACCCGGCTCCTGCTCCATCGGCACCTGCAACTGACAGCGACCACGTCCTGCACTTTGTCCCTGCACAGGTACCGCGTGGAGATCGTGGCGCTGCTGACTTGGCGCCAAATTCAAATGGCGCTGGGCTTCTTCGACTGGGACGCAGTGGACCGGCTCATTCTGGACCAGCCTCGGCTTCTGCTGGCACGACGCGCGCGGCAACACCGCGTTCAAGCTCGGCCGTTGCTCCTTCATCGGACGGCGCACCATCGCTCTCCTCCAGCGCGCGCAGCTCGGATTCAAGCTCCGCCGTCCCCTCGTCCTCAAACGGCTCCGCTGCTTCCTCGACTGGCTCCACGCCGCCTGCGCCGCCACCACCTGTTCGACGGATGGTCACCCGCGCCCAGAACGGCATCTTCAAGCCGCACCCGCGCTATGCCCACGTCGCCTCCACCACCGTGAGCTCTGCGGACGTCTCGCCGCTCCCCTCCTCCGTGCGCACCGCGGTCAAGGACTCGAATTGGCTGTGTGCAATGCAGGAGGAGTTCGCCGCCCTCGTCGCCAACCGCACCTGGGAGCTTGTTCCTCGTCCTCCGCGTGCCAACCTCATCACCGGCAAATGGATCTTCCGACACAAAACACGCGCGGATGGATCGCTAGAACGGTACAAGGCACGCTGGGTCGTCCGCGGCTTCAACCAGCGACCCGGCATCGACTATGGGGAAACGTTCTCGCCCGTCGTCAAGCCGGCGACCATCCGTACTGTGCTCACGCTCGCTGCCTCGCGCGGCTGGCCGGTGCACCAGCTCGACGTGAAGAATGCGTTCCTTCACGGAACGCTCGACGAGGAAGTCTACTGCCTCCAACCAGCCGGCTTCGTCGACCCCGACAAGCCCGACCACGTCTGCCGCCTGTCCAAGTCCCTCTATGGCCTCAAACAGGCGCCGCGCGCTTGGTTCCTTCGGTTCGCGGGCTTCCTCAGCACCATCGGCTTCACCGCGACGCGCTCCGACAGCTCGCTGTTCACCTACGGCCACGGCAACGACGCCGCGTTTCTGCTTCTCTACGTCGACGACATCGTCCTCGCGGCCTCCAGCTTGAACCTGCTTCACCGCCTCGTCGCCAAGCTCACAGGGGAATTCGCCATGAAGGACCTGGGTGCCCTGCACTACTTCCTTGGCATTCGCGTCCGTCGCACACCAGCCGGCTTCTTCTTGTCGCAGCAGCAGTACGCGGAGGACATCCTCGAGCGCGCCGGCATGGACAACTGCAAGCCCGCCGCAACGCCCGTCGACACGCACGCCAAGCTTCCCGCCGCTGCTGGACCCACGGTGGCTGACCCCTCTGCATACCGCAGCTTGGCAGGAGCATTGCAGTACCTGACGATCACTCGTCCCGAGCTGGCGTACACCGTGCAGCAGATATGCCTGCATATGCACGACCCGCGTGAGTGCCATGAGGCTCTGATCAAGCGCGCCCTGCGCTATGTGCGTGGCTCCGTCGACCTCGGGCTCTGGCTCTCTGCATCCACGACGCTCTCCCTGCGCGCCTACACGGATGCTGACTGGGCCGGCTGCCCCGACACGCGCCGCTCTACGTCAGGCTTCTGCGTGTACCTCGGCGACTCTCTGATCTCCTGGTCCTCCAAGCGCCAAGCCACCGTCTCTCGGTCGAGCGCTGAGGCGGAATACCGCGGCGTTGCCAATGCCGTGGCGGAATGCATCTGGCTGCGACAGCTCCTCGGCGAGCTCCTTGTCCCTGTTCGCTCCGCGACATTGGTCTACTGCGACAACATCTCGGCGGTGTACCTGTCGGCGAACCCAGTGCATCACCGCCGCACCAAGCATGTGGAGCTGGACATTCACTTTGTCCGTGAACGGGTGGCCCTTGGTGACATCCGTGTTCTTCATGTGCCCACTCGCCAACAACTCGCCGACGTGATGACCAAAGGGCTGCCGACCAACGTTTTCCAAGAGTTCCGGTCCAGTCTTTGCGTCTTCTCCGGCGACGTCACGACTGCGGGGGGGTGTTGAACCATAGTGTTAGCCGTGCGTGCCTAACTGTATAGTCAAAGGACACGCACGCCTCCTCCCCCACTTTCTCCCCCACGATCACACGATCATAGTAGTGGAGAGCCCCCGCACCTAGTGTGCTTGTAACTGGGTATAAGTACCCCTGTTGATCTCAATGCAAAGTGTGTTGAATCCTCTCTCTCTCTGTTCTATCTCTCTTCAGTTTAGACAGCTTGCTAAACTGTTCTTTAGATGATAAAAGAGATGATCTTTTCTTGTCTTTGCACAGTCTTACTAGTTGTTAAGGAGTCACACAAGTGCCACTTGTCTGCGAAACCGTCGGCGATTACTCACTGATGAGTAAGTCACTAAGTCTGCAACAACACATAAATATACATGTAAACAAATATGGAACTACTACGGACATAGACGATAATTGTAGAATTAAGGCACGCCACGCCGAGTAATCTAGTGGAATCGAAGGCTGCGTATGGATGATCACTGTGCTTGTTCACGAAGGCCAAGTGACTGTATTTGTGCACCAACAGCGGCAGCAGCTTGGTCGTCAATCTGTCTTGCAGCCAGGTGGCGCCAGGCCTCCACACCGTTGCGAATGGAGTCGGTGTCTTGGTACTCGTCGCGGAAGGTCTCGAGGTCTTGATGCCTGTTGATGAACGACGACACGAGCAGCTCGTAGTTCCATTTCTCCACGCGAGGGAAGTCGCAGCACTTCTCCCCGAAATCATCCATGTACTGCAAATTAAATTGAAAGAATCAACAAACAATGCACACCGAATTCGATCGTGAGGGTTCAATTGATTCAGCATGCAGTTGTTGATTAGTACCGTCTCAAACAAGCTGCCGATGTCGTGGGTGTGCTTCTTGGGCACGCCAGCGATCTCGCAGGCGCGGTAGCACTCCTCCACGGACCGCATCATCTCCTCCTCCGGCGGCAGCGTCCTCCTGCCGGACAGCACCTGCGCCACCCACCTCGCCTGCGCCTCGAAGAACCAAGGCACGAACACCTTCATGGGTACGCCGACAAAGGAGAGCGACGGCGCCAGCGACGGAGGGAACACGTGCTCGAACAGCGGGCCCACGCGGTTGTCGTCGATGGTCACCGCCCCTGCCGTGTCCAGGAACGGGAACGAGTAGCGGTACCCGGTGCAGTAGATGACGGTGTCGGCGACGAAGCTGGAGCCGTCGCCGAACACGACGCGCCTGCCGTCGGAAAGACGCTCCAGGCGCAGCTGTAGGTGCAGGCTGGCGCTGTGCTTGGCGAGCACCTTGGCGAGCCCCGGGGTCACCGCCTCCATGGACTGGGCGACGAGGTGCACCTCCTTGGCCACCTTCCGGACCTCCATGGCGATGTCCTTGCCGCTCTCCCCGGACCCGACCACCACCACCACCTCGCCCCGGAACGGCTCCGGCGTCCTGTACGAGTGGCTGTGCATCTGCCTCCCGCTCCACGCCTCCATGCCTTGGATGCTCGGCACTCTCGGCTGCGAGTAGTGGCCGGTCGCCACCACGACGGCGTCGAACACCTCCTCCTCCTCCTCCTCCTCCTCCTCCTCCTCGCACTTGCCGCCGACGCCTACGGTTCTTACCGCCCATTGCCGACACGTAGTCGACGTGGGCGGCTCCATGGTGGCGACACGCAGGACGCGAGTGTTGAGCCTGACGGAGTCCATGAGCCCGAACGCGTCGCAGAAGTCCTTGAGGTAAAGGTACACCTCGCGGTGGCCGGGGAAGCGGCGCTGGTCGCGGCCGTCCTTGGCGGCGAAGTGGAAGTCGGTGAAGCCCATGTTCTCCCGGGCGCTGATGAGCCGGAGGGACGCGTATATGCTGCTGTGCACCTTCACCGGCTCCTCGGTGCCGAGCGGGTCGGCCATGTCGCGGCTCGGATCGTAGAGCCACTGTCCGCCCACGTCGCCGCTCTGCTCCAGCACCGTCACCTCGTGGCCCTCCCGCCGCAGCTCCCGCGCCGCCGATAGCCCGGCCATGCCGGCGCCGATCACGCATACTTTCTTCCGTTGCAATGGCATGCTTTCCGAGACCATGTCGACAGAAGGATATGGAGCGGGTGATTGAATTATTCTTGGACAGGACTAGGGAGCGGCGCCGCTGCTATGTCGTTGCCAGCGGCGGCCCTAATCAGCCCACTGATTACTACCGTAATATATTAAGCCCGACAACCGCATGCACGCACAGCACGGCGCTGTACGTCCTCCTCACGTCGCCTTCTGCCTGCCGCGCCCGTACGCATGACCTGCCCCGGCTGCCATGCATTCCCCATTTCCCGTGCTGCGTGCATCTCGTGCCCGTCAGCATCATGGGGCTCGATCGAGCTGCTTTCTCTTTAGTCTTACTAGTACTACACGTCTACAAGCTTGTCCCTGCCGTAGTAGTATTTAATCCGTGTGTCCCTGCCGTCGTTAATCACGAGGCTCCATTCAGAATATGGCGTAAGCTTACACGGTTGCTCCTGTTTGTGAATTTGCTCCTGCTTCTGAGGGGAATTTGCTAGTCCAAGTCCAGAGAAAATGCGGTTCATCGATGTCCTGTTGAGATTATTCGTGCCACGAGTGGAAGTTAACACTAGATGCACTCTTCAGGTAGTAGTAGTAGTAGAAGTTTATGAGGCTACATGGATTGCTCATTCTGGCCATTGAGGTTGTCATGAGGTTGTCTCATAGTAGCACATACTAGTCATGAGATTTCTTAGTGACCAAAAAAATACTTAGAGCGCAAATTAAGTACTTTGCTTTAAGACAATTTCAATGTTGTTAGAAATAGTTACCGGGTGGTTTACACATGTTGACAAATAAAACTACAG
Organism: Poa pratensis; assembly: GCA_947311845.1. Lineage (NCBI taxonomy): Eukaryota > Viridiplantae > Streptophyta > Magnoliopsida > Poales > Poaceae > Poa > Poa pratensis. Next base: position 19,117,034 of record CAMZMU010000099.1, read on the forward strand.
ATGATTGACAAATAAACTACATGTGGTTACCAGATAAACCACACGCGGCTAACAGATAAACAAAATGTGATTACCTACCCGATAAACCACACGTAGCTACACATGGAGAGATGAACTACATGTGGTTACCGGATAAACCACATGTAGTGACGTAGCTACACATGGATAGATGAACTGCATGTGGTTTCCAGATAAACCACACATGGTTGACCAATAAACACCGGAAAAACCACACATAAATAAACGTGGTTACCAAATAAAACAGACATGGTTGACAGATAAATTTCACGTGGTTACCAAATAAAACCATCCATGGGATGCACTTGCATTGTGTAGCGGACAAAAATACGGCACGACAACGACAGTAGGGAGAGGCGGGGTTGACTGCAGCGGCGAAGTGTTTCCTTCCACAACCGGTGTCACTGTCACATCCTTCAGATTATGCAACAACCTCCATGGCGAGCTTTGCCTCAAGGTGGCCATGGCCCAACGACGGCACGGCTACTCTGGCGCACAGTGGGCATCAGCCCTGGCAAGGTCCTTGGTGACCAGCACGTGCGGTGCCCATCAGCCCCAGCGTGGTTCACCGAGGAGGCGACCAGCACGTCCGGTGGCCATCGGCCCTGGCAAGGACCTCAAAGGCGGCGACCAGCACGTGCGGCGGTGATACGTCTCCAATGTATCCATAATTTCTGCTGTTCCATGCTTATATTATACCATTTGCTACATGTTTTATATACACTTCGTATCACTTTTATGCATTTTCTGGAACTAACCTATTAACAAGATGCCACAGTGCCAGTTCCCTGTTTTCTGCTGTTTTTGGTTTCAGAAAGTTACTTCTGAAAATATTCTCGGAATTGCACGAAACAAAAGGCCAGGTCCCTATTTTTCCAGCACGTACACGGAGTCCGAAGGAGAGACGAAGATGAGCCACGAGGTGGCCAAACCACCAGGTGGCGCGGCAGTGGGCCCAGCCGCGCCTGCAGGTGGTTTGGGCCCCTCGGGGGTCCGCCGACATCGCCCCTTCGCCTATTTATTCCCCGAGACGCGAAAACCCTAAAACACCGAGCCTTTCATCCAGAACATATTCGCTGCCGCCGCCGTCGTCAACCCTAACTCGGGGGGTTCCTGAACCTCTTCCCGGCACCCTGCCGGAGAGGGGAATCATCACCGGAGGGCTCTACATCGCCATGCCCGCCTCCGGAGTGATGCGTGAGTAGTTCATCCTTGGACTATGGGTCCATAGCAGTAGCTAGATGGTTGTCTTCTCCACTTGTGTCATCATGTTTAGATCTTGTGAGCTGCCTATCATGATCAAGATCATCTTATTGTAATGCTACATGTTGTGTTTGCTGGGATCTGACTTATATTGATACCTATGTGGAGCTGAATATTATATTATCATGTCTATGTCATTTGTGATCTTGCATGCTCTCCGTTACTTGTTGAAGCCTTGGCCACGTGAATACTTGTAACTCGAAGAGGGGGTATTTATGCATGATAGTTGGGTTCAACCTCTATTTAACCTGGGATAGTGACAGCAAGTTCTAAGGTTGTAGATGTGTTGTTGCCACTAGGGGTAAAACAGCAATGCTTTATTCAAGGATGAATGTATTGTTTACATTACGCACATTACTTAATGTAATTGTCTGTTGCTTGCAACTTAATACTGTAAGGGGTACGGATGTTAACCTGAAGGTGGACTATTTAGGCATAGATGCATGCTGGATAGCGGTCTATGTGCTTTGTCGTAATGCCCAAATGAATCTCATAGTAGACACCACAGCTCACACATGCATGTTATATGCACTTATCAATTGTCAATTGCCCAGTTGTAATTTGTTTACCCAGCATGTTAGTTATCTTATTGGAGAGACACCACTAGTGAACTGTGGACCCCGGTCCATTCTTTTACATCTGAAATACAATCTACTGCAATCATTGTTCTCTACTGTTTTATGCAAACAAACATCATTTTCCATTCGATACGTTTAACCCTTTGTTTTCAGCAAGCCGGTGAGATTGACAACCTCACTGTTAAGTTGGGGCAAAGTAGTTTGATTGTGTTGTGCATGTTCCACGTTGGCACCGGAATCCCTGGTGTTGCGTCGCACTACACTCCTCCACCAACACCTTCGAAGCAAACCTCGTTTTCCTACTGGTCCGATTAAACCTTGGTTTCATACTGAGGGAAAACTTACTGCTGCACTCATGATACCTTCCTCTTGGGGTTCCCAACTGACGTGTGACGTACAAGCATTGTTTCTGGCACTATTAACCTAGAGCCACCAGGCGGCCATCAGCTCCGGCGAGGACCTCGGAGGCGTCGCGACGCCCGCAACCTTCGGATTGCAGCCTCACGGATCGGCGTCATCCGCGACAAGTCTCGCGTCGCACTGCTCGAATTCAAAAAAGCTAGCTACCAGGTTAATTCATGATACCTATCAGATAAATTCAATATAGATGCCATGTAAAGTTGCGCACCTCAGTAGCAAAAACAGAACAAATGGACATCATAGTGCTACATAAAAAATAAATTACCAGATTAATTAGTCACACTTGACAGATTAATTAGCCATGATTACCAGATTAATTAACTATGTAAAAACTACCATGTCGAGTCCATGACTCGTAGGCTCCCTACCCCTGCCGCAAGCAGCAATAGCAAGACACAAGTTCAAAGCAGGGAAGCAATTTTGGTGCAATAGCAATTTCGCTTCCAGTAATTCCCAAAAAAGGGGTACACAACACAGAAGTAATTCCCCAAAACTGGTTACTCCAAAATCAGTTCGACAAAAAATGTTGGTGCAATCTAAGCCATAAAAACACAACTACATCAGAACATTAATGCCCACTAGTCCCAACACACCATTAACAACTACACTGGTTATGGTATATAACACGGAAGTAATTAGCCATAGTTGACGGATTAATTAGCCACGGTTGCGGATTAATTAACCATGTACAAAATTACTACCATGTTGCTTGAAAAAGCAATTACCAGATTAATTAGACATAATTGACAGATTAATTAGCCAAGGTTGCTAGATTAATTAACAACGTAAACAGTAACCCTGATCTTTGAAAAAGCAAGAGGACTATCCGATTAATTACCCACAATTACCAGATTAATTACCCCACAACTGCCAGAGTAATTAGCAAGTGTTACCAAATTGTTAGCTATCAGCAAAAATTGACCATTACATGCAAAACTCACGTTGTGTGGCAGGATTGCTCAGCACCATGGTAGTAGGGTCGATGGGGGTAGACCGTAGACCGCATCCAGCGAGCTAGCAGCACCCGCGCATCCAGCACGGGACGAGCTTCATCCAGGGACAAGCAACACTCGTGCATCAAGCTAGCAGCAACTCGCCTCCATCCAGCGCGGGACGAGCTCAATCCAGAGGCAGGTCCCAGTGGCCACGACCATGGCGTTGACGGCCACCTCGCCTCCATCTGCCCCCGCGCGGCCGAGCTCGCCCAGCTCCGTCTTCCTCCCACCTGGCGACGCCAAGCTCCACGACACCCAGCACGCGCTCGGACCAGCTCGTCGCCGCGCTCGGACCAGCTCGTCGTCGCAATCAACAAGCCTTTCGGCGAGGAGTGCTCCAGAACCTTACCTACACACGACGTGAAGGATGAGCTGGTCGGCAGCGCAAATCAGGGCCACGAGCCATGGGAGCTCACCCGTGCAAGCAACGACGAACAGGAGGAGGCTGCAGCGGGCACGAACGCGCCCACGACGCGGCCCATCAGCATCGACCCCATGAACCACCGCGCCGGCGGGAGGCGGCCGGCGATTTGGCGACCTCTGTCCTCGCAGCAAGCCGCAGCCGGAGCAGGCCTCCTGCCTCCTCGCGACCTCGCCGTGCAGGGAGGCGCGGGAGGGCTTCGTGCTGGCCGCCAGCGCAGTGCAGGGAGGTGCGGAAGGGCTCCGTGCTGGCCGCCGGCGCTGCGCAGATAGTGGAGGAGGGCGGCGTGGTGTTCTCTGGTGAGGAAGGCGGAGGAGGAGATGATAAGAGCATCTCGTCAGATGGGTCACTGGTGAGGGGATAAGGTTTTTTTTAAACCGGTGACAGGATAAGGTTAGATGACGTGATAAGGTGAGAGACCGATTAGAATCAAATGGTTCGCTACCCGCCGCTCGGAACAGACGCGCGAGCGGCGCCAATCGTTGCAATAGGTGGATCGCCATGTCCCTCCTTTTATAATATTGCACGTGCATTCTGCAATGATGCAAGACCTTGTAGTTGACACTTGACCCTACGTACTTCTAAATTCTGCATCCCTCCGTACACATATTGGGCATACAATACAAACGCACGACTCGCTAAGCACGAGGGTAGCGCATGGAGTTAGGCAGGTGGGTGTTTCTTAGTTTTCTTTTCAAGACTACGGTGTAGAAGTACCATATATATTTATACAAGGGAGAAAATCAATACAAGACGACTACAACTCACTGCGAACAACGACTCCACACTGTTATAATCGATAGCAAATAAACGACGAAGAGCGGAACGATCAAACCAAAGTGGACACGAGATTTTAACGTGGAAAACCTCTCCAAACAAAGGAGAGGAAAAAACCACGGGCGCCAGCCAGCAATACTTCACTATATCGGGTGAGGTTACAAACGCCGTGGTTTACAATGTGTGGCTTACCCCAACCGGCGGCTTACAATAGAATATATGGTGTCATAAAACCCTAAGTCAGCTGCAGTCTGACTCGGAAACGACGTGTACCGTACCGCGGGGCGGTACCGCGAGTGCAGGATAGCCTCCGGCGACGGGTCTCCGCTTCGCTCCGAAGTTAGCCTCTCACTTTATATCTTCATATGAATTTGGAACACATCAAAATAACACTCCACCTTGAGACAAATTCCATCTTGTAGCATGAACGAGAACTTCACCCTGAAACAACAAAGAAAACACCTTCGGCGCCAAATAGCCTCTTGGGCTAGACAGTGATACCAACTAAGCCCGAGCAAAGCTCGAACTTAGTAACAGGAACTGGCTTTGTCATCATATCAGCAGGATTATCATGAGTACTTATCTTGCATACCTTCAGTTTACCTTTTGCAACAACATCACGCACATAATGGTATTTGACGTCAATGTGCTTTGTTCTCTCATGGAACATCTGATCCTTAGTAAGGTAAATAGCACTCTGACTATCACAAAACAGGTTAATGCAAGTATCATCTCCACAAAGCTCAGCAAACAAACCTTTCAGCCAAACCGATTCTTTACATGCTTCAGCAATAGCCATGTACTCTGCTTCAGTGGTAGACTGGGCAACAACGGATTGCAACGTTGCCCTCCAACTCACGGCACAACCACCAAGCGTGAACACATAACCTGTGAGGGATCTCCTCTTATCCAAATCGGCAGCAAAATCTGAATCCACATAGCCTACGAGTCCCTCATCAGTCTTGCCGAACTTGAGGCAAGCATTGGATGTGCCACGAAGGTACCTGAAAATCCACTGAACAGCCTTCCAATGTTCTTTACCAGGATTAGCCATATATCTACTAACCAAACTCATAGCATATGATAAATCTGGACGTGAGCAAACCATGGCATACATTAAAGAACCAACAGCACTAGAATATGGAACTCTAGACATGTACTCAAAATCCTCATCCGTACTAGGACATTGTTCAGCTGACAATTTAAAGTGAGGAGCAATAGGAGTACTAACAGACTTTGCATCATGCATGTTAAAACGATGAAGAACTTTCTTAATGTAATTTTGCTGACTAAGAAACAACAAACCAGAATTTCTGTCACGGGTAATCTCCATACCTAGAATTTTCTTAGCAGCACCAAGATCCTTCATCTCAAACTCGCTACTCAACTGTGACTTGAGAGCAGCGATATCTTTCTTGCTCTTGGCAGCAATCAACATATCATCAACATATAATAACAGGTATATAGGTGATCCATTAACAAACTTAATGTACACACAGCTATCAAATTCAGACCTCTTAAAGCCATGTGACAACATAAAAGAATCAAACCTTTTATACCACTGACGAGGAGATTGTTTCAAACCGTATAAGGACCTTTTCAACTTACACACAAGATCCTCCTTACCAGGCACTATGAACCCTTCTGGCTGGTCCATGTATATCTCCTCCTCCAACTCTCCATGCAGAAACGCAGTCTTTACATCTAACTGCTCAAGCTCAAGATCACGCATAGCAACAATACCAAAAATGTACGAATTGAACTATGCTTAACAACTGGAGAGAAAACATCATTATAATCACACCTGGAATTTGACTGAAGCCTTTTGCAACTAACCTTGCCTTAAACCTCGGAGGCTCGCTAGGAGATAAACCCTCCTTTCTCTTGAAGATCCACTTACAGCGGACTGCCTTCTTTTTCTTAGGCAAGCGCACAACTTCCCATGTGCCATTTTATCGAGTGACTGCATCTCTTCTTGCATAGCAGCAAGCCACTTCTCGCGGTCACCGGAACCAATAGCTTCAGTATAGTGGACGGCTCATGTCCGTGCTCCACCTGTTCTGCACAACTCAGAGCATAATCAACAATGTTACACTCTTCAATTAAACGTGGTCGAGGACCACAATTCCTCCTGTTCCTACGAGCAGCAATAGACTGTTGTGGCTGCAAAACAGGGGGTGAGTTCTGAACATTATCATTATCAGAATCAGAAGAAACAGAATCATCAGAACCAGCAGAATCAGGATCAGAATCATCTGAAGTAGCAGCACCATCATTGTCAACAGTGACATTTTCCTTTTCAACAGAGTGCTCCACCTCGACACGAACCTGCTCCTCAGAAAAATCTGGCAAAACATCTGAGGACAACTTATCAAAGTACATAACAGATTCATTGAAAACAACACTCCTGCTCATAAATGCCTTGCTAGTTTCGGGATTCCATAACTTGTATCCTTTTACACCCGAACCATAACCAATGAACACACACTTAATAGCTCTCGGCTCTAACTTTCCATTATCAACATGAGCATAAGCAGTGCAGCCGAAAACTTTAAGCTGTGAATAATCAGCAGGAGAATCTGACCATACCTCAATGGGAGTTTTCTTGTCGAGGGGAATAGATGGTGACCTGTTTATCAAGTAGCAGGCGGTGGCAGCCGCCTCAGCCCAAAAACGCTTACTCATGCGAGCGTTGGAGATCATGCAGCGAGCCTTGGAGATGATGGTCCTGTTCATCCGCTCCGCTACACCATTCTGCTGAGGCGTGTACGGGATGGTGAGGTGCCTGACAATGCCTTCTTTCCTGCAATAATCATTAAAGGCATTCGAACAAAATTCGCCACCATTGTCAGTACGAAGTAATTTCACCTTCCTTTCTGTTTGCCTTTCAATCATAGCTTTCCACTCTTTAAAAGCAGCAAACGTATCATCCTTATTTTTCATGAAATAAGGCCAAACTCTTCTAGAGTAATCATCAATAATGGTAAGCATATAACGAGCACCACCATAAGAGGGCTTACGAGATGGCCCCCAAACATCAGCATGTACATAATCAAGTGTACCTTTGGTGGTGTGGACAGAAGCATTAAACTTAACTCTTGTGTGCTTACCGAAAATGCAGTGTTCACAGAACTGCATCTTACCCAAACTGCATCCTTGCAGCAAGTCTCTCTTGATCAATTCTGCCATACCAAGTTCACTCATATGTCCAAGACGCTTATGCCAAAGGTTAGTTTTACTAGCGTCATCATGAGAAACAGCAGCAACAGTACCAGATAACGTGCTACCTCTAAGAACATATAACTTAGCAGAATTCATATCACCAACCATAACTATGAGAGAACCTTTTGATACCTTTAGGAGTTTATTTCCTCCTTTGTACTTGTACCCGTCACAGTCAAGGGTACTGAGCGAGATCAAATTTCTTGCCATGGTTGGTATGTGTTTCACTCCCGTCAGCGTGCGTGTCATACCGTCATGTGTCTTGACCTGAACGGAACCAACGCCAACAATGTTGCATTGCTGGTCGTTCCCCACACGCACGAAATCTCCAGTCTGCACTAACTCATAAGAACTGAACCAATCTTTGTTACAGCAAATATGAAAAGAACATGCAGTATCTAGAATCCATTCATCCTGACGAGAAACACATGCAGCTAAAACAGCTAGGCATTCGCCATCAGAACTACCATCAACAACAGAAGCCTCACCGGTATCATTACCTTCATTATTTTTCGGTTGGTAAGTACCTTTTCTTTTCTCCTTGTTCTGCAACTTCCAACAATCATCAATGACATGATTAGATTTCTTACAATACCTGCAGAACTTGTCACGGCCTTTAGACTTTGAGCGACCTCTGTCACCCTTGCTCTTGTCTCTGTTGTTGTTGTAGTGTTATCTCGCTGCTCAGGCCTCCCTCGGACCTGCAAAGCATCGCCCTTGGAGGACGACGTCTCCTCTTTCTGTACCATACCTTTCATCTTTTCCCTGGCAAGCAGGGCCTCATATACTTCCGCGGTGGTTAGTTCATCACGGCTTAACAGTATGGTATCACGAAAATTTGCAAAGGAATTTGGCAGCGAGCATAGAAGTAAAAGTGCTAGATCTTCATCATCGTACTTTACCTCCATCGACACTAGGTCAGAAACGATCTCCTTAAAGATCGATAAGTGATTCATTACCGAACCACCTTCTTGCAACTTGTGCGTGAACAACTTCATCTTCACATGCATCTTGCTGGTGAGATCTTTGGACATGCAGATCGACTCCAGCTTAGCCCACAGTGCCGCTGCGGTTTTCTCCTGGAGTACTTCTTGCAGAATATCATTAGATAGATGAAGTTGAATAAGCGATAAAGCCTTACGGTCTTTCCGCTTCTCATCGGCGGTCCATGCCGCCGCATCCTTGTCGCCGAATTTCTCCAGCGCCTCGTCAAGATCATTGGACTGTGCGAGGATCGCACGCATCTTGACCTGCCACAGCGAAAATCTCGTCTTGTAGTCCAGCGCCGGTAGATCGAACTTCATCGATGCCATCCAAAACCCTAATCTGAAAACAGATCTGAAACAGGGCTCTGATACCACTTGTTATACGATAGCAAAAAACGACGAAGAGCGGAACGATCAAACCAAAGGGGACACGAGATTTTAACGTGGAAAACCTCTCCAAACAAAGGAGAGGAAAAAACCACGGGCGCCAGCCAGCAATACTTCACTATATCGGGTGAGGTTACAAACGCCGTGGGTTTACAATGTGTGGCTTACCCCAACCGACGGCTTACAAGAGGAATATATGGTGGCATAAAACCCTAAGTCAGCTGCAGTCTGACTTGGAAACGACGTGTACCGTACCACGGGGGCTGCCGCCCCCGCACCCCCGCGAGTGCAGGATAGCCTCCGGCGACGGGCCTTCGCTTCGCTCCGAAGTTAGCCTCTCACTTATATATCTTCATATGAATTTGGAACACATCAAAAATAACACACACCAGCTAGTCAGAAGAAAGCCACCATCGACAATACATTTCCAACAAAAAAGAGCATATCATAAGCTAAGCAGCAAAGCCGTGTCTCGACCAACTCCGTTCACCTCCAAAGATTAACATCTCCACCTGAACTCTCCTTGTCGACGCACCATCCACCATTGAATCCGTTAAAGAGGTGGCAAGTGAATGGCGGGACTATTGGTCGGTCTCGTGGAATACACCATCTTGGACTTCCCGTTGATGGTGTACATTGCGCCCCTAAGGATCAACTTTGGAGAACAGTCGCGCCCTGCACACAGCTCTGAGACCTCCGCCTTGGCACCATCCGACTATGCCACATCAACCCCCCCCCCCCCCCCCCCTCCTCCCTCGATACGCCGCCGCTCAAGCACCTTGTCGTTCGTAGCCCGCTTGACTGCCTCCTCCGCACGTCGGGGCACGCTCTCCTCCCCCACCACCTTCGATAGCCCGGAGGGGCACCTCCACCACCATGCTCGCTCGGCCTGTTGCTAGTGGCTAGGGTTTCGTCCCCCGTGGGGTCGCCCGTGCGTGCGACCTGGGAGGGGAAAGTGCAAGAGGTGATGCACTGATTTGGAATCGATAGTTAAAGTCTTTTCTTGAATTGTTTTTTTTTCGAATTGGGTGTTTGCTATCTAAGCTTCTCTTTCTTAAGTGACCTTAACATGCCTATGTTTAACTGTTAGCATTTCCATGTTTCATTTGGTCTTTATGCCATCACGAGACAAGTCTCGCAAAGGTTCCCGAGGACATAATCATTTTTCTTTTGTCTTAGTATGTAAGATTATTCTTCCTTATTTGTTCGTACATAAAAGATGTTTGTCCTGTGCTTTTGCTGACACAACCACCAAGGCAAACGATGGCGTCTGACGCACCATGCAAGGAAGCACCATCTCTAATCATTGATCACTACTAAAGTATTTTATTTGACGGTACATGCCGAGCATCAAACCACATTAGCGTATAAGATTATTTCCTGTTTGTCTGTACATACACAGATTCAGAAAAAAATTGTATATATTATACTTTTTTACACCACCACCGAGGCAAACATGTACATGATCACACAAATATGCTGGGTTTGTTAATGGAAATCTAGAAATTTATTTTAACAACAATTGATTTGAGCACACATACTCACTTACAACATCATATGAGTAACTATTTTTGGTTCATTATAGTAATCTACAAAACTATAATTAGAGTAAATGACACTGATGGTCACAGAACTTGCACGATGGGTACACTTTTGTTTTTATAAGGAGCATATATTAATATCGCGAAGATACCAATTACACTCAGTCTCTGCAACAACATGTTACCCTAGCAGTTACACGGATGCACACAGGACAGAAAAAAAAAAGAATTACAAAAAAAGAAAAGGGACAAACAAGTCACACAACTTGAGATTTGGGTGCACATAGGTAACAAGCGTTTGTAGTTTTGCAGCAAACCTCGTAGTACGGGCTTTTTCTTGCAAAAAACAGCACGGTGGACGCACACAAGTTAGGTTCTGTCAGATCCAATGGCACAGCTAGTTTGGTCACTATGCATGTTGTGTGCGTTCACCATGGTGTTTTTTTAAGAAAAATGCATACCAGGGTGTTTGCGCAAATATACTAGTCAGTTCTTACTTATGTGCACCCGAATCTCAAGTTATATGACCGGTTTGTCGGTTTTTCAAGTTGTGTGACTTAAGTACACCGGTCGCATAAGTTGTGTGATGACCGCCAATGCCATTTACTCCTATAATTATCAAGATATTGAACAAGCTTATTTCACCTGCCTTTAAGAGCACACATCTTTTCATTTAATTTGGCCAAGTTCAACTTCAGCATCATTTGTAGTTTATACTCATAATAAAAATATGGCCGCTTCGACTTTTAGTTCATCTAAGTTTCCAATTCAAGAAGAAAATAGCAAACTAATGATATGCAATAAAACGTCAGTCGTATATGAGCAATTAAAACTGATTATCTTGGTTTATTTTATTAAGGAGATGTCTAGTGGTTTCAGCTGCGGTTAGAAAAATTTGCCCATCATGCTACTATATTGTGGAGTGCTTCAAACATCAAGCATCAGAATTGATGATACACATGAATAAAACATGAGCTGAACTTGGACGAGCTCGCCTGATTTTGAGTTTTGTGGAACTGGTCTTAACCAGTACTGCCATTACTGGCTGCTTACTGGTAAGTGGTAACTAGGCTCGAAAATGACAAATGTTAGTTCAGACCTCGATCTCATACTTACTGTATAAAAGATAGTAGCATCTCTCGTTCACCACCGACCTACTAAAATGAAAATATCTACTTTGGTACGGAGTATATGACCATAGCTCCACTAGGGCTTTTAAATCACCTCTAAAAAAAGTGTTTTGTTGCATGCTCTTTGTCTGACACTAGATACCTTTGCTTCCAAATGCATGAAGGTCAGACCACGTGAGACCCTACAGCAGTCGATCAGATACCCAATTATTACAACCCTTGAAGCACTTACCAACCACGAATTCATAGAAAATGTCATCCATCTTGTCTTGCAAGAAAAAGGAGATCTCATACATCACAGACTTGTATCCCATTTACTGGTGAATCCACATGTGATGGCCGGGTCCAGGAGAAGGACACAATTGAGACGAAGCATGCATATGCCGACAGTGTGGAGAGCGGCGGGCTCTCGATGTGGCGAGGAAAAAAGACAGGCACTAGTGCTGACCACTCCACCAACAGCGATTAGGTTATGCAGTGAAAAGTTTTAGATGGTGATTGCGTGGGTTGATGCCCCTCAAATTTTCTTCACAAGAGATATCATTGGCTGATAGCTTTAATATGCAAAAGAAATTGACACGTGGTGCTCGTGTCAACCAAACTGCATATAGAGTACGCGTAGCTATCGAAGCTGATTATAAGGCGCGTTTAGAGCATCTCCAACCATGGTGTGCAAACCCTCCCCGTACGTTCGGTGGATAGCCCGGACAGGTTTTGGGCTGAAAACTAGTACCCAACCGTCCCCCAAACGCAGCCCAAACAGTTGGGCTGTCCGGCAAACACCAAACCCAGCCCATGTGTGGAGGGTTTGGGGCCGCGTGGACGCGTCCGCCCCGTGGTCGCTGACAGGGCGGACCTACCCTTTTTTACCATAAATCGGACGGAACCCTCGCCCGGTCAGTAGATATTTTTCACACTCCACCGGCTCGTTCTCCTAGCTCCGCCCAGCTGCGAAGCTCCGGCGCCGCCGCCCCTCATATTCGGACGCCAGCACCCCCCGCCGTGGACCATACTTGCTGGCGAACCTTCTCCGACCAGTTATCCGCCGTAGCAGAGCTCCGTTGCGGCCGCATTGCGACGGATTTGGCCGCATTTGCGACGGATTTGGCGGCAATTGCAGTGAGCATTACCGCCGCCGTCTTCGCCACTCCCACAGCAAGCAAGCCTCTCCCAGTCCATCTTACAAGGCTTCTCAGCCCGCCCGGGTCCCCGATCTGTAAGTTTGTCGGAACCCTACCTCAGCATACACCGTCGGGCGTTTTCCATTTCCGCCGCCCCGTCTCCGCCAACATGGTTTCATGGGCCCTCTATGCGAGGAGGACAGCTCCTCCAACTCGGTATGTCCTAGCTCACATTTTGAGTTTTTCCCCAAATTTGTGCAATGGTAGTGGATTTGAGTTGCAATTTTCTTGAATTGTAGGATTCAAAAGCATGTAGTTGCAATGTGAGTGGAGTGATATCCGATTTGAACGATTCCCTCCAAGGCAAGATGCGCATATTGGAAGATTTGAACTTCACAACTGAGGAAAAGAGGAAGATCGAAGAAAAGTTCAAAGAAGTTGATGGTACAAACCGGAAGTTGGAGGAGAAAATAAATAAGATGGAAGAGGAGAAGAAGAAGATTGAAGAAGAGAAGAAAATGATAGAAGAAGAGAAGATAAGAATAGAAAAAGAGAAGAAAAGGATAGAAGAAGAAAAGATGAATATGGAGTTGCATCTCGCGGATATCGTCGATGATTACAAAATAAAGACGGATGCAAGTCGGACAAAGATGAAGAAGATCAAGAAGCATGCCATCGAGAAAGAGATGCATCTCCATTATGCATTGGGAGCTATAGTTATATTAGTGATAATTATAGTTGCTATGTATGGTATATCTTTGTGCACTAGATAGAGTTTCCACAATGCAAAGAACGTAGCTGCATGTAATGCATGGATTTGGAGAGAAAAATAGAAGGTTCATGATTATAGAACACAATTTATAAGCGTTGTCCGGTCACTGTCCGCGGACATGTCCGGACGTATCCGCGGACAGTTTGAGGGCCAGATTTGAGGTCCATGGTTGGAGATGCTCTTAGTACACACTTGTAGCCTTTTCAGTATGACTCCTCAGCATCGCCATTTTGTTATTGATGACAAACTCCACCTTGATCCATCTCGATAATCCATGCTAGAGGGTCCAGTGTGTTTCATGATACTAATTAAGGACCTGCTACTAGCTAAATTCAAAGTAGACTTAGCCATAAACGACTAAGATGTAGATGAGCCCCAAGATTATCCTCACTCGCCCACCATATATGGACCAATATATGTAACATCCTTCAATGGTGAAACTGAACCAAGAACCCCAAAAACCGGAGCTGAATTCTGAAGTAGGGTTCAGATATTGCCAAAATCCTGGCCCATGCCTAACATGATGTGATATATGCATACCGATGGTGTCATATCCAAGTATAATCTATACTCCCTCCGTTTCAAAATATAAGGCGCGCTATTTTTGTGCTGGTCTTCGGTGTTCAATTTTGACCGTTAATATATAATAAATTATGTGGATCTAGGATGTATAAATGGTACCGTTGGATTCATCTTGCACAATTTTTTCATTCCATATATTTTTATAATAATTTTATGGTCATATTATAAGTACAAATCATGGTCAAAGTCGGACGTCGTTGACCAACGAAATTAAAGGGCGCCTTGTATTTTGGGATGGAGGGAGTATATGAGTTCCATCGATAAAACTTAACACTGTGGATTGTGATTGTGTTTGATAAAACACAATATTCCTGTTAAAAATGTAACGAGAATGTTCCAAAGCTTCATGTTGAATATTTGAATTAAATAACATATATGTTTTTTCTAAAATATTAGTAGTCATCAGATCAGTGGTTTGGACTACGAACTTATGAGCATTGGTTCTAAAAATGCAACGTAACAAAGATCCAACCATACATTGTTTTTATATTGTTAGTATGTGGGTGTGCTTCTATTGTACCATAGACTAAACCATAAGGTACGAGTCTTGAGGTGGGCGGCGACTCGACAAGTGTGATTTGGCAGAAGCAGGGTAGGATGCTTTAATCTCCTCCATACGAAAGCTCCTTAACATTCTCGATTACACGTAAAGATGCAAGTGGGCCGCTTTGCAGAGGTCCTGCAACTATGCAGGGTAAGTGGATGCTTACAAAACAATCGAGTGGGCTTTGCAGGACTGCCCCGTTCCACCTTCGTTTGTGTCCTCACATACTTCAGCCCAACTAGATGCATCAACATCAACATTAATATAAAATAAGCGAGAGCAGGTGATCTGAATCACATCCATGATTAATGTTAAAACACACCAAAGCGGTCCATCACTGTTCCCCCGATCTTAACCAAATACAGTCGTAAAATTTCACGGACCTGCTCAGCTGCTAGCATTTGAGATCTTTTAGTACAGAACTCGAGAGAGTTGCTCCGTTGCTAGTATCGGATATTCAAGGGTGAGTCTCACGGGAGCGCCCAGTTCACGTGTTGCACGGAGCGCAACGCGCTCCGCCCGTTGCGATTGCTTCATGGCCCGCTCCGAACACGGCCCAGTAACAGGTATTGCTCTTTTTTTCTTTTCTTTTTTTTATTTATTTCCTCCTTTTCTTTTCTGTTTTTATATTATGAAAATGTGTTCGCGTTTTTGGAAAAATAAGAAGAGAAAATACGTTCTAAAAACCAAAATATTCACATTTATAAAAAATATTTATATTATTTGAAAAAATAATAATATGAACATTTATGTTATTCGAACGAATTTTAAATATGAACATTTATGTTATTTGAACGAATTTTAATATGAACATCTATGTTATTTGAACGATTTTTTTAATTTCAAAATTTATGCTATTTGAACAATTTTTTAATATGAAATTTATGTTATTCGGATGGTCTTTCAAAAATAGCATTCATTCCATTTGAACGATATTTAGTATGAATATTTAGATTACTTGAACAATTTTTAAATTTATGTTATTTGAACGTATTTTCAATATGAACATGAACATTTATGTTATTGAAAAATAATTTAAATATGAATATTTATGTTATAGAACTTTCAAATATGAACATTTATTTTATTCGAATGATTTTTCAAAAAGTAGCATTCATTTCATTTAAACAATTTTTCAATATAAACATTTAATTTATAAGAAAGATATTTCTAATAAAATATTATGTAAACATTTATTCAAAAATATGAACATATATGATATTTGAACAACTTTTCAATATGAACAAAAATAAATAATATTTTCTACAACATAAAAACATTGATTTAATATAAAATGAAAATATAAAACAAAAAATAAAATGAAAACAATACCTAAAAAGAAAATAGAAAAGAAGAAAGAAAAATAAACAGACAAAAAATGAAAAATGAAAAGAAAAAAGAAAAAGAAAAGCAAAAAAAGGAACAAGAAATCAATAAAACCAAATCTAGCTGGAAGTGCTCCTATTTGGCCGACCCATTGTGAAAGTGCATGGTGCCCCCATGTGTGGTTTTGGTAATTAATGACAATCCTTATGGACTAATATTTGCATTGAGATATCCTTATAGATCTTGTCCATGGGAAATGATTGGAGTTCATGTGTTGGACTCTAGAAGCTTATATGATGACCAAGGTTCTATCCAAGGGTTTATATGAAGAATGGTCATGTGAAGAGTTGAGCTTATTGCAAGCATGGCTTGCAAAAGAAGATTGAGTGAACATTCATGTTATCTCCAAGCCATCATATATATCAAGATAAGATTATGAAGTGCAAGTTCAATATGATCCATCTCGGAAGATATCATTTGATTGAAGTTTGCAATGGATACATGAAGACGGAGCTTAGCGAGGCTCTCCCATAATGGGGTATGGGGGAGTATTTGGAGAAATCTGCATCAAGCATGTGCTAGCAAGCACAATCAAGAAAGGTGTTCCACTTGAAGAGATCAAGATCGTCATCATCTAGCTCAAGTGGAATGCGCAAGGCAAAGGTATGATCTTGATAGGGTTTCTATTTTATCGGTCTCATGGTGTTAGTGGGAGACCGGGTTATAGGATAGACAGCGTACTATCAAGAGGGGCTCTCAAGTGAGTAACTTCATCGCATCTTTGTGGGGAGCTCAAACCTTTGCATTCTCGGCATATCATGTTTCTTGGTTCTTATTTGGCTTTTATCCATGTGAGGATTTAGGGCTTGTGTTCATCTCCATACCAAGCCCTAGTTCATCAAAAACGGATTTCATATGAAAAACTTGTTGCGTTTTCGTGTTGGAAATATTATCGGTTTATCCTTAAGGAAAGTTCCACACCTTCCCATAGGCAGCATATGAAAGAGAATCTGCAGTAAATATGCACTTACGTCGTTAGTGACAACATCCCACAGTCCATCGCTAGCGATGATAAGGAAAGCTCTTGTCACTATCTTTCCAACAAAATTGGTTTCATCCCATTTGGAGTTTTCTTGCAAAAGTTAGAGGTCAATGAAGATCTCTTTCTGTTTCTGGTTGGCCGGCCTGGCCGGGCCCTAGGCCGAACCCCTCGGGTGGTTGGCCGGCCTCCTGCCTTTCTTAGGTCGGCCAGGCCGGGCTGGCGTCCCCCTCAAGGCCGGGCGCCTCGGGCACCCTGCCAGCCTCCAAGCTGGCCTAGGCCGGGTCCAAGGCCGGGCGGCTCGGTTGGGTGGCCGGCCCCCAGGCCAACCTCTCTGAAAGTCAGCACTTCTGGGAAGAGGCCGGCCTGCCAACGGGCAGATTTTTAAGGGGGCCTATTTAAGGGGCTTTTTTCCCCAATGGTTCTCTAACTTCTCGAGCTTGTTTTTTCCCTCTCTCTCCTCCATTGTTGACCTTTTGAAAAGCCTGCCTACCTCTCAATCCCTCCCATGATTCTTGCATATCTTTGAGGAAAAGTGAGAGGAGATCTAGATCTACAATCTCACCAATCCATCTCTCCTCTAAGTGAGGGGAACCTAGTAGATCTTGATCTTGGAGTTCTTGTGTGGTTCTCTTCTTTGTTCTTCCTCTCTTCTCCCCCCATAAGCATCGGTTTGTGCTCTCCACGAGGATTTGTGGAAGTTGAAAGTTTATAAGCTTGTTACTCTTGAGTCTTTAGACCCTAGACGCCATTGTGGTGGTTGAGACCTTTCTATGGCTGGCTAAATCAATTCTTATCTAGAACAACTAGTGGCAGGACTTCTATAAATAAATAAATGACGGGGATGCATTTACCAGGTAATAGTTGGTCACGATTAATAAGATATTGTGTGCTTACAATAATTGCAATGCAGTAGTTTGGTCTTGTCCAAATCATGAACTAATGTGAGGGTACTTATGAAGAGATACACTCACAAAAAATAGGAAGAGATAAATGATGAGGAAGGTGTGCGCAAAACCTCTTGTCCTGACAAACAAAAAAGAAAGATAACAAAAATCATCTTTCAAATTCTATAAATGCATGCAAGACAAACCAACACTCCATCCAATCTTGAACAACTATTTGACTGGGGTTCTCTAAGGAAATAATGCCAAAACTACATTAATGGAGTAACGATTTGTCTTGATTGATTATAATGTATTATACGCTTCAAAAAGATCACACCACATTAGTTTGATCTGGTAAAATCATTTTCTATCTTCAACAACTAATGGAGTAACAACTAATGCTAGGAAACAATTTGTCTCAGTTAACTATAAGGTATTATACAATTCAAAAAGATTACATTGCATTAGTTTGGTCTCGTCCAAATAATTGTTATCATAAAAATTTAATGATTTTGATACGGCTGGATGTGCTAAACCTTTCATAATCACAAGAACACTAAATAATTCACCATTCTTGTCATATAAATACATGTCAAGATAACGGCATTCAAACCAAGTGTTCTCCATGTCAAGAAAGACCACCGTTTATGTCACATCCATTTTGATGTTTACACTACTCATAGGTGGAGGTAAGGAGCAATTACACATGTTAACATTGATGCTTGATTAATCATCTTATGTCAAGCACTGTGTCTCAGATGTTTATATTCATCTATGAAGTTAGAGAATATTCAAATCTATAACCTGTGAAATACGGCTCAGCTAACTTGGTATGTCTATGCAGTTCTTACTTCAGAACGGGTTCCAAATGTGGGAGCATATATCAACATTCTGAAGAGAGATAAACAGGTGATTTTGGCTGCTTTATTAAAAAAGCTTAATATGGCTAACTTGGCTTCTCGGTATAATTCTGAATTCGGAACCAGTTAGAAGGTGGTAATATACAGAGAGTGCACTATCTGAACCTAAGGGCATCTGCACCCGTTTTTAAACATTGCATTTTAAACGCCATTTAAAATGTCCAAAAATCTGGAAACAAAATTATATGCGTACATCTCTGCAATACATATGCATGGCACAAAGTTTCATGAGAAAATAACTTTTTATTTTGCCTCCGTAAAAAAGACAATTTTTGGTGCTAGAAAAAAACGTTTCACAAGATTTTTTTTTTGTCTTTTTTCACACGGGCAAAAAAAAAAGATCATTTTCCCGCGAAACTTTTTGCATGCACATAGAACATGAAGATGTACGCATGCAATTTTTTCCGTAATTTTATTACATTTGGAAATAAGTTTTTCAAAAAGGGGGTAGATGCCCCCATGTTCAGCTATGCATTTTCATTACGTAATATACATCAATATACTAAAGAGAGATAAACAGGTGATCGTATCTGCTTTATTAACAAATAATGCTTAATAATGATCGATGCACATTTCTGAACTTTGAAGTGACATCAGAAGCACCACAAGTTGGTTCAAATCATTCAAATAGTAGAGTTACATGCATTTACTGCTAAAAATCACCTGCATGAAACACCAGCACAGGAGCTACACATTACAAAGTTCATCAAGAAGAAATAAAAAACGTACCCCTTGGATCATATGGTAACAAAACACTAGCCCCACCATCCCTCTGCTCCCACATTACCATCTAGGATAGCCGGGAGCATGGAACGAAGATGAAATTCAGGCCAAGTCAGTTTTCCTTAGCAGCATGGCAGGGTGCCGCCACAGGACATCTACTTTGAGCATCAGATACAACTGCTGATATGACAGCATGGAAGAACAAGAACAAACTATGAAGATTGGTCCTTGGCAACCTCCTCACTCGGTCCGTCTCCGGTCGTCGTTGTTCCATCCAAAAAGCGGACGACGACAACGGTGATGTTGTCAGCGCTGCCTCTTTGAGAAGCTTCTTCGAGTAGTCGTTTTGCTGCTTGCTCAGGGTTCTCTATTGGCTTGACCATGGCAACAGCTTCCTGGAAAATAGAATGTTCAGGCTAACCCATTGAGTACTACAGGACAATAGCAGCATATGAAAGAGAATCTGCAGTAAATATGCACTTACGTCGTTAGTGACAACATCCCACAGTCCATCGCTAGCGAGGATAAGGAATTCGAGTGAGCCGTCGACTACCTCCTCCTGTAAACAGTATAAGATAGTGATGAAGATGGTTGACTTGATAAAAGGTTTGATCCCTTCTTAGGAAGAATGGGCGCAATTATATCTTAAACGAAAACAATGAAGAAATTGGATGAAAAGCTACAGCGTTGGTCGATCAGAATTCTCTATAAGGAGGCTACCGTTGAGTTACAAGACTGGTAGTTATGATGACGTAATGACTGCCATGAATATTACCCAAAACCTGCAAGTCTAGGTGCTACTCCCTCCATTCATAATTATAAGACGTTTTAGCTAGTGCACATGTTGTCTAGATACATATTGCAATGAGTGAACATGCACACTAAAATATGTCTAGATACATATAGATACATGTCAATGTGGTAAAGAGCTAAAACATCTTATACTCCCTCCGTCCACAAAAAGATGTCTCAACCTAGCTCAAATTTGTATGTATCTAGACATGATTTCGTGTGTAGATACATGCAAATTTGGACTAGGTTGAGACATCCTTTTGTGGACGGAGGGAGTAGTTGAGAACTAAGCAAGCAAACAAAAGACAAACCTTGATCTCTGGATCAGCAACAACATACTGCTTTAAAAGTTTATCACCAAATGCTCGAGAAACAGCAAGAACACCACCAACACGCCATGTCCCTGCAAAAGAAAAAGAACAGTAAATAAACAGAATTGATACCAGTTATAAGCCCAAACTGAAGTAGAGAGTTCCAAAGGCCTCTACCAGCCCACATCACAAAGCCTCCAGCTTCCTCAATTCGCTGTCTCTCATCAGTCTGGTCAGGTTTGTGGTCCCTTGAAACCGCAATCGCTGCAAAGGTGGGATGCAGCAAACGTCTCATGTTATGCTAATTTCAACTGCCATACACACAGGGAAAAACTACAGCAATATGAACTTTCAGATTAAATCAAGATTACAGAAACAGTGTTATAGAAATTGGACTTACCCTTCCCTCCTTTAGAGACAACAGCTCTAGAATCACCAACATTTGCAACCACCAAGCGACCACCAATAAGTATAGCCGTCGAGGCAGTTGAGCCAGCATCTCTGGACTGGCTACTATCAGCTTTCAGAAACTCTGAATCAGTATGATTGAAGGTTTCAGCTGCAGAAAAGGAGCGAGGGAAGTCATGTTCACCGTCTACTGGGGTAGAAATATTTTGGTCCACGGTAGTTTATGAATGATAACTTGATAAGCATACCAATAGCAGACTTTGTATCTGTCATGAATTTTGGATGCTTGATTAAATTGCTGAAAAGGTGTTTCTTCACATATTCAGCTGCTCGAGCTCCACCATGACCTATAGGAAAAGCCCGATACAATAGTTAGCTCACTAATGACAAATTGATCAAGGAGCTGGTGACATATGAAAAAACAAAATAAACAACTAATAAATGTCTGATTTCTGACACTAGGCAACACATACCATCGAACACCCCAAATAGCCCGACAGTCTCTCCATCAACATCATCGACTCTTGTCTCATAGAAATCCTCCATTGATGCTCTTTTACCGGTACAACTTGCGAACCCATAACTGAACTTGCCTTTTTCACTGGAATCGCAAAACAAAACAAAAATATATCAGTTAACAGACAAAACAAATACATGGAACCCGTTATACAGCTTTTCATGTGAAATCAAATGTGTCATACTCATGAACCTACTTTGTGTACTCCAATATATGAAAACAGGGAGTATCTCAAGATAATATTCGTCATCTTTTGACACTGGCTTCATCAACTTTTCTTTCAAAATACAATACACATATGGACAACGAATGGAGTATTTTACGTTACATGATAAAGTATCCCACATAGAAATTTTCAGATATTTCCAATAGCTCCAATGATTATTTGATGAACCCCTTAGCATATTGCACAGTGCAAAACATACTGCTGTAAATACACCAGCCAAATCAGATAGATTTGTTTCTTTTCCCAGATCCTAAAGCCAAGACTTCCGTGTGAGATATGACCGCTAAAATAACTTTTGCACTTAAAACACGATTATATGACACCAAAATCACCGCCGGGAAATTTGGTCAATCGGACAGATCCAGTTGAAAGGCTGCCCGCCACTCCCGACTCATTCCTAGACAGATTCGCCTATACTCACTCTACACCAGACCATCGGGCAGGCACAGCACAGGCAACCTACAGCGACAGGCGCTCCTCTCTAACATCCACGGATCTCTCCTCCTCTCTCTGCACAAACAACCGACTACCCGGAACGAATCAACGAGCAACGAATGAATCGCGTCAAGCAACCAGGACGCGCGGGTAGAAGGAA
Organism: Poa pratensis; assembly: GCA_947311845.1. Taxonomy (NCBI): domain Eukaryota; kingdom Viridiplantae; phylum Streptophyta; class Magnoliopsida; order Poales; family Poaceae; genus Poa; species Poa pratensis. The sequence continues at coordinate 19,139,535 of CAMZMU010000099.1, forward strand.
AAGGGTGCCTCACCTGATCCCGCCTCCCGTGGCCGGCGAGCCGTCACTCCGGAACCCCATCGTCAGGGAGCACGCGTCGTCCTCCTCGCGACACCACCAGCAGTGCGACGGGCCCGCGAGCAGGGACAGCGACAGGAGCAGGAGCGGCAGGAAGCGGGCGGCAGCTGGCGATGGCCCCGACGACCTCTCGTGCATGAGAGGGCGGAGAGAGATCGGGATGGGGGGCAGAGAGAGAGGGGGGTGGGGTGGGGAGGAAGGAAGGAGAGAGGAAAGAGGGAGAGGGGAGTGGATGAGAATGAACGGCGCGTGGGTGACGTGGCGAGAATCGGGGGAGGAGACCCCGCGCCTGCCTGGGCCCGGTCAACGCCTCCCCTTCTATTATTGCGTGCACACCTCACCTAGGTCTATTTCATGTTTTGTTTTGGGCGATATGCACCCGCCGTCCCAGAAGTTGGCAAGGATGTGCAAATTCGTCCCAGAAGTAGCAAATCGTGAACCCGCCGTCCCAGAAGTTGGTTAGCGGTGATAGGCCGTCCCAGATGCCGACACGTGTGTGATTTGGCGACATGTTGTTTTGCAAAAAAAAAACCGAAAGAAAGAAACCTCACAGTCACAACTCAGCTCACTGAATCCCCATCTCTAAATCGAACCCTACCGACGGCGGCGACCGGCGGGCGGCGACCGGCGACCTGCTCCGCGATAGGTGCTATAGGCGTCTTGCCCGGCGGGAGATAGAAGCGACGTACTCCTCGGCCTCGTCCCCGACGATGGGCTCGACGAATCGAAGCGCGGCTAAGGTGGGCGGCAACTGGGCGGCGGACGACGAGTGGAAGGTCACAGGGGAGGTGTACTGGCAGCCGCCGGCGACCTCGGCGGCGACTTCAAGTACCAGAGGATGCGTTCCTCGGAAGGTATGTCCGATTTTACCAGAGGTGTTCTGGGAATGATATACTGATTTTGGGTTTGTGCTGATTTTGGGTTGTGTTTGACTGCTGTCAATTGCTCTGCATTGCAGGCAGCTTGCATTGATCTAGTTGGTAACCTCGAAGAAGATAATAGTACCTGCTGACCAAGATTGCTGAATTGGAAACCGAGTTGCAGAGAGAGAAGGCTGCTAAGAGAAAAATGCTGAAAATTCATAGTGCAGAGATGCGGTTTAGAGACAGGAAGGAGATGATGCTATTGTGTGTAGCAGCTGCTTGTGTGCTGATATATGCATCTATTGCTCTAGTTATGAGATGATCAGTTTGATCTGTTTTATAGGTTGTGTGCTGATGTATGCATCAGTTTCATCTATATGCATCTTAGCTTGTGTGCTGCTTGTGCGGTTTAGAGGATCTTTTTTATCTGTAGTTCAATTGTGATGTAATAATGTACTGATCAGATTGTGAAATAAAAAGCTGTATTGTTCAATTGTGTTTGGCTGTGATGAATGAGCACACACAAGCACACATAAAACCATATGACACTGCATTGTTAACTGTAACATTCTCAAGAGGTGTTCATACATAAAAGTCGACGTACAAGCACACATTTAACATCCAGAATTGTGCTACTAGGTTCAAAACATAAGTGGTTCACATGAACTCCTCATTCTGAAGCTGGTGCATTCAGGTCTGGCACATATCTTTCTTCTCTTTGTTGCTGACTCCCAAATAGAAGATGGTGCATACTGCCTGGAGCTGTGTTATATGACCCTCTTCTCCTTGTTCCAGGTCTGACATTAGCTTCTGGAGGCTCATCTGCTGGAGTTGTAGTGGCAGTTGGTGTGGTTCTTCCTCTCCCTCTTGTACCCCCGGTACGTTGCTCTGTTCCTCTTCCTCTTCTACCCCTTTTTGCTTGTCTACTAGATGCTGTAGTCTGTCTCACTCTTGCTTCTGGGATAGTATCCCTTGCTGCAACCACAAAACCAGATTCTGGCAGAGGTCCTAGGAACCTTTGAATGGGCACATTCTGTCCAGCCTGCAAAAGTCCAAGTAGGAATTATATAATCATGTAATTGTTCTTGAATGGGCACATAATCATGCTTAATTATGTAATTTGGATGAGCAAACCTCTAGTCCCAGGTTGTACACCATACTGCCCACCTGATGAGTGGGATCTAATGATGGATCAGTGTTTTGTTGGATTATATGCTGCACAAATGGCATGATTAAGTACATAAAAATAGTGAAACTAAGCATGATAATTTACTGCATGTAAATGAAAATAAATGGCATATTTACCTCACGAATTTGTGGAATGTCTATTTCTTCATCCTCTGGCAAAACATTACCTGCTTGTGACTGACTTAGCTGATCTTGAACATATTTAGCATGTCCCCTTTTGTTGTGGTTTGGGTTACCACACTCAGAGCAGTGCATAGTCACTCCAGCTCTGGTCAGTCTGACTACTCCCTTCTTCATCTTCTCTTCTGGTGCTTTTTTTCTGTTTCTCCTAGGCCTTCCCATGACTTTAGTGAATAGGGGTGGATGCACTGGAGCTGCTCCCATCTTTTCCCAAAACACTCTACCTCTTAGTGGAAACAGCTTGTGGGCATAAGCTTTCATGTAGGTGTCAATAGTGTAGCAACTATGAACTAAATTTGCTGGGTTTATGTTATCTGTTCTACAGCAGGCTATTGCATGGTGACAGGGAATACCTGTTAACTGCCATCTTTTGCAATCACATGATTTCGTCTTCAAGTCCACAGTATAATCTTGCTCAAACTCATGTGATTGTACAAAGTACAGATAATTACCATTAGGGGTGACCTTGCAGATGAACTCACATAATCAAGGGTAGAGGCCAATCCACAGAAGAAACCATTGTGGCAAACCTCAACTGAGAACAAATCACAATCAGGCCCACCATCGAACACTGCAGAGCAAATTCAGAGTAAGAACACATTCAGAGTAAGAATACATTAAGAGATCAACACAATTAATGAAATTTCTATCCGAATTCGATCATGAGATGCTTCCTACAACCAATATAAACATATGAAATCCATAAATTACACTGCTTTCATCATCATCTCTGCAGGAATTCGAGCAGAGGCGCCCGCCGGCGACGGCAGCTAACAGGGCAAGAACATCTCAAGCAATTGACTAAATTCCGGACACACAATGTTTCCTCTACCTTCCAACACCCATATCCACTCATTTCCACCTACTGAAACCTCCTACATAGTTCCCAATCATCATCACATCAAGAACCCTAAGAGTCCCGCCCGCCGCGCCCAGAATTGCGGCATGAAAGTAGCCGGATATGATTTCAAACTTACCATAGTCGGGCGGGTTGTCATTCCACGTCCGGTACTGTATGTCCGAGGGCATCTCCCTTCCAACCTCGCCGGAGTGGCGGCGGCGGAGAGCTCGACGAGGCCTGCCTTCGACGTGCCCAGAACGGCCTGGCTTTAGAACAGAATCGGAAGGGCAATAAATGAAATTCCAAAAAATCCGGAGACCTACCCGTTAAGTTTTACTGCCTCTGGTCAGGCGAGCACGTCTCCTTGATTTCTTCTAAACATGCGGACCTAAATGTAAAATGTGCTACAGATACGTGGCAAGTTCTCGACTCAGCTGGGACGGCCTATCACCGCTAACCAACTTCTGGGACGGCGGGTTCACGATTTGCTACTTCTGGGACGAATTTGCACATCCTTGCCAACTTCTGGGACGGCGGGTGCATATAGCTCTTTTGTTTTTCTTTTGTGCCATTATTTTGTCACATTCTTGGTTCTTTTTTGGTGTTTTGTTTGTAGACATTCTTTCCTGAAAAAAAAGAGAGATGTATTTAACAAATGGGGTATATGTTGTGGTGGTAATCGTAGATGAGTATAGCCACGGAAGAATCATGTCTTGATATCTTTTTCTGAATAACGTTGGCAAGATTAGAGCATCTCCACTCGCGGCGCCCAAATGGGCGCCCAAAGGCCCTTTGGGCGCCGTTCGGACTACCTTGCCCATTTGGGTGCCCTCGCTCCCCACTCGTGACGCCCAAATATTATTCAAATATGAAATTTTGATACGAAAATGCATATATTTCATTGAAATTTCATTCAAACTAACATAATTCATTCAAATTTAAATCTAGACTAGACTAGATCTAGTAAGTAGGGTGGCACGCCGGGCACCGGCAGTTGGGGCAGGCGCCGGCCCTTGCGGCGGCGAGCACAGGACCCCGGCGGCAGCTCGAGCAGAGGCAGTAGAGGTAGCCGGTGGTGGAGGTGGTGGCGGCGGAGCTGGAGGTGGTGGCGGCGGAGGCGGTGGCGGCGGCAGAGGCTATGTCGGCCTCGATGGCGAGCTGCATGTGGCCGGGATCCCACTCCGGCGTCGGCGGCCAGCCCTCCAAGCTGTCATCATCACCGTCAACCTCCTCCGCCTCTTGTTGAGGTTGCGGCGGAGGAGGTTGCACGCGGCCTCCTTCCGATCTTGCGCGACGAGCCTGCTCCACCGCCTCGTAGCGAACCCTCTCCCGTTCCATGCCCGCTGCGAAGTCCTCGTCGGTGGTGTTGGTGAGGCCGTCGTCGTCGGAGTCGTCGTCGGAGTCTTCGAGCCAGTCCGCAGGCGGCTTGGGGGCGAAGAAGGAGTGGAGGCGGTAGGCGTGGTCGAGCTCGACCTGCTTGTCCCAGTACGCCGAGTTCGGCTCGAACCTGGGGTCGTCGTGCAGCTCCGGCGCCATCGTCCCCATGCACGAGGCGACGTAGTCGAGCCGCGCCTGGCCGGCCAGCATGGGTGCAACGGGGACGTGCACTGGGTTCGTGGCCCATCCCTCGGGGAGGACGCAGCTCGCCGGCACCGGCGTGTTAGTGCGGACGAGCTCGCGCGCCTCGGCTTCCGTGAGTTGGTTCGCCGGTGGCGGAGGAGGCGGTGGAGGAGGTGGCGGAGCGTTGACGGCCGATGAGCCTGCCTCCTGCGATGGCCAGCCGCGGGGAGCCATGGCGCTCTGCCAAACCTGGCTGTCACGGCGGCGATGACGGGCCTCCCTCTGCGCTCGTCTCTCTTCCTCTGCGGCGCGCCGGGGAGAGGCCATGGCTAGGTGCGGGATGGAGATGGCTGTGTGAGACAGTGGAGACGGCGAGGAACCCACTCTGTATAGCGGCCGGGGAGGCGAACGGATGAGGTCGCCTTAACTCCGGCCGTCCAACGAAAGGAAAGGCTTCCCACGCCATATCCATCCGTTCGAAATTGGCTCAAAACAACTCATTTTCATGATCATGAGAAGTAACTCATGTTACACATGTTCGAGCTTATGTCAGGTCTAGAAATCAATCACCAAATAGGTGAGGTTGCTGAATTTATTCAAATCACTTCGGATGTCGGGTTGGCACCTTACCTATGAAGTATCTGGGGATACCAGTTGAGTTTTAATTAATGGAAAAAATATGACCTTGATTATATTGATGCAAAGTTTCTTAAAAAAATTGGACGCTTGGATTGGAGACTCTGCTTCTTCTGGCGATAAGCAAGTTGGAGCAACACCAGGAAACACATTGTGACGTTTCCGACGTCGAAAAACGCACACAATTCACTATCAACACGAACACTACAAAATACAAATAGAGCTCCACAATTCATAGGACTTCAAAACACTAGAAAACGACTAGCAGCAAAGTACTCAGCCAACCATGAGGCATCACCCCGAAACTTCAGCCAACAACGGACTAGTAATCATCAACACTCGGAGGTCGCGTCATCCTCTTCTGACCCGCACAAGAGTTGCAGTAGATCGTCGATGTCGTCTGCATCAGCTTCGTTGCATTCTGCACCAGCAATTCCTTGTCTGGCCAGGGCGTTTTTCGACGAGGCCCAACTTGAAGGGCGTGTTTGGTAGCCGTAGCTACTTTTGTGCTCTGTGGATCAGGGCTGGCCAGGGCCTGGCCTCGCAGAGCAGCCCCGAAAACCATGTTGTCCATCCCGTTTGGTCACCCTCATCGCATCAGTGGCACAGTTTCATGCCAACCATGTGGTGTCATGCATCCACGCCAAAAGGCTAGGACGATGCAATGTGTTGTGTTTGGTTGCATCCAGCCTACCTGTGTGCTCATCTCTTCTCTGTGTTGGTCACGTTACCGCCGTGAAGAACATCGCAGTACACAATAGCAGTTCATCCATAATCCCATCGTAGCTAATACGAATGGAAGCTACTGAGTACAGCCCTAACTAGTATGAATGAAATAGCAATACTTGTATTACAGATCGGAGGATGTTTTTTGAATGTTGATAAAGGGGGTGGGGAGTTCACTCTTCTTCTTGTTCCTTCATCATCATCATCTTCTTCTTCTTCTTCATCATCATCATCATCTTCTTCTTCTTCAGATCCTTGCGTTACCTCTGTCCGCCCACATTGCTCCAGCCCACTCCATTTTTTGCTCTTCCAAACTTCATTAACATCAAAGGCCACACCATGGCCTTGATCAACGTCATCTACTGTCACATCTGTCTCATCTGGGACATGCTCATCAAAACCCCAACCAATGATCCAGTTGTGAAGAATGTAACGTGCAAGGACTAGCTTCACTTGGGTCTCGATAGTGTGAAATGGCTTCTGGTCAAGAATCTTGAATCTATTTTTAAATGCAGCAAGAGCCCTCTCAAACAGTTACTCTAAGACTAGAGTGTCTGGGATTGAACAATTCCTTGGCAGTCGCTGGACCAAACCTTGCACTCAACTCATTTAGATGATGGCTGGTCTTACGGAAGGGGGAAGAACTCCAGGCTAACATGCATATCCAGCATCACCAAGGTAGAACGTACCATCAGGGATATTGATCCCGTCAGGTCTTGACATGCTGTCTGATAGAATGGTTTCATCATGTGTTGATCCTTCCCAACCACCCAAGACGTACGTGAACTTCAGATCGAAATCCACTGTTGCTAGCACATTCTGGATGGTGTAGTGCTTCCTCCCTCTGAAAACTTTGGATTGTGCTTTCGACACTCTAGCTGTGACATCAGTACCATCGATGGCGCCAATACAATCCTGACAAGAGAGAAACAGTATTTCATTAATCTGTCCTACACATTCAAGAAGTCTGATCACACAACAACATTAGTGTTTACCTTAAAATTGGGATACCATCTAAATCTCTCTCTTATCTTGGTAGTTGTTTGGCCAGTAGGTGGCTTGATCATCTCATGTTTCAGCTCGCTAATAGCGAACAAGACTTGTTTGAAGTATCGGGAGATGGTCTCAACTGATCTCCTAAATGTGCTATAGATGACTCTAAACCTTTTATTATTGCCTATAACATGAAGAAACATGCAAACTTACTCTTCCACAGATGTGTGGATGCTATCCTTCAAGAGGCTCCCCTATCTAAACCTTCTGACAAGTTCATATAAGGGGGATCTACCCATCCGAAGCATTTGGACAGCCTCTATTTCGCTCGAGTTGTAGATGTAGTTCAAATTAGCAATCCTCTCCTAATCTCGAGCGAACATAGGACCATATGTGACTCTAGGATATGCAACGCGCCTAACTATGATCTTGTGAATCATCATGACCCATGCTTGAATGACGGATATCAGTGATGTCGTCTACTCGGTCAAAGCCAGTTTGTCGTCCTAATAAAATGGATCTGACATGTGTATAGCGTAGATCTACTCTACCGTTCGGTTTCGTACTGCAAGGAAGAGTTTTACGTTGGCTACATCCATTGGAGACGATGGAGAGCCGCCGCTGTTGGAGAGGAAGAAGAGATATTGCCGTCGCTAGAGACGACGTCGCCGATCCCTCTGACAGAGGAGACCATAGAGCTGCAGCTGGGGACTTACGCGACGGTCCGGTTCCGGAGCGATGATTTTGCACCATCGGTGAAGAGGAAGTCGCGGATCTGTTCACGAAGAGAGGAGCCGCCGGTGTAGATTGGGAAAATGGGGAGGTGACCCAAAAGAGAGGAGGTGAGAGCTACGTGTGGCGCGAAACGGGGCCGGAATTTTGCCATCTCCCGCCGTCCCTGCGCTGCTCCCGCGCGCACTACAGCCTCCCCAATTTGCAGTCTGGGGCTTGGCTCCACAGAAACTGTCGATTCGGCAGTTTTCAGTGGGCCTAGACCTGTGGTGCTCTAATCACCGTGCCAGCCAAAATGATGGCCAGATACAACAAAACGATCAGCCCAGTTCTGGAGCCAACGACCTGGCTGGAGTAGCTGGGGGCTACCAAACGCGCCCAAAGTTGATTGGATGTCCAAGTTTAGGACGTGCACTCTCTTCAAAAAGCAAGCCTCGATCGAAGTTGGTGGAAGGAAGTTTTACCTGATCAACCCCGCATCAACACGAACTTGAGGGGAACACACGATCACCTTGTGAAACAGAAATTCGAGAACTTGACTTGAAGAAATCCATTCACCCTCCAACAAGAAGCAGGCATCAATGAACACCTCGTCATGATCAAGGAGAACCAGGGGACGAGCTTGAGTACGAAGCACAAAAAAGCAGCCGTCCAATTTTGAAAGTCAATGGAGAAACATGTCACCTTGCACCTCAGAGGAGGTGGTTGCATCGAGGCACCGATGAGGATATGAGGGGAAGACTGAAGAGGGGAGGAGAAACAAAAGTCGTGATCCATTTGTTTTCGTTTTTTTAGGAAAGCCATGACCTTTTTTTTACAACTAAGCTCTAACATGTTAGACGGTCTAGTATTCAGGTTGTATACGTGTACGTATTGTAATCTGTATGTAATTGTTGGTCCATATATATAATAGAGATATGTGGAGGCTTTGCCCCACACAACCCTAAATCAAACTTGGTATCAGAGCCTTCTACTCCCACCGTGCCGCCGCCTCTCTCTCTCCAAACTCTAGTTCGCCGCCGCCGCCGTACGCCTCCATGGGATCCTCTCCCAATATGCAGCTCACCGTGGCTGACGCCTTGGTTTCCCCTCTAGCTGCCACGGCATCCATCCCCTCCATCGGCGCGCGTCTGGATCGCAGCAACTTCATGTTGTGGCGTTCTCTCACCCTTACCATCTTCTCCGGCGCCTCCTTCCACGGATACCTTGATGGCACCGTGACGGCACCGGCCAAAACCATCAAGGAGGAAACCGGTGATGCTGCCCGTGATGTGGTCAATCCCGACTACACACGGTGGTGGATGCAAGATCAGAAGGTCCTCGGGTTGCTCCTCACTTCCATGACTCCGGAGATCGCGAGTCAGCTGCTTGGCTGCCCTACAGCCGTAGCCGCATGGTTGGCGGTTCACGCCATGTTCAGCGCACAGAATCGCGCTGGTGTGCGGCACATCCGGCGCCAAATCCAGGCGCTTAGGAAGCAGGATATGACGGCGAGCGAGTACATGCACAAGGTGAAGGCCCTTGCCGACGCCATGGCCGCCGCCGGTTCACCGCTCTCCGATGACGACGTCATCAACTACATGCTGACCGGGCTCGGCCCGGCCTTCAACCCCATCGCTGCTTCCCTCAACGTTGCAGCGACGACGGTAATGCTCACAACCTTCTATTCCATGGTTCTGAACTATGAGGCTCTCCAGCTGTCATAGCAGGCAGAAACCGAGGAGTGGTCCTCGTCGGCTAACGTCGCATCACGGCCGGTCTACACCAACAATCCCGGCCGCATGCAGGACTACGGGCACCCGAGCGGTGGCCCGAGTGGTGGTTGCCCCACCGGCGGGAATCCTCCGCAAGGCCAGGGGCAGGGCGGCAATGGCCGCAACGGAGGTGGAGGCGGCAACGGCCGCAATGGGTACTGGCGTCCTAAGTGCCAAATCTGCAAGAACTGGGGGCATGAGGCAACAGCTTGCCGCAACCGCTACGAGCGTGATGATCGCCACCACCACCACAACAACAACAACCCCTTCGACAACATGGCATCCACCTCCTCCAACGACCAATCCGATCTGGAACGTCTCCACGTCTACGAGTGCTATGGCGGGAAGGATCAAGTGCAAGTGGCTAATGGTGCAGGTTTGTCTATTTCACATATTGGTCATTCACATTTAGTCGGTTCATCTCTTCGTTTGAACAATGTCCTTCATGTTCCGCATATTAGCAAGCATCTCTTGTCAGTTTATCGTCTTGTCTCCAATAATGATGTTTTTGTTGAATTTCATCGTGATTTCTTCCTAGTTAAGGACAAGGCCACGCGGAGAACTCTTCTTCAAGGCAGTAGCCATGGTGGGCTCTACCCCATTCCATTCCATCGGGCATCGTCTTCATCATCTCGCCATGCGTCATCCAACATCACCACGTCGTCCCGGTGGCATCAGCGTCTCGGTCATCCCGCGAATAATGTAGTTTAGTCTATAGTTAGACGAAACAATCTTAAGTGTTCATCCGACAATCAGATTTCAGTTTGTGATGCTTGTCAGTGTGCTAAAAGTCGTCAGTTATCTTATAATGCCTCTCATCGTGTTTCTACTATGCCTCTTGAATTAATTCACTCCGATGTTTGGGGGCCAGCTATTTCCTCTTCCGGGGGGTATAAGTACTATGTTAGTTTTATTGACAACTATTCTCGTTTTTGTTGGATTTACCTCCTCAAGCACAAATCTGATGTTGAGCAAGTTTTCTATGCTTTCCAGGCTCATGTTGAGGGTCTTCTGAACACTAAGATTAAAATGGTCCAGTCGGATTGGGGCGGAGAGTATCACAAGTTACATCGCTATTTTCAGCGCACGGGCATATCCCACCGTGTGTCTTGTCCTCACACTTCTCAGCAGAATGGTATCGCTGAACGCAAACATCGCCATTTGGTCGAAATGGGCCTTGCTCTTCTCGCCCATTCGTCTCTCCCACTTCGTTTTTGGGATGAAGCTTTTCTCACCGCCTGCTATCTTATTAACCGCATGCCTACTCCTATTCTTCATAGTGACACATCACTCCATCGGCTTCTAAAGGTGGAACCGAATTACTCCTTCCTACGAACGTTTGGGTGCGCGTGTTGGCCTAGTCTGCGCAAATACAATACACACAAGTTGGCTTTCCGTTCTAAAATGTGTGTTTTCTTAGGATATAGTCCTATGCATAAAGGGTATAAATGTTTAGACCGCACCACTAGACGTATTTATATATCTCGTGATGTCATCTTTGATGAATCTGTTTTCCCTTATTCCACTCCCGGTGTCACCGTTGATGTGTCCACTCTTGAGGCTGCTATCTCTTTTCCATCGGATGAACCGGCTGCGGATGTGCCTAGGCGAAATTATGACATGTCATATTTGTCCACTGACCTGTCTATCCCAGGTGCTCCCTCTGTGCAGGACTATACGCCGCCGATCGACGTGCATGGCAAGGCCGTGATCGACGTGCATGGCGAGGCTGCGATCGATGTGCATGCCCGCACGGATCCTGCCGTGTCGGCCTCCCGCGCCTCGACTTTGACTGACGGGCCAAATTCGACCGGCCCGGCTTCGTCTCGTGGGCTGGATCAGCCCCCATCGCCACCTGCGTCACCAGATCAGCCTGCGTCGCCCCTCGCCAGGACGTCTCCATCCCGGTCGCGATGCCATCGGCTGATGCTCCACCGTCTCCTTCCCCGCCACCCGCACCTGATCACTCGATGGCGACACCTAGATCGCATCGTGATGCTCTTCAGGAGCCTGCCTGGCATAGGGCAATGTCAGAGGAGTTCGCTGCCCTTCGCCACACCAATACCTGGGTTCTGGTTCCACGGTCACCCGGCGTCAACATTGTGGGCAGCAAGTGGGTTTTTAAAACCAAGCAACGTCCCGATGGATCCGTTGAAAAATATAAAGCTCGTCTGGTTGCTCGTGGTTTCACTCAGCAGCATGGCATTGACTATGGTGAGACGTTCAGTCCAGTCGTGAAGCCGGCCACAGTTTGACTAGTGCTCTCTCTTGCTGTCTCTCGCGGATGGACTCTTCGGCAGATTGATGTCAGCAATGCTTTCCTCCATGGCTTCTTATCTGAGGATGTTTATATGCAGCAACCACCTGGCTTTGAGGATGATCGGTATCCCTCTTATGTGTGCAAGCTGCAGCGAGCTCTTTACGGTCTCAAACAGTCCCCTCGTGCCTGGTATGCTCGGTTGAGTGCTTTGCTTTCTCAGCTTGGTTTCGTCTCGTCTAAGGCTGAGACGTCCCTGTTCATCTTCTCTCGTGATGGGGTTCAGATATTTATGCTTGTTTATGTTGATGACATAGTAATTGTCGGTTCGACTCCAGGAGCAGTTGATGGTCTTGTTCGCTCTCTCTTGGAAAAGTTTCCTATCAAGGATCTTGGTCCTCTTGCATACTTTCTTGGTCTAGAAGCGTCCTACAATTCAGGGGGCATGATCCTACATCAACGCAAGTATGCTCTTGATCTTCTTCACCGAGTGAGAATGGAGAATTGCAAGTCCACTCCTACACCGCTAGCCACCACCGATCACCTTACTCAGGAGACAGGGACGCTTTTGGGTACTGATGATTCTTTCCGGTATCGAAGTGTTGTGGGAGGTTTGCAGTACTTGACACTCACTCGCCCTGATTTGTCATTTGTTGTGAACAAAATATGCCAGTTTCTCTCGGAGCCCACTGATGTTCATTGGGAAGCAGTTAAGCGGATCTTGCGATATGTCAAAGGGACACTGGATACAGGAGTGCGGTTTCATAAGTCATCTCTCACCGGTGTTAGTATTTTCACCGATGCAGATTGGGCGGGGTGTCCTAATGATCGCAGTTCCACTAGTGGATTTGCTGTGTTTGTTGGACCGAACCTCATCTCTTGGAGCTCAAAGAAACAGCCTACCATCTCGAGATCTAGTACCGAGGCAGAGTATAAGGCGTTGGCAAACGGAGCTGCTGAAGCTATATGGGTGGAATCCTTACTCCATGAGCTTGGAGTTTCTCAGCAGCACATTCCCATTTTGTGGTGTGATAATCTTGGGGCTACATATCTGACGGCTAACCAAGTCTTTCATGCACGGACGAAGCACATTGAGATTGATTTCTATTTTGTGCGAGAACGCGTTGCTTCTGGATGCCTTGACGTCAGGTTCATCTCTACTAATGACCAACTGGCTGATGTGTTCACTAAACCAGCCACTCGACAAATGCTAGACCGATTCCAGTCCAATCTGAATCTTGTATGTAGTAGTAGTTCAGATTGAGGGGGAGTGTTAGACGGTCTAGTATTCAGGTTGTATACGTGTACGTATTGTAATCCGTATGTAATTGTTGGTCCATATATATAACTAGAAGGATTAGGCGCGCTTTGTTGCGCCCATTGTTTATTTGCATCACTGTGTTTTTTATGTATATGGGTCGAGCCAAGACTTTTTTGTTCTCTAAAGCCAGCTTGGTAGCTTGGGTGTGTTAATTAGTAGTACTACTAAACAATAAGCACCTGGCAATCACATCCATATGCAATAGAAACAAAAGAAAAGAAAAGAAAATTCCTATTTATAGGCATCAGGCAATTATAGAAATCGTGGACATGAAAAGCGCATTGCAACTGAAACTCTAATATTCCATTTAGTGTAGAGCTCTAAATTTTGCAACATTTGTACACGGTAGGAAAAGTAAAATCATATTGCAAAGTTATTCTTTGATAGCAACATCATGTTCTTTTCCTGCTTCCAAGCATTTAACATCGGTGTAAGAAAGACCTAACAAAATCATTTGCATGTTTTTTTCTTAATCCGGAACGAATAGAGCAGTTTCTACATTTGGTTGAAATTAAAAAAACTTACAAGATCCATATGTATTGCTAAACAAATAAGCAGTAAAAAAGGTACGATAATTCATAGGTTAGTTGCGTATGGTCATTCGAGCTACAATAATATGTTTTTTTATGAAAGCTTATAAATAATGGAGAGAATTGTGAAGATATAAGGCCAAACCTGGCGTTCTCCAGCCCTAAAAAATCTTATATGGTTAGATCTAGATGTGAAAAAGAAGATAGCCAAAAGGGCAGAATCATCTTGTGTAGTTAACAAAGAAAACAAAAAAGGCTGCTTTTGCTTAACATGAAGCGCTAAGATAGTGATAGAATTAGTAAAAATATCACGAAATGGGCATACTGAGGTGTTATTTCTTATGAATCATAAAAGATAGCAAGTGTTTACAAATAGATAAGGAATTGAAAGAAATAGCAAATCTAAATAATTCCTGCAAAGTAGATATGTGCAAATGTATTCTAGTGGACAATTCACTAGGCAACTACACTGCTCATTGGAATTCTGGAGCTACTAATGCTAATTATGGAAATCTAGTCATGAACATCATTGTCCGAAGGAAGTGGAGTAAAACGGAACCATTCGGTTTGTTTGGGTTCTAGAGTGCGCACTGGATGCTTATTTAGTCATACTACAAAATTCTAATGGTGATATAATGGGACCACTAAGTTGATCATTTAATTCCTAAATTTGTTACACCTAATCTCACTTAGACATAAGTTATTTTTGAAAGGGCATGGCACCCCTATGTGTGGTTTTGATAATTAATGATAATACCTATGGACTAATGGTTGCAATGAGTTATCCTTGTAGTGTTTGCCCGTAGGCAATGCTTGAACTCCATATGTTGGATTCAAGGTTGATGTCATGAATATATTGATATAATGAAGTATTTGGCATCAAGATCATCGAGGTGTATGGATATATAATTGATATGATCAAGAATAAGAGTATGTGATGACCAAGTTGTTATTCGAGGAGTTATCCGATGATTGGTCATATGTGAGTTGAGCATATTGCAAGTATGTCTTGAAGAAAAGGATTATGTGATCATTCATTATCTTCAAGACATCATCTATTGAAAAGAGAAGAAAAGATTCAAGGTTGATCAAGATATTGTTCAACACAAAAGCTACAAGATGTACCAAGTGGGATCATGTATCTCTTGGTATGCCCATGTAGGATGACGTCAAGTGGTGATCGTCATCAAGCTTGAGATGTGCAAGTTCAAGAGAAGTATCTCGAAGATATCATATGCTTGATGCTTGCCACCCTCTTGGAGATAATGGTCAAGTGAAGTTGTGCCTATGAGAGGCTCTCCCATAGTGGAGTATGGGCGAGCAATATGTGAGACTTCACCAAGCGAAGCGCAATCAAGAAAGGTGGTCCACTTGAAGAGATCAAGGTCGACATCATCTAGATCAAGTGGAGTGCGCAAGGCAAAGGTATGATCTTGATAGGGTTTCTATTTTACCGGTCTCATGGTGCTAGTTGGGAGACCGGGTTATAGGATAGATACCGTACTATCAAGAGGGGCTCTCATTGAGCTTTAGCGTATCAGTTGGAGAGAGCTCAAACCTTTGCATACTTGCCTTCATCATCTTTCTTGGTTCTTATTTGGATTTTCTCTGTGTGGGGTTTTGGAGCTTGTTGTGATCTTCATAACAAGCTCAAGTTCATCAAAAACGGATTTCGTATGGAAAATTGTTGAGTTTTTTATGTTGGAGGTTTTACCGGTTCTTATTTTATAGAGAGGTTTCACCTTTCTACATTTGGTTTTATCCTCCCATGTTGGACTATGATGTTTCTCTGCATAAACTTCTAGTGCTCGTTGCGGTGATTCCAACGAGCACAAGAACATCAAAAACATAGTTCGTATGCATAAGATATTGCGTTTTTCGTCCGTGCGTTCCAGGAATTCCGAGCCAGTCGGAATTTTCCGGACCAATTCCGAACGGGTCGGAATTTTTCGGACCAATTCCGAACTAGTTCCAAACTAGCTTTTTCAGTACTGGATACCTTCCGGAATCAGTTCATTTTTCATCCGGATTAATCCGAGCCACTCGGAATTCCGAGCCAAATCCGGATTCATTCCGAACGGCATGAATCTGTACCAAACGGTCGGATTTTTGGGAACTATACAATGGGGTCTTCTTCCCCAAAGGTTCCCTAACTCTTGAGCACGGTTTTGACCTCCATTGTTGACCTTTTGAAGCTTTGCTTTCTCTCTATTCCTCCATGATTCTTGCTTCCAATTAGAGGGAAAAGAGAGAGGAGATCTGATCTATCATTCCACCAATCAATCTCTCCTCTAAGTGAGGGGAAGCTTTTTGATCATGATCTTGGAGGAATTTGGTGTTCCTCTTTGTTCTTCCTCTCTTCTCCCCCCAATAGCATTAGTTTCTTTGGTGGGATTTGAGAGTGAAGGATTTTGAGCACTTCTTGTGTTCTTGCCCATTGCATTGGTTGCATCGGTTTGAGTTCTCCACGGTGATACGTGGAAGTTGAAGTTGAGAAGCTTGTTACTCTTGGGTACTTGGGGTTCCCTAGAGCTTGTCCTCTTGGGTACTTGGAGTGCCCTAGACGGTCCTTGCTGATCTCGGAGTTTTGGTGGCTCGCGGGATAGTTGGGAGCCTCCAATTAAGTTGTGGAGACGCGCCCCAACCTTGTGATTCTTGTGGCTTTGGGAGCCGCGGGAATTCGGTGAGAGCTTCCAATTAAGTTGTGGAGTGTGCCTCATCCTTGTACGGATTCGATGACCGCCCTCAAGTGTCCCATAGTGGTTTGTGGCACTCCGCATTGGTGGAGGCACGAAGGAGATTACGGTGTGCCATTGACGGCTATTCGGGGATCACTTTGTGACTCCGCACCGCTCCAACGGAGACTAGCTTCCATTGGGAAGTGAACTTCGGGATAAATCATCGTCTCCAAGTGCCTCGGTATTTCTATACACGAGCTTCTTACTTATGCTATTTACTTTGTGATAGCCATTGAGGTTGAAGTAATATATCTTGCTATCACATATTTGCTTATCTTGTTTAGCATAAGTTGTTGGTGCACATAGGTAAACCTAGCTTGTTTAGGTTTCGTGCTTGATAAAATAAACGCTAGCTTTATTCCGCATTTATTCAAGCCTAAACCGTAAAGAATTTTAATCGCCTATTCACCCCCCCCCCCTCTAGGCGACATCCGTGTCCTTTCAATTGGTATCAGAGCCAGGTTATCTCCTTATTAGGCTTCACCGCCTAGAGAGTAAAGATGTCATCTAGCGGACTAGTGCACAATGCTTTTTTATATTAGATGGCACAAATTATGATGTTTGGAAAATTCACATTCTTGATATTATTCGGGTCATTGACCCATACATAGAGCGAATTCTAGATAGGGGTTATTCTCCTCCAAGGAATCCCAAAAGATTATCTTTAATGGATGAGAATAATTCCTATCTAGATGCTCAAGCTTCTAACTTGATTTTCAATGCTTTGAGCGATGTAGTTATTATGTCGGTCTCTCCTTTTCGGAATGCTCATGAGCTTTGGACCAAGCTTCATGATAAATATGATGTGTCCAAAAATTGTGGAGATGATTGTCGTCCCTCCACTTCTGGCCGTGATGAGTTCTCAACTTCTTCTACTTCACCTACATGTGGCAAGCCACAAAGTAATGCAATGGTGAGTAGTGATAGATATTACAATAATGATAGTGAGCTTATTGTTGATGATACTTCACATCTATCTTATTGCAATGATGTATCTTTGGACTTAAACGCATCTAGCACAAAAAATGATCTACATGCTTGTGTTGATAGTCCTTGCATATGTGTATAAATTGCTTGATTAATCCTTGTGATGATATGCTCTCTATACCTTGTTGTCATGATAAAAATGCTTCTATTTTCTCTAGTATTTGTTTGGCTAACAATGTAGAGGAAACCGAACATTCCATGGAACAAGATATGGATTTAAATGGTGACTTAAGTAATTCTTCATCGTCATCATCATGTACTCACTTTTGCCTTATGGCTAAGGCTTCCGAGCTATCTCCTACTTTGGATCCCAATATATCTCATGATGATATTGATGAGGAAAATGAACAAAATGATAATGATGCTTCCATACTCGAGAAGGGTAAAATGGTTATTCTTTCTCTTTCAAAGAATAAAAATGCTTGTGCTAACTTCTTAGAAATCATGTCTACCCTTGTTGAGCGCAAACTTACCATTGAAGAGTTGGAAGATCGCATTGATGAAAGCCTTAACCACGAATACAAGTATGCGGAAGAGATCGCCGATCTCAAGGAAGCTCTTGAAGAAGAACAATCCACCAAGAAGACTCTTGAGGAAACTTTTGCTCTCGAACTTTCTAGAGTAAAGGGATCCCATGATAGATCTCTTAAAGTGGCAAATGACTTCAAAATAACAAATGGTAAGCTTATATATGTACATGCCAAACTCCTTGAGGATTTTGAGCACCTAGATAATGGCTCTAGGGTCACTAAGGGTGAGCTCATCAAACTCACCGAGTCTCATGCGCAACTTAAAGCTTCTCACTCTAAAGAGCTTGCCAAGTTACTTTCTCCTATTGTCATAAATAATGATGCTTGTGCTACTAACTCTATCTCTTGTGAAGCATCCATATTAACGGAGAATGTTGAGCTAAGGGCTCAACTTGCATTGCTTACTAGCAATTATGGAAAATTGGAAGAAAGACATGAAAAGCTTTCTAGCTCTCATGAGGATCTTTTAGTCTTCCATGATAAGCTAAAGTTAGCTCATGAGGCTATTATGTCTAAGGTAACATCGTGTGAACCTCATGTGGACAATGGCACAACCTCTACTCAAAATACTTTATTGTCATGTGCTAGTCCTAGTAATTTATCCACTCAAACTATTGATAAATCTTGTGATGAATTACTTTCCATACCTTGTTGCTCTAACAATGAAGCATCTACCTCCTCTAGTGTTTGTGTTGATACTAACCATGTAGAGGAATTAAAAGAGCTCAAGGCCCAAGTCACTTCTTTGAAGAAAGACTTGAAAAAGCGTCATGATGGGAAGCCCACACTTGACAACATGTTGAGTATGCAAAGACGCCCCAATGACAAGAGTGGACTTGGATTCAACTCAAATAGTAAGAACAAGTCCAAGTATAACAAGAATAAGAAGGGCCAAGAGCAAGTCAAGAATTCGGCCAAGATCACTTGTTTCAAGTGCAAAGTTGAAGGGCACCATGTTAGATCTTGCCCTTTGAAGAAGAAATCTCTTAGCAAGAAGCAACAAGGGAAGAGGCCTCAAGTTCAAACTCAAGTTCATCAAGATGAAGAACGGTCCCTTCCCAAGAAGAACCATGGCATGCCTCCTCATGATGAAATTTCAACTAAGAAGAAAGGAGGAAGCAAATGTTGCTACATATGTCGTGAGAAGGGTCATTTTGCTTCTTCATGCACTAGTGGTAACTTATCCAACTCCATAATAATTGATAATGCTTATTCTATTAGGAAGGATAAGGTTGGCAATGTGTTTGCCAAATATGTTGGTACTCAAAGTGGTGTCAAGAAAAGGACCATTTGGGTTGCCAAGCCTATTGTGACTAACCTCTTAGGACCCAACTTGGTTGGGGACTAACAAGTTAAAACTTGATCAATAAGTGTTGGTGGAGGGCATTGGAGACTTGGCTACATCATGAAGAATTAAGGAATCTTCATCAATTATATTTTCTCAAGCCAAGTCATTTGGATTATGTTCTATCTCACATCCAATGTTCATCCTTGCGGTAACTAGTATTTAAATCATACACTTTTAAAGTTACTTGCATCCTTACATGTGTTTGGTTTTGTACCTTGCTAATGTTTGCATGTGTTGTGCTCTCTACTTACTTTTCTTGAGTAATCAAGTATGTGTATGTTGGTTTGCACACCATGTTTGTGTGAGTTTGTGTTGAGCCATTTGTATCAACTTACTTATATCTTAATTGGCTCTTTTTGAGAGATTAATGGACTATCCCATTGGGGGAGTGATATGCTTTGCGCATTTCACAATCCTAAAAATGTGTATTCATGAGTACTACCACTTAGTGTTGATATATCAATTTTATCTAGTCTCTATATGGTATGTCCTTCTCATGAGAAATTCAAATTCTATAATGTTCATTAATTATCTCTAGTTGGGTTTTATTTGCCTCTTGTGGAGAATAAATGGATTATCACATTATGGGGGAGTAATAAGCTATGTGCATATTACAAACCTAGACAATGTGAACATGTGAGGTATTGCCACCTAGAATTGATATTGTTAATTATCTTATTCCTATGAGGCATGTTTCTCAAACAAGTTCCCATTTGCTTAAATGTTTTTAGTTACTCACACTTTGGATCTTGTTTGTGATGAGTGTTCTTGGTAAGGTTTTCCTCTAATATGTTCTCATATATCTCTTTGGGAAACCGATTGCTTCAAAGCACTCTTTGTAGTTGCTTTGCATTATCGCGTGAATGTTTGAAGCTATCAAGAACTTCTATCTACATAAGCATTTCACTTAAAACTTATACATTGCCATATGCTTATCTATTGTGAACATGAACTTGAATTTCATTACAATATACCACCAAGAAATATATCTCCATATATTACTTGTCCTTGACAAGTAATACGCATATTTTTGGTGGAATTTGTAGATCGTCTTCGTATTGGCTCTTGATCTTATTGTCTTAACTCTTGCCAAAAATTGATGTGTTATAACTCTCGGTGTCTTCCTTGCCTCTTATGGATCCTTTTATCTTACTCAAACCTTCCTAGTGATTTAACTGGTATAGGAGAGACATTGATCCCATTCTTGTGCACATTGCCTTCTACGGCTACTTCTAGATAATGCACTATTCTTGGGGAGCTTTTCTTTATCCTTTGGTACACTATTTATCTTCTATTGGTATTTGATCCTTTCCTTTGGAATTTGATCCCGATGACATGTCTCTATGGAAGACAAACCTTTTCGCCTTGGTACTTTGTGCCATCATTAAAAGTGTAGAGGGTTTGGTTTAGTTGTTGGAACCTTGCTCTTTTTGAGAATTATTCTAAATTGATCACTCTCTTTGGTAGTTGGTTATATCATTCGTTGATATATCCTTTGTTTGGTATATCTTTAAAATTTTGATATCTTGTCCAATTGGTATCTTTTCAATCATGTGTTGTTTTGATTTAGTTTCAATTGGCATCTCTAAATCATATGTTGATTTGGATCTTTGATATAATTTGGACCTACCTTGATTTCTTGGTGTCTTGTCCAACTTGTATCTCAATTTGGTTCTTGAACATTTTAGGCATGCGTACTTCATTTATGGTTTATGGCATGTTTTCCTCTTTATGCCAATATATAGGGGAAACTCCACGGAATCCTAATTCGGCTAAGATGTGCATGAAATTCAATTTCATATTTATATGCACATATTTATGTGGAGTTCCTCCTATGTATTGTAGTTTGACTAACTACTTTGGACCCAATTAGTTTGGGACCATTTTGTACTTGAATATGTTTTAGGTACATGGGAGATGCATTGGATGCTTGTCTCATTCTCAAGGAAGGTGTTTTCACCACACGCTTATTGGAGACAAGTTAGGATGGTTAATGAAATCATATCTACTACATCAACCCAATGTTATCTCGGTAACAAGTATTCACCCTCATGCATACTTTTCTAGCATCCAACCTTGTGTAGGTTGCATCATGGCATGAAACTTATTTGTATGCCTTTATTGTGATTGTATTTGAAGTTCATTATTACGCATTATGAAAATCTTGAGCTATGGGCTATGATCCTACACAAATATTGTATGTGTATAATATATGACTTGATTTTGGATATCTTGCTCTTTCTTTTAGTAACTAATTTTATGTGTACATGTTTCTTTGTGGATATATATCTTCATGATTGTTGTACACTTAGAAACTTATATACATGAGAGAAATTACATCTTTACCCGATATCCTAATTCTTCGGTGTCACCTCTTTTATTTCTTTTTTTTTATTCTTTGGCGTGACTCCGAAAAGAATTTGGTTTCTGAGTGCATATCCTATTTTATCACATCTTGGTGCTCATCTTGGTGAATATCCTTGACCACTTGCTTGTGTTTTCAAACCAATAATCTTCACCATGGGATATAACACAAGCTTTGTTTTTCTTTTGCATCTTATTGAGCTAGTGACCATTTGATTTTGTGTTTAGAGGATACCGAAGGAGTGAGGATTCCATGTTTGTAGACCTTGTATTCAAATACAATAATTCTAAATAGTGTACAAATATTGGGGAGCTCCTCCATTTTCTTTAATACACTCTTTTGCTCAAATCCTAATATCTTGTGTTTATTTTGTTAGTTGGATCTTTTCTGATTACTTACCTTTTATTTGGAGAATTGTAAAAAGTTTTCCATATCATTCTTTTGCAATCTTTGGATCCTCAATGTCTGTGCTCTCTCCAACTATTTGTCATTGGATATGTGTATTTGATTTCACTCATATTTTGAGAAATGCAAACGTTATGGGAGCTCATACTATATTGACCTTCCAAGATTTCTCGCCCATTTTGGAAATGGATGCCAATGGGGGAGAAGTTTTATAGGGTTTAAGGGAATTTGCTTTTATGCTTTTGTTTTACTCATAAGCATTTACCTTTCATGCTCATGCATCCATGCTTGTTGATTTGCATGGTTGCTTAATTCATTATATAAACCCTTGTAAAAGTGATTGCCATCAATTGCCAAAATGGGGGAGATTGAAAGGGCGATGATTGGTCATATGTGAGTTGAGCATATTGCAAGTATGTCTTGAAGAAAAGGATTATGTGATCATTCATTGTTATCTTCAAGACATCACCTATTGAAAAGAGAAGAAAAGATACAAGGTTGATCAAGATATTATTCAACACACAAGCTACAAGATGTACCAGGTGGGATCATGTATCTCTTGGTATGCCCATGTAGGATGACGTCAAGTGGTGATCGTCATCAAGCTTGAGATGTGCAAGTTCAAGAGAAGTATCTCGAAGATATCATATGCTTGATGCTTGCCACCCTCTTGGAGATAATGGTCAAGTGAAGTTGTGCCTATGAGAGGCTCTCCCATAGTGGAGTATGGGGGAGCAATATGTGAGACTTCACCAAGCGAAGCGCAATCAAAAAAGGTGGTCCACTTGAAGAGATCAAGGTCGACATCATCTCGATCAAGTGGAGTGCGCAAGGCAAAGGTATGATCATGATAGGGTTTCTATTTTACCGTCTCATGGTGCTAGTTAGGAGACCGGGTTATAGGATAGATACCGTACTATCAAGAGGGGCTCTCATTGAGCTTTAGCGTATTAGTTGCAGAGAGCTCAAACCTTTACGTACTTGCCTTCATCATCTTTCTTGGTTCTTATTTGGATTTTCTCTGTGTGGGGTTTTGGTGCTTGTTGTGATCTTCATAACAAGCTCAAGTTCATCAAAAACGGATTTCGTATGGAAAATTGTTGAGTTTTTTATGTTGGAGGTTTTACCGGTTCTTATTTAAAAGAGAGGTTTTACCTTTCTACATTTGGTTTTATCCTCCCATGTTGGACTATGATGTTTCTCAGCATAAACTTGTAGTGCTCGTTGCGGTGATTCCAATGAGCACAAGAACATCAAAAGCGGAGTTCGTATGCATAAGATATTGCGTTTCTCGTCCGTGCGTTCCAGGAATTCCGAGCCAGTCGGAATTTTTCGGACCAATTCCGAACGGGTCAGAATTTTCCGGACCAATTCCGAACTGGATCCGAACTGGCTTTTTCAGTACTGGATACCTTCCGGAATCAGTTTGTTTTTCATCTGGATTAATCCAAGCCACTCGGAATTCCGAGCCAAATCCGGATTCATTCCGAACGGCACGAATCTGTACCAAACGGTCGGATTTTTGGGAACTATACAATGGGGTCTTCTTCCCCAAAGGTTCCTAACTCTTGAGCACGGTTTTGACCTCCATTGTTGACCTTTTGAAGCTTTACTTTCTCTCTATTCCTCCATGATTCTTACTTCCAATTAGAGGGAAAAGAGAGAGAGATCTAGATCTATCATTCCACCAATCAATCTCTCCTCTAAGTGAGGGGAAGCTTTTTGATCTTGATCTTTGTCGGGGGAGTATCCCCGGGTAGGGTCAAGGCTTGGCGTAAGGTGGTGTTCGAAGTTGTGCCGAGGTACGGAAAGGGCCGACCTGTTTGGGCCTGGGAAGGTCCGAGCTTCATCTTGACCTGGAGAATACAGGCCGACCTATTTTGGCCCAGAGGGGTCCGAGGTATACTGTTGGCCAGGGCCGAGGTTCACTGTCCGAGCTATGTTCTGCCGACCTAACTACCTCAGTGCGGTGGTTTGTGTTGTGGGTGCAGGAGAAGCTGTGGGAAGGAAGTAAGATCCGACCTAGTAAAAGATATTAAGCGCAAGACCCAAGGTACGGCACGTCCGTGCCAAGCTAACCGAGGTGATGGGCTGTAGGTCGGGCAGGAGTCAATGCTCCTGTCACTTCCAGCCGGGTACAGAGCGCCTGACACGGGAGCGTCTGTCAAGGAGCATGGCAGAGGCGTGCTCCGGGTTCGGCGGGCCTGCACGTCTCTGACCGCTGCACGCGAGGTCTGGGAAAAGGCTACGAGGTAGCTCTGCCAGGCCACGTCCTGTCTCGGTCAGAGGGGACATGCTAGTTCTGCCGTTAGGCTACAGGAGATGGGCAAGCCACGTCTTGTCCCTGACCGAGGTACGGTGGTACGGTGGTGACCGTTGCAGAGGCATGGCAACAGTGTTCTGCGAGGGGCACAATGGTAACCCGGCTGGCCTATATAGTGGGCTTCACCCCCTCCTGCTGAGGACGGACGGATCGATCAACAGAGGAAGAGAGAGAGAGAGAAAGAGGAAGGAACCTCGGAAACCCCGGAAACACCTCGGATCTAGCTCGGAGTGCCTTCTCCTCCCGTATAGCTCCATCTTTTACCTCAAGTTCTCACCATTGTATCATCATACAGCTCGAGGAGCAGCTTGTACTTGTCACTTGAGCTATACACTGGCTAGGATAGTGCTGCAGTAGGGGTGTTACCTCCACAAGAGGGCCCCGAAGCAGGGTACATCGTGGTGTGCTTTGTGTTCTTGCTTTCTTGGTTCTTCGTTCGTGTTCTTGCGTGTTCTTGCGTGTGCACTTCTTGAGTGCATAAACCCTCCCCGGATTCCCCCAACGACCATTCGGCCCCATCTTAGCCATACCTATGGCATCTGCCGTGATCCCACCACGACAGTTGGCGCCCACCGTGGGGCAGATTGAGGCGTTGGAGGGAGTTTTCATCCGGACGGGCTCAGGCGAGCGTGTTCTTTCCGGGCTTGTCGCCAAGATCGGAGAGTTCACCTTCATCAGCGACAACGCGGGGTGTTTCGCCGGCAAGCCTTCCCCGAGACGGCTTCACCATGATGCTCGGCAGCTTCGTCACGTACGTTGCTGTCGAGGTTGTTCGCGGGTACCCGGAGCAGGTGCTCGTGGACGACGAAACTCCTCTCCTCGCGGCTTTAGGTCGGCGTATCACTCGCCCCGAGAGCTGCGTAGAGGTGATGATGACAGGTCCGGTTGACGCCGCTGGCAAAGTAGATGCCAGCCAGTCCAAGGCAGCCGAGGTTGCTAAGGTGAGATCTGCAAAGCCCAGGCTAGAGAAGGACTTGCCTGGCACCCCAGAGCTGCGGGGCCGAGGTGCGACCCTGGTAGAGATAGTGGATACACTGGCAGACCCAGTAAATCCAGGAGTGGACATAGTAGTGACTGTGGCCGACCTAGAGGCAAAGCGTGTCCTGTTGCAGAAGGAGGCTGTAGCAATGATAACAGCTAGAGATGAGTTCAATAGAGATCTGCGCGAGTACAATGCAGCGAATGGCTTCACCCCGGTAGCGGTTGATACACATAGGGGAGCCGAGGTGCGGCAGAGAGGCAAGGGGCTCAACGATGAGATAAACAGGGAGGCTCGACCTACCACCTCGGCTAGGAGTGGGAGTCGCGTGTCAACTGGAAGGCCGGTGTATAGTTCCCCTGCTAAGAACCTCAGAGCTGCCGAGGCAGGCAGGGCCGAGCTATCCGGATTATCTGGAGATGCATGGCGTGCGCAGCAGAAGCGAGTCAATGAGTTAGTATATGTGGCTAACCAGCAGAATGAGGCTCTCCGCAGAGCATATGCCGGGGCTGGTGATTCAGAGATGGTTTATTCAGCTAGGCCAGTCAGTCAGGTGTCCAAGGGGCAAGCCTCGTCTCCACTCGTCGGAGGAGCCGATCGAGCCCGGAGTGTCACCTCGGGTCAGAACCAGCAGCTGCAGATGTATGATCCAGTCCTAGCAGCAAAGCAGAAGGTGGGCCAGGGCAATGCTAGCCGAGCTAAGGGAAACCCCGGCCCAGGCAATGCGAGCCGGCTAAGGGTAACTCCGGTCAGGGAAATCAGAACGGCGGTCAAGCAGCATCGGCTGGCCGAGGTAAACCACCTCCGCCCCCGAGGTATCAGCAACAACCTCGGCAGCAGGGGCAATATCAGCGAGAGCCGGAGTATGTTCAGCAACCTCAGAACGTCGGTCAAGGCGATGACCGATATGATGATGGAGACTCGGCCATGGCACGAGCTGGATACCACAGAGTGGATGGGGCGTTGGGACCTCGGATAGGAGGTCGGATGTTAGCTCCAGGCGATGTCCGTAACAAGCTGGATAGAATCTACTTGTCTGAGCAACTGGAGGAGGAAGGCCCTCCTGGTCCGGCGTGTTTTGGACCTCGGATCATGAAGGAGCCACCACCACCAGTATCTCAGTTCCAGTTAGGTCGGAACACCAAGCCATACAATGGGAGCACCAAGCCACAAGATTGGCTGACAGATTATGTATCCTCGGTGCACATTGCGGGGGGCAATCGCCGATGGGCGGTCCGGTATCTCCCGCACATGTTGGAAGGTCCAGCTCGGATCTGGCTGAATAATTTGCCGGAGTATAGTATCAACTCCTGGATAGACTTGGAGCTGGCGTTTAACAGCAACTTTGCTAGTACATACAAGAGGCCAAACCGACCTCAGCTCCTGGCGGCATGTAAGCAAGATGATCATGAAACTGACCGAGAATTCTTAACTCGGTGGAGCAATGTTCGGAATTCCTGTGAAGGAGTGGTAGAGGCACAGGCCATTTCCTGGTTTGCAGATGGTTGTCGACATGGCAGCATGCTGTGGCAGAGGCTCCAGAGAGATATGCCGAGATCCCTAGCAGAAACAATCCGGGTTGCAGATTCTTATGCCCTGGGTGATCCGATGCAGCCAGCAGCAGAGGCAGGAGCACGTAACAGAAGGAGGGAGCCAATAAACAACCGGCTCGGACCAAGGTGTAATGACCGTCAGGAGTTCGGACAGAAGAGGAGGGAGCCGGACTATCCATACCCTCCAACCAAGTTGCAGCGGTGAACCCGGATCAGCCCGGAGCTGGAGGTGTCCAGAGGCCAAAAATCAATGGTCCGGCATTTAGTCCGAACCCGGAGCCACCCATGACCTATGAATCAATGATAGATGGTCCGTGCTGTTACCATACGACTGACCCGCGCAAGCCAGCCAACCATTCAACCCGGCAGTGCAGCTGGAACCGCAGAATCAGAGAAGAGGGGGCAAGGGCCGGAGGAATCAGAACAGGACCACCACCTCAGAGATTTCAGCCGAGGTCCCACCCTAATCTGTCCGGAGCAAATGTTACCCCGATAACCACTGCACCTCTTCCGAGGCCTGCAGCAGCAAGACCCGTGAATGTTGTGAATGTCCGAGGTAATAACAACAACAATGGTGCCGGACCAAGTCAGCAGTATGAATACCCCGGAAATGACTATAGAGAGGTTCATGCGAGCTATGTGGTCTTTGTGACCGAGCCAACTGACAAGAAGAGCGTGCAGAGGCGTGCCATGGAGGTGAATGCAGTAATGCCGGTGGTGCCGACCTATATGAACTGGTCTGAGCAGGAGATCACTTGGAGCAGAAAGGACACACCTCGGATCATGCCGAGCCCTGGAAAGTATGCCCTGGTGGTAGATCCAACGTTGTGTGGGCCTACCAACAATGTGAGGTTCACCCGAGTTCTGGTGGACAATGGCAGTGCCATCAACATCATGTACCGAGACACAATGGTGAAATTGGGCATCTCGCCTAATCAGTTGATGCCAAGCAGTTGTACTTTTCATGGGATTGTGCCCGGCGTTTCCTGTGCACCCATGGGCAAGATATGGGTGGATGTAGCATTTGGAACCAAGGAAAATTGCCGAGTTGAGAGTATCGAGTTCGAGGTGGTGGACTTGGAGAGTGCATACCATGCACTGCTTGGAAGGCCGGCTTTGGCCAAGTTCATGATTTCCACCCATGTTGCATACCTGAAGATGAAAATGCCAGGGCCTAATGGGATCATATCCATCTCGGGTGACTACAAGCGAGCATTCAGTGTGCCTCGGCGGGATCTAATCTAGCCGAGTCTTTGGTGATCGCAGCCGAGAAGAAGAAGCTGCATCAAGTGGTGGCAATGGCGCAGTCAACACAGCTCGGCCTGTCCGGACTGATGAGCCCGGACTCAACTGCGGCGTTCGAGGTACCCAAGGAGACCAAGAAGATCCCCATTGACCCGGAGCACCCAGAGCATGTGGCCATCATTGGGACCGGGCTAGGCGAGAAATAGGAAGGCGAGCTCTGTCACTTCCTCCGTGAGAATCGGGATATCTTTGCATGGTCGGCTAAGGACCTGCCAGGTGTTCCGAGGGAGTTGGCAGAGCACTCTTTATTTGTTAGGCCAGAGGTGAAACCGGTGAGGCAACCGACCCGTCGTCTCTCAGACGACCGGAGACAAGTGGTGCTGGACGAGCTGGCTAAGTTGCTTGCAGCCGGGTTCATAATGGAGGTACTGCATCCGGACTGGATATCCAATCCGGTCTTGGTGGAAAAGAAGAAAGACGAGCCAGCCGTGGTCAAGGTGTGGCGCATGTGCATTGACTTCACTAACCTCAACAAGGCGTGCCCAAAAGATCCATTTCCATTACCTCGGATTGATCAAGTGATCGATTCCACTGCTGGTTGTGAACTGTTATCTTTTATCGATGCGTACTCTGGTTTTCACCAGATACCACTGAACCCAAAGGATCAAATAAAGACTGCTTTTATTACCCCGTATGGGGCGTATTGCTATCGTGTCATGTGTTTTGGTCTGAGAAATGCCGGGGCAACTTATCAGAGGTGTATGCAGAAATGCCTGCACTCTCAGATGGGCAAAAATGTGCAAGTGTATGTCGACGATATTGTCATCAAAACTAAGGAGAAACATACTCTCCTCGAGGATCTCGAGGAGACATTTGTGAATTTGAGAAAGTATCGGTTGAAGCTTAACCCGGACAAGTGCACCTTTGGTGTCCCGGCTGGAAAGTTGCTCGGATTCCTGGTGTCTAGCCGAGGTATCGAGGTTAACCCGGCCAAAATCCGAGCTATTGAGAGCATGAAGTTACCGAAGTGTTTGAAAGATGTGCAGAAGTTCACAGGGTGCCTAGCCTCGTTGAGCCGATTTGTAGCTCGGCTAGGAGAAAAAGCCTTACCTTTGTACCAGCTCATGAAGAAAAGTACCGGGTTTACATGGACCCCGCAGGCCGACGTGGCGTTTGGTGAGCTGAAAAAGATGTTGTCCACTGCCCCGGTGTTGGCGTCACCATTGCACAATGAGCCGATGTTACTTTACATTGCGGCCACAAACCGAGTTGTAAGTGTGGCAGTGGTGGTGGAGCGCGAAGAAGGTGGCAGGTCGGTGCAGAGACCGGTGTATTACTTGAGCGAGGTGATCTCTACCTCGAAGCAGAACTATCCTCACTACCAGAAGATGACGTATGGTGTTTACCTGGCGGTCAAGAAGTTGAAGCATTATTTCCAGGAGCATCCCATGACGGTGGTGTGCGAAGCTCCAATCTCGGAGATCATCGGGTGCAAAGATGCAACTGGCCGAGTTGCCAAATGGGCGATTGAGGTGTCTCCATATGCACCACATTATGAGAGAAGAGACGCAATTAAATCCCAGGCGTTGCCGGACTTCTTTTGTGATTGGGCCGAGATGCAGTATGAGCCACCCAGGCCGGACTATAATTATTGGAAAATGCATTTTGATGGGTCCAAAACAAAGATCGGGCTGGGGGCTGGAATAGTCCTCACCTCGCCAAAGCAAGATCAGCTGAAGTACGTGCTGCAGATTCATTTCTCAGCATCAAACAATGTGGCGGAGTATGAGGCCTTAATCCATGGCCTCAAGGTGGCAAAGGAGATCGGTATCCGGCGTGTAGAGTGCTTCGGCGATTCCGACCTGGTGGTGCAACAATCTTCTGGAACTTGGGATGCTCTGGATGCCAACATGGCGTTATATCGGTTCCATGTGCAAAAGATATCCGGGTTCTTTGAAGGGTGTGAGTACAGGCATATACCTCGGGCAGAAAATGATGCTGCCGACGTGTTGTCAAAGCTCGGTTCATCAAAGAGGCAGTACCACCAGGGGTAGCCCTGAATCACTTGAGAACTCCTTCAATCAAACCTTCTCCTGAATCCGAATCTATTTTCATCCCGGCGGAGCAAGAGCCCGGACCTGTTCCAATGGAGGTAGACGTCGGATGCGTTTGGTCGGACCCGGGGACTGCGTGGCAGAGCTCGGGGACTGCACACCAAACCTCGGGGACTGCTCATCCAGACTCGGGGACTGGTCGCAGGATGGTGGAGGAAATAATGGAGGAGATTATGGTGGCCGAGCCAATGGAGGTGGATGAGGAACTTTTTCCTTTGCACCCGGTGCCGGAGTGGGCGGAGCAAATTATGAAGTTCATAACGGAGGGAAGCACGCCAAGTGACACAACCGAGGCTAGGAGGATTCAAAGGAGGGCCAAGGCGTACACCATCATCAACAAGGAGCTCTATAAAAGAAGCGTAACCGAGGTGTTGCAACGGTGTGTTGAGCCAGCTGAAGGCAAGGAGATGCTTTTGGAGATCCACCAAGGAGAGTGTGGTCATCATTGCAGCACAAGAGCTCTGGTGGCCAAGGTGTTTAGGCATGGGTTCTATTGGCCCACTGCTCTTGCTGATGCAGAGGCCATAGTCCGGAGATGTGAAGGATGCCAAAGGTTTGCCAAGCAAACGCATATGCCAGCCTCGGCGCTCAAAACAATTCCTATCACTTGGCCGTTTGCGGTATGGTGTTTGGATATGGTGGGAGAGTTCAAACCAGCCCGAGGTAACATGACACACATATTGGTGATGGTGGACAAGTTCACCAAGTGGATCGAGGTGAAACCAATCCGGAAGTTGGATGGTCATTCAGCAGTGACTTTCTTGAAGGAGATTATTCTGCGATATGGCTACCCCCATAGCATTATCTCGGACAACGGCACTAACTTTGCTGTTGGAGAGTTCGCTCGGTTTTGCATGAACAAGGGAATCCGGCTGGACATAGCC
Source organism: Poa pratensis (assembly GCA_947311845.1). Classification (NCBI taxonomy): domain Eukaryota; kingdom Viridiplantae; phylum Streptophyta; class Magnoliopsida; order Poales; family Poaceae; genus Poa; species Poa pratensis. The sequence goes on from CAMZMU010000099.1 coordinate 19,170,644, forward strand.
TCGGTGGCACACCCGGAGTCTAATGGACAAGTGGAAAGATCAAATGCTCTAGTGTTGGCCGGCATCAAGGCTCGGCTCATTGAACCACTGCTGAAAACGCCGGGGTGTTGGATAGATGAGATACCAGCAGTACTGTGGGGTCTAAGGACCACGCCAAATCGATCAACTGGCTATACGCCATTTTTTATGGTCTATGGGGCAGAAGCTATGCTACCCACTGACATCGAATATGATGCGCCCAGAGTGGCAATGTACACTGAAGCCGAGGCAAAAGAGGCTCGGGAGGATGCAGTAGATCTGCTTGAGGAAGCGAGAGAATTGGCCTCATCTCGGTCAGCAATTTACCAGCAAGGTCTCCGACGTTATCATAGCCGGAGTATCAACCCTCGTGTGTTTCACGAGGGAGATTTGGTGCTGAGGTTGGTGCAGCGCAAGAAAGGCCGGCACAAGTTGTCACCTCCATGGGAGGGACCGTTCGTTGTGAGCCGAGCTCTGCTCAATGATTCCTACTATCTTATAGATGCGCAGGAACCAAGGGAAGATGGGCTGGACAACCCCGGGTCAGAGGTCAGGCGACCATGGAACGTAGCTCTACTCCGACCTTTCTACTCATGAAAGGCGCAATGTATGTACCTCGGTTAATCCTTAATAAAAATGTCGGCACTCCGAGGTTAAAGCTCGGGGACTGCCTCGCTCTTGTGCTTATGTTTTATCTCTGTTTGTCAGTTTCGTTCATATGCCGAACTATTTTGAACCTCGTCTCAAACTTCAAGTAATGTGTGCTATGAAACTAATCTTGTGACTCGACTGGCATCTGCCTAAAAGGTAGTCAAGAGCAAAGAGGAAAAAACGTGGGAGACATGAAAATGAACTCGGGGACTCGGTCCAAAATATAGTTCGGCATGTGTCGTTTACTAACCCCTGTCTTTACCTTTCGTTTATGTCGGATGACTTTGAAACATACCTCGGAATTTACCAAGTACTGTATGCTATGAACAACAATCTTGTGACTCGACTGTCGAACGCCAAATGGCAGACAAGAGCAAAGAATGCCAAACATAGTAAACACGAAAGTAAACTCGAGCAATCATTCAAAAGGATTCGACGTAAAGCTTAGAAAAGCATGGTTCGATAAGCATGATAGTAACAGAGGTAGCAAAAGGAACTACTTAAGTTTGATTACATCTGCGTCCCGGCATACCGGGGATTTAATGAAGTTTTTTGGCCAAGCATAAGTTCAGGTCGAGGCATCAGGAATTACGTCGGCAGCAGCCGATGCAGCAGGGATTTCGTCCGGAGCCGAGGTAGCCTGGGAGGTGCTGGCAACGTCGGCAGTAACCTCGGCACCAGGTTGTGGAGAAGCCTCGGTTTCTGCTTCGCGGGTGTCACCATCGTCACCTTGCTCGGCTTCGACGTCGGATTCTGTTTCGTATTCATCCTCTTCTGGCTCGTCATCTTCGGCGTCGGAGTAGGTGTCTCCCTCGCTCAAGTTCTTGGTGTTGGCATATCCAGCGAAGAAGGCAGCCATCTTTTCGCGCCGCTGGATGAGAATTGGGTCCGTGGACCAGGGCGAGCCTCGGCGAAGAGTGTCCATCTTTTCGAGGTCGAGCTTCTCGCACCAAGTCATGATGAATTTGAGAGCGGCATCAGCTCCAGCGCGAGCCGAAGATGAGCGCCACTCTCGAAGTCTTTGTTCGGCTTCACGAAGCTTGGCGGCGAGCTCAGGCGTAGTATTGGGAGCATCGGCAAGAGGCCACAAGGCTCGGAAAGCAGACACACCTGCATCGAGGAGTTCGGACCCAATGGTTTTCAAGGGATGGATCCGAGCTTTGATGGCCACGATGTGGTCCTCAATGGTCCAGACGGGGTTCGTCTCGTTACGCCTCTTCCTGTGCTGATCAGTGATATTGCGAGCCGAGATTTGGGTGTAGGTGAAGTGCTCTGCAGAAGGATAGCCTGTTAATAATGAAAGAAACAGTTCGGCAAAGAGCCAGTACTGTTGAGGACAAAGCAAGGATAAGGGGGGCAAGAAGCTTACCGTCCATTTCTTTGTTGATGCGTTCCAGCGTCGGGAGGAGCTGGTTAACCGAAGCTTGAAGGGCTTCATAAGCCTCGGTGGCCGAGGTGGCGCGGGCCTCGGCTAACTGGAGCGCATTCTCATGTTCCTTGGCGGCATCCTCCCGAAGTTTCTTCTCTGTTTCAACAACACTGGCCTTTTCCGCCTGCAGCTGCTCTTTTTCCGACGTCCGCAGCTCAGTGATGCGCTTCAGTTCCTTTACCAGACGAGCTACTTCGGCTTTTCTTGGAGCTTTTCGTCCAAGTTTCTTTTCTGCAAGGACGGCCTTGTGCTCGTCGTGGAGTTTCTTGTGGTCAAACAGGAGGGTATGGAAGATGTCCGTGCGGACGTTCATAGTATTCTGCAAGGAAGAAAAACATAGCTCGGTTAGAAAGGCTATACCTCGACAAGAGTCTCGGGGACTCGTCGAGTGCATGCTAAAGTAAGGTAAAATGGTTTGGATACGTCGGATGAAAATTGAAAGGTTGAGATTCAAGCCAAACAATTTTAACTCCGGCGGAGCGTCAATAGTTTACCTCGAATCTCGGGGACTGGGAATGGTGGATATTAGATGAGATACTGCATGAAAGTAAAGAGAATAGGACTTACGTCGATGTTTTGAGCAGCACGCAGGGCAGCGACTTGTAGGTCGTACGCTTCGGCCGCAGGCGCTGTTTCCCGCAGGGTGCTCACCTACCGGAGCAGCTAGGGAGGCCGAGGAGACCTCGTCTGCAGAATTCCAGTCTGCGTTGTAGTGTTCCAAGGAGCCGAGGCTCTGGTCACTGTCAGTGCGCAGAGGAGGATATCCCCACGGTCCGCCCTGCTCGATGCCCCTAACCGAGGCCTCCAAGGCTTGAGCAGCCTCGGAGCTTGAAGCAGGCCGGTTATCCATATAAGAGATGTCCTCCGAGCATATTCGTCGGCCGGAGGAGCAGTCTCATCAACGGGTGCGGCAAATGGAGGATTCGGCGTGTCACCGGGGAGGAGACCTCGGTTGCATCCTTGAGGAGAAGAGATAGTCAGGGTGCCAGACCCAGATGTTGGTTTGGGGGTGACCTTAGACTTCACCGTCTCTTTCTCTTTCTCCTTGCCTTTCTCCAACGGCAAGGTAGTCTGGCGAACTGGTTTTTGGGGCTGCTGCTTGGGCTGTTGCTTGGGCTGTTGCTTCTGCTGAAGCTTCTGCTGTTGCTGCTGTTGGTTGCGGGCAGTCTGGCTGCGGGGGGAGAGTCGAGGCTCCGGCAAGGCGGTAGCCGGAGTTCTGGCGCGATTGGTCCCCGCATCCGTTTGAGGACGCGGAGAACTCTGGCCTCGGGTGGGGCAGATTTCTCCAAGGCCGGGCCAGACCTCGGTGGAGGAGATACGGGGCGAGAGTTCGTCGGGGTGGTCGTGGCTTCAGAGGCACCAACGGGTGCAGTCATGGAGGATACCTCCTGATCCACGTCTATGGGTCACTGCAACGAAGGAAGATGGTCAAGTGTTATACCGAGTAATATGTTTAAGCAACAAACATGTTGGCTATAAGGCAAAGCATTACCCATCCGAAGTAGGAAACTTCTTGCCCCCTCGGGCATGAGGAGGATTTCCGGACTTCTTCAGCCGACGTCTCTTGACCGGAGCCTCAGTGGGTCCGGAGGCTCCAGTGGCGGATGGTTCGGCGGCCGAAGTTGCGGCACCAGCGCGTTTCCGGCTGGTTGCTGGAGTAAAGTTCGGAAGGTGAGGAAGGCAGGAGATAGGTACCGCGTTTATTGGTTCCATGACGAGAAATCCCTCCTCGTCATCCGAAATCTCTTGAACTGAAGCTTGTGCTTGAGGCTTACCCGCGGTGGTGACGCGGGCCGAGGCAATGGGCATGTAATCCTCGTTGTCAGGGTCCTCGTTGGATGGTGGGTCCTCGACAGGAAGATCCTTGCCGAAGTGGTCCGCAGGATGGACTCCATCCTCGGCGGTCTGGCGGGAGAACAGCTATATGGCAGACATATGAAAAGGAGTTAGGAAGAAAATGGTCAAGATGAACGTCGGTAGCAAGACCTCGGTGGTAAAGGAGTACCGAAGAAAACGTCGGAACAGCGTACCTGTTTTGGTGGCTTGGTCCTGTAGTGGGGTTCCCTTCCCCATGTCCAAGCGTCAGAGATCTTGGACTTGGTGATAGCTCGGACTCGCCGAGCTACCGCGGCGTTGTCCAGTGCAACATGCGTATGGCGGGTTGGATCATAAAGACCGCTCATGTGGCAGATCTTGTGAGTCCTCGCCTGGAGAGGGGAGACCCTGCGCTTCACAATGTGCAGGCCAGATCGTCAGCCGTCAGGACTTTCCCGTCGTTCGCAGGGTCCTCCGGGTCCTGCCATTTCGCAACATACCCATGGATGGACTTGATTTCGCTGGTGAGGGGAGTGTAGTCCCAGTTGAGCGGTTCGTAGGAGGGCTGAGGTTAAACGGCAGTTGAGGAAGTCCTCTTCGCCGGAGTTCTTCACGTAAAACCACGTCCGGAGCCACTTGCGAACGGTGTCCGGAGTAGCGATACGTGGGAAGATGGAGTTTCGGCGAGGAGCTACGATGGCTGCTCCGCAGGCGGTTAGTAGCTTGGGCAGATCCTTGTTTTTCGGATCCGGGATCACTTGCCGCTTAAGTTGGAAGTAGCGAGAAAAGAGGTCTACCGTGGCTTTGAGGCCGAGGTATCCCTCAGAGAAGGAAACGATGCAGGAGAGAGTGGTGATGGCGTTGGCGGGGAGGTGATGAACCTGGAGTCGAACTTGTCGAGGAAGCTCCGGAAGAAATCACTAACGGCAGTCCGAAGCCGCGCTGGAAGTGCGCGACGAAGACCACCCGTTCCCCTTCCTTGACTTGAGGCTCGAGTTCGCCCTCTGGCAGGCGACACTCTACCCCGGCGGGAATCCGCCGAGTCGCCCTGAGCCACTGGATTTCGTCCGGAGTTACATCCGAACCTTCCCAGCCGGCTCGTTCTCCGACCTCCAGTTCGAGGTCTGGAACCTCGGTTTGTTCCGAAGTCTCAGGAGGAGACATCTCGGCAGAATCAATCTGCAGAAGAGTGCACAGAAGTTTAGCAAAGAAAAAGTAAATCTGGAATCTAAGGCTATATCTGGCTAACTCAGGAGGAGTTGGACGGCTATCTAATATACATAGAGGCATATCTATGCTAGGCGAGCATCATCCGAGGTATGAAACTCGTTTCTACCCAAAAAAGTATGCAAGTAAGATCTACCGGAGGAGGTAAATAGAGTTTTATTCAAGAACATATGAAGAACCAAAGCGCAAAGAGGAAGAAACCTAGGGCAATGCCTAGGGTATCAGAAAGGGAGTACATACCGTGAAAACGAGGTGCTGAAGGGCGGCGCCGGTGACGCGGTCGCAGCGGCGACGAAGGAGCTGCTCGTCGGCGGCGGCGGGAACGTGTTTCTTCTCAACCGGAAGCGGCGGCACTGGTGGCGATGGAGGCGAGAGGCGAGTGAAGGAGGAAGAAGATGGCGAAGTTACCCGTGGGGCCCTACTTATAGCCGCGCGCGGTAACTGCCCGCATTAACTGCGCCACTACCGCGCGGTTATCGGGAGGCGCGGGATCGTGTGCGAGTGGGCGCACGGTTACGCGGTCTGCGGCCGCACGATCGGCCACATCGTGGGCCGCAGAGTGGCAACCGCCCACCCCGGATTTCCTGCGCTGGTCAGCACAAAATCGAGGGGTCGTGGGCGGTCAAGTACTTGAGTGCGCAGGTGCGCTGTTCGGTGGGTCCGGCTGACGAGGGCGGCGTGTGGTCAGAATCTGCTTGGCAGAGGTCCGGATTCCGAAGCCCGGCAGAGATTCTTCGCCACGTACCTCGGAAAATCTTGAGGCAAGTTGGTGCTGAGTCAGATAGCTCGGAGAGTTCAGTTCGCATATCTACCTCGGATTGGATGGTGGTGTATGGGAGGTACCTCGGTGACTATGTTGGAGGTCGGTTTAGGAGGTGGTGTAAGGCTTGTTTTGAACCTGCTACGGCCCTCCTTCCGAGGTCGTAGGACCGCACCAGCTTCGGGGACTAATGTCGGGGAGTATCCCCGGGTAGGGTCAAGGCTTGGCATAAGGTGGTGTTCCAAGTTGTGCCGAGGTACGGAAAGGGCCGACCTGTTTGGGCCTGGGAAGGTCCGAGCTTCATCTTGACCTGGAGAATACAGGCCGACCTATTTGGCCCAGAGGGGTCCGAGGTATACTGTGGCCAGGGCCGAGGTTCACGTCCGAGCTATGTTCTGCCGACCTAACTACCTCAGTGCGGTGGTTTCGTGTTGTGGGTGCAGGAGAAGCTGTGGGAAGGAAGTAAGATCCGAGCTAGTAAAAGATATTAAGCGCAAGACCCAAGGTACGGCACGTCCGTGCCAAGCTAACCGAGGTGGGGCTGTAGGTCGGGCCGGAGTCAATGCTCCTGTCACTTCCAGCCGGGTACTAGAGCGCCTGACACGGGAGCGTCTGTCAAGGAGCATGGCAGAGGCGTGCTCCGGGTTCGGCGGGCCTGCACGTCTCCGACCGCTGACCACGCGAGGTCTGGGAAAAGGCTACGAGGTAGCTCTGCCAGGCCACGTCCTGTCTCGGTCAGAGGGGACATGCTAGCTCTGCCGTTAGGCTACAGGAGATGGGCAAGCCACGTCTTGTCCCCGACCGAGGTACGGTGGTACGGTGGTGACCGTTGCAGAGGCATGGCAACAGTGTTCTGCGAGGGGCACAATGGTAACCCGGCTGGCCTATATAGTGGGCTTCACCCCCTCCTGCTGGAAAGGACGGATCGATCAACAGAGAAGAGAAAGAGATAGAGAGGAGGAAGGAACCTCGGAAACCCGGAAACACCTCGGATCTAGCTCGGAGTGCCTTCTCCCTCCGTATAGCTCCATCTTTTACCTCAAGTTCTCACCATTGTATCATCATACAGCTCGAGGAGCAGCTTGTACTTGTCACTCTGAGCTATACACTGGCTAGGATAGTGCTGCAGTAGGGGTGTTACCTCCACAAGAGGGCCCCGAAGCAGGGTACATCGTGGTGTGCTTTGTGTTCTTGCTTTCTTGTTCTTCGTTCGTGTTCTTGCGTGTGCACTTCTTGAGTGCATAAACCTCCCGGATTCCCCCAACGACCATTCGGCCCCATCTTAGCCATACCTATGGCATCTGCCGTGATCCCACCACGACAATCTTGGAGGGATTTGGTGTTCCTCTTTGTTCTTCCTCTCTTCTCCCCTAATAGCATTAGTTGCTTTGGTGGGATTTGAGATGAAGGATTTTGAGCACTTCTTGTGTTCTTGCCCATTGCATGGTTGCATCGGTTTGAATTCTCCACGGTGATACGTGGAAGTTGAAGTTGAGAAGCTTGTTACTCTTGGGTACTTGGTGTGCACTAGACGGTCCTTGTTGATCTCGGAGTTTTGGTGGCTCGCGGGATAGTTGGGAGCCTCCAATTAAGTTGTGGAGACGCGCCCCAACCTTGTGATTCTGTGGCTTTGGGAGCCACGGGAATTCGGTGAGAGCTTCCAATTAAGTTGTGGAGTGTGCCTCATCCTTGTACTGGTTCGGTGACCACCTCAAGTGTCTCATAGTGGTTCGTGGCACTCCGCATTGGTGGAGGCACGAAGGAGATTACGGTGTGCCATTGAGGCTATTCGGGATCACTTTGTGACTCCGCACCGCTCCAACGGAGACTAGCTTCCATGGGAAGTGAACTTGGGATAAATCATCTCTCCAAGTGCCTCGTATTTCTATACACGAGCTTCTTACTTATGTTATTTACTTTGTGATAGCCATCGAGCTTGAAGTAATATATCTTGCTATCACATATTTGCTTATCTTTGTTTAGCATAAGTTGTTGGTGCATATAGGTAAACCTAGCTTGTTTAGGTTTCGTGCTTGATAAAATTAAACGCTAGTTTTATTCCGCATTTATTCAAGCCTAAACTGTAAAGAATTTTAATCGCCTATTCACCTCCCCCCCTCTAGGCGACATCCGTGTCCTTTCAATTTTTTATCACATGCATGTGTAAGTATCAATCAAAAAATAGAATTGCATTCAGCTAGCCTACTGTTTGCTAAACTCAATTATGTTGCCAAAATCTGAGTACATGCTACAGCAATGCTGTTACCCTTGCATATCACAAAACCTGGTTACTTGTCTTGTTCGTGAACTCACGAGGAAGCATACTTGAATTTAGTTCATTCCATATTTTTCTCGTTGACCTTCAAGGAATTTAACTTGTCAACAAGCTGGAAGAGCAAGCAGGCTCCATAGTCTGAATTTGGACTTGACCACAATCAGAGCCTCCTCATCCCCTCCACCGACTAACTGAATATAGCTCCGTCCTCTCGCATCCATCACGACCAAAGATGGCACCTCTATGCCAACCAAAGAGCAGTCACAAACTTGTTATTTTAAAGTTTTTTTTGCGAAATAACTTGTATTTTAAAGTTAAAATCATATACAATTTATGTAGAGGTTAAGAAATTACATTATCATGTTCCTTTAAGAAAAGTTGATTTAACATTTTACCAAAAAGAGTTCATGATAAGAAGTAAAACTAATGGCAAAGTCACTAAGTATGAAATGTGCAGGCATATGTAGTTGTCAATTAGAATGTCTACAGCGCACTGGAGTGGAGTAGTTCTTATGTTGAGCTGATTATATATTAAATAAATTATCCAATTGAGTTGTTTATTAAAATATTTATCAGGGTATGGCGGTAAGCATAAAACACATGCAATTGTTGTCCTTTTATTAACGTACTATTTGGTGCTGGTAATATAAGGAAGCTTTGAACTTTACAGCTACTGACATAAATAAAACAATGCTGCAAAGTGTATTAAGGAAATAAGAACTTACATCCTGCGATGAACCATCTGAGTAGCCGCTGTGAATATAAGAATTTACACAGCAATGAACCATCTGAGCAATATTAGAATAAGAGTGTCTATCAGCTTATCTTTTATATATGCTCCGGAGCACAAAAAGAATTCATTCTGTCAGGTGGTTCTGCAGATGGAAACGAAGATGAGATAGGGTCTTGTGCCCCTAGAGCGTCACCGGCTTGAGCACCGGCCGACGACCGTGTCCTATAATGATCTCCCCTGATCGCCGCTCCTGTCATGGCCGCCACCAAGCACACATAGCCAGCAACTATACAGCTTGCATTGTGTTACTCTGAACCAGCAAGCGCCATCCCCACAACTTGTCAAGGATAGGACGAAGAGAGACCTGCACAAATTTCATAGATGCAAAAATTGATGGAGATGAGCATCTTAATTAGCAAAGGAACATCTGAGCAGATGTACAATGATGGAAAACCAAAATTCCCCTTGTTACCTATGATGGTATTAGTCTAGCACACAAGCCTTCATGACCCTGTTTCTGATGAGACAATGAGAGGCAAAGAGCAGAGTTAATAGCCAACTCATTTTTAACTATAGAAACAAGGGGAATTTTGGCTTTCCATAATACACAAAAGAGCGGACAATACATTAACATGTTGAACACTTTTATCAAGGTAAGAGATGTAGGTGGCCATGTCTAAATTAAAAGCAACCGGAGAGAGCAAATTACACATATACTGTAGCTTGGCAGAAGTGATGCTCCATATCTAGATGAAAATTGTCTGTCACACGGCAATGTTCATCCGTCCCAGGTACATCTGCTGACTCTGCAGTGTACTGCAGAACTAACAAGTATCATAACAGCAACCACGATAATCCACAGAAATGCAGTAAGATTATTCATGGCATTTTAAGACAACAGAGATAGAAAGGGACCATTGTGGCGCCCGACCCGACTGCTATACAGTGATACTGTGTCCCCGGTTATCCGATACCACCGGACACACTATCAAAGCATAATAGAGAGGTCAAGACTTGTGGAACAACTGGCACATCACAGACTCTACGGCACAAATCATTATAGTTCAACGCTTATAACAGAGAAAGATAGCAAATGACAACCAGAGGTCACAGACCCAACATTACAACAAGCGGAAGCCAAATTAAGTTGTTCTAACAACAAGATCCAGATTATGGCCTAAGAGGCCTACAAATAAACATCCAGCGCCAGCTGTTCCGGGATGTCCCAAGCTGCCACCTAGGAACCCAGAACTACTCGTCGACGACCACAAAGAAACCCACCTTCGAGGTCGGTGAAGTCCTCCTCTGAAACAAAACAAACGACGTTGAGTTCGACGAACTCGCAAGATTATATATAGAGCTTTAGCTCGATGAGGCTTTCAAAGTTATATGGCTGTTTTGCATAAAGCTGATTTTATTTATGAAAACATAACTCAAAGGCATCGACTATCAAGAGTAGTTTTCAAAAGGGGTAAGAAGTGACTCTTTTCTTGATCACTTTCCTCAACATCAACCTGTAGCGTACCTGCACTTAGAAATTGGCAAGATACCTGTGTATAGTGCAAACCCCTGATCGATCATTTGCACACACAGTCCAAGATGAAATATCACAACATTGTATCAATTATTACACGCGGATCCAGTACTTAGGAAAATATCCTTTACAAATTGCATGCACAAAGCTAGCTTTTAAAGAGAAGCAGCGGAAAATTTATTCTTCATGGAGTCTCCATCATCATCAGTGCCACAGGCGAAAACATGTTGGTTACAGACTCGAAACCCTTAACAAAACTCACTCGTCGTCAGAACAATCTGCAACAAATTTTTTTTGCAACAGAGTGGGTCAGATACCATTAAAAATGGATCTGACAAGTGACACTGTGGACACTTAAATGAATAACTATATAGCCTATATGCTTATTGGCTGTGGAGTTCAAGGCTATTTTGCATAAAAGACAATTTTTCCTAACACTTTGTAAAACATTTTCTTCAAATGTTTGAGACAATATGGCATGAAATCCATAGTCTCGTCTACCCTTGTTCACCCATCAAAATTTTACTTAGAGAAATAAGATGTTGGGAGCCTCCGTTGACATCCTTGATCAGCTTGCTTGAATTGTCCGTAACCGGGGACACGGCTAAGTACTTAGTTTTAACTCTGCAGAGGTTGTGCACTTTCACCATTAGACCCAACAAACCCAAACTATCCTCAAGCACTCAATTTGTGCTAAGGAAAAGGGAGAGTTGAGACGAGACTTTTCAGAAGCATATTCCACCATCCCATACTGGCTTGACCGTTCCCTACATCCTCTACATCTGCTTGTCAAGCCGGGAGGAGTCCACACAACTTAATCATCTAGCCAGACCCATATGACTAATGGCTGCACGGTAAGCAACTTCACTTAGAGAAACATTGGTCCCTTTATTCCTGGGTGGCAACCACAAGTGAATATCCCGTTGAGGTCACCCCTAGGACAACACCCAACTCTTGCATCTTCTTTTCAAAACCAAAATCCACCCTGGTGGTAAATTAACTTAGTAGAATTAAGCTTTTCAGTAAAACACTTTTGCATAGCATCAATATTTCTACTAAGTTATCAATAGGATTCTAGGCACAACTAGTGTAAAAGAGATAGTAGTTTTAGCATAGCAATACTATCCTACACATGCATATAAAGAAAGTACACTAAGTCATGCATAGAAAAATACTTAGGAAATTTATGGGGGTGTGCACTTGCCTTGGCAATAGGGAGTGCAGTAGTAGCAGTTGCAACAACCTTCGTCTCTCTCGAAATTTCTAACACATCAAACAATTCACAATAAATATGCAGCCAAACAATACTTAAGAAAATATGACATGCATGAGATGCAGAATGATACAAGGAAATTATGATGTGAATGACATACAGAACAAATAAGGAAAAGACATAAAATAACTTAATCCAATTGGCTAAGGCAAGGTCAAGGTTGAGCAAAAATTAACTTGATAAAACGACAACTTGAAAAGTTGTTAAGGCTTCTTCAAGTCTTCACATGTTTGATCTTCAAAACATCTTCAACTCCTTGTAGTTTCATTGATCTTCAATGGTTTTCAATTAGTACTCTAGAAACTTAGTCTTAAACACCAAGGACTTGGTCTATGTCCACAGTGAGACAAAAATAGAAAGAAAGAGAAGATAGAAAGAAAGTAGTTGGTCTTCCAAAAATCTTCCAGACTTCCTTGTAGTTTCTCCTTGGTGTGTTGACTTCTTTGAAATTTGTGGACTTGATGGTTCTGCAGACTTGATGATGTTGGCAGCACCAAGGTTGGTCTGAATATAACTTAGCCACCAATGAAGTAGGAAGAAAAGAGAGAAAGGAAAGAAAGACTAGAAAATTGTAGGTGGTTGGTCTTCATGAACTTCTTCTTGATTTCTTCTAAGTACTTTTACTTCTTGGAGATGCTTCTGGAGTCTTGTTTTCTTGGCTAAGTCCTTCATTGGTTTCCACTAATTCTAACTTAGTGGTTTTCGACTAGGAGGGTCAAAAGGACTAACATGCATACTCAATTTTTTCTAAGGAGGAATGTCATGTAAGAAGTGCAAAATATTTCTGAGGACTAGAGATGCATGCCATGCCATGAAATTATTCTAAGTTAATGCAAGACAAGTAAGATGGCCCAAAAATGACTAAGGACCAAGGTCAAACAATGAGTCCAAATAATTTCTAGAAAAAGTAAACAAAACATAGTTGCCTAAATTTTCTAAGGAAAATACTTTAAAACCATAGTTGATAAAATTTCTAAGGACAAACACTTAAAACAATATCACTTAGAAAAATATTATAAAACAACTAAGTTTTCAAGATGCTAAATTTTTCTAAGGAGAAGATTTAGCACTATTAAGATGTTGAAATTTTTCTAAGGAAATAATGTTGTCAAAATAATTATCAAATATTTTCTAAGGAAGAAAAATACTTTGTTTGGAGAGGCAAAATATTTCTAAGTACTTTTTGTGACTAAAGTGATCAAAATATGACTAAGTCATTTTATTAGCCGAATAGATGAAGAAAATAATTTAATCAATTTAATTATTAAAATAACACCTAAAAAGCAATTAATCAATTTAATTACAAATTCATAGAAAATACTTTTACAAAAATGGTAGAAATATTACTACGGCCAAGTATTAATTAAACAAAGTTAAAGCAATTGGATTTGCCCAAAAATAGTTTTTAAAACTCAAGTTAAGTCAAATTTACTTAAACAAACAAATTTAAAATTTGAACCAATTTGAATTTGTCAAAAATAAATTTAACTATGCCAAAGTTTCTACGTGTCATAAGCTTTCCAAAAATATTTATTTGTAAAATTTGGCCAAACCAATAAAAAGTAGTGATAGATCTAAGATCTAGGGTTTTCTTGCAAAACTGCGGTCTTCGGTTGACTGTTGACTCTGACTGCTGACGTGGCGATGACGAAGCGCTGACTGGGCGCTGACTTTTACGGTTGACTACGAATTTTGACCAAAAATAAAGTTGGTCGGATGGAAAAACAATCTTAACGAAAGTTGTAGAGAATTACGTGATTTTTCTAACTATCACAATTATAACATAAGTGGATTAATAGATTGGTCACAAAACGCAAATTACCTTTCTGATCCGAAAATTCAAACTCGAATATCTCCTAACTCGCTTGACCAAAAGAGGTGAGGCTTGGGGCAAAAGAAAGGTCTTGATCGGGGAACACTTTCGTAACTACGGCCCAAAGGTTTGAGATTGTTTTCTCCTCCGAAAATCGTCAAAAGCAATCTGTATTGTACAGAGAATTCCGTACGTCAAAATCAAAAGATTGCAATAGCCAAGTTGTAGGTAAGGGTTAGATCTGACTTCTCACCAAAGGAATTTCGATTTGAAGAACCGAGCGCGAAGAGATCTAAGAAATACGACTTCAGATCTGAAGGATTGCGAGTCAAATATTTCTCTCTCCACGGTTGATGAAAAGAGTTGAGTCTTCCCGGGATGGAAAGGTATTGAGGAGATTTACAACAATGCTTCAGGTTCCGTCGCGATTCGAGATGATCTTGGTCGTCAAACGAACGAAATACGATTCGCTGATTAGGGTTTCGGTGGAACGAAAAGGGGAACAGAGATGCTGGCGGTACTAGGGGTTTATATAGGCCAAGAGTCGGTGGAATAGATTGGGCTGAAGTTATGACGCGTAGGATCAAGCGGATCTGAATTTGGAGTAGTTATATTTCTCAAGATATTTGCGTTTAAGTGGAAAGTGTTTGGAAAACCTAGATTATCCTGATATTTCATCGGGTTCGAACTCGAGTTCGGTCCGGCTGAGCTTGCTAGATGGGCCAGTTTCAGCCCAGCCAAAAAATTACAAAGAAAAAAAAAAAAACAGATGGGCTGGCTGCGTGCGCGCGTGCGGCAGATAACGGGACGGTAGATGGGCTCGGCCAATAGGTGAGCGCCTTTTTTTCTATAAATCCTTTTTCCTTTTCTGTTTTCTGAAAACAGTAAAACATTTATAACTTTTGTTTAAACATCCAAAGGCTTCAAACCAGTGTCTGTAAATTTGTAAAAACAGATTTATCTTTTAACTTTCAAATACATTTTTTACAAAAAATTCAAAATTCAAAATTTCAAATACTCCTCCGATCCGTTTTACTAGTCGCGGACTGACGAGGGGTAGACTCATCAAGACCATGGTTAAGGTCCCTAGGTTATGAATACGGGGGAGAGACGTGGTAGAGCTGGAAGTATCGTCGGCTGACAAGCAGGGCAAGATTTTACCCAGGTTCAGGGCCCTCGTGTGGAGGTAACACCCCTACGTCTGCCTGTCTGTTATTGGATTTGTGAATAGATGGTTACAAGGATCCCGGCGAGATGTCGATCTCGCTAGAGTTTGTGGCTCTGGTTGTTCGTTGTCTGGTTCGATGGCCCTCCCAGTCCTTAAATAATAGGCTGGGTCTCGGGTGTTCGTAACCGACTCAATTTACAAGTAAGGAAACTCTAAACCGACTATTGCTTCGCCAAACTTGGAGGATACTCCATCTTCGTGGCCTCCCTTCATGGGCTTCATGTAGGCTCTGATATTGGGCCTAGTCGATACGTGCACCAAGTACCCTCATGGTAGGGTACCCGATAGGCATACCCATGTCAGTAGCCCCCGAGTACTTGTCTGACTCGAAGAGTCGGGCATGGACTCATACATCGTGCACATTATATTTTTCACATCTATATTTAGAATTCTTATGAAATAGCACATGTTTGCTATGTCGAGTGTTTCATCGACTATGAATTTTTTGCTTATGATAGTCAAGGGATATTAGCTTAGCAGGCCCGGCACACACGACGGATCGGGCCAGTTAACTACCATTTGTGGCAAAACCATACTAGCTTTCAATCAAACTGGAGTCCCCGGACTCGAATCTGGAACAAACTGGACAGATTCGAAACAGCCGTTGAGGTCTTACGGAATCGAACTGCAGTATAATTTTGAATCAACCCAACACGTCCGTCGGGGATAATTCATCATGTCTGCTGACACGGAACACTTAAGGATAACGCTGCTGGGACGGTCCTTAGCCCAACTCGACTGATCGGCGGGCCTTACCTTTGCACTATGCATGCAGCATCCAAGGATCGTCGGATCAACTCGGGAATATTTTGAGTGTGATTTTGCTTATGAACTGAGTCGAATGATTTGTCGACTAATATTTTGCCATAATCTATCGGGTGCGCGACAGCGCTCCCGATGGGAGTAGCCCCCGAGATTGTGCTTTATTGCTTGCAATGGAGGATAATCTCAAAATCTTTTACCCTGCACATTTTAAGTCAAAGAAATTTTTTGAACGCTCCCGATGGGAGTATGATGCTGCAGTCGAAAGAATTTCGACTGGCCTCTATGACATTGCTAAAAAACCCACCAAGACTATGCGAGAGACCACCCGAAGATATCATCGAGTGACTTTTATGCCAGTTGTGAAGAGAGAACAACGCAATGACGCATTTTGCGACTGCTATCTCTGACAAACGGTGGCGTGCTTGGAGAGCTTTGATAAGACGTGACCCTGTTTTGTGGGCCCGTTTTTGCAGAGCTGACCAGGGATGACGCCGCGTGGACTTGATTTGACCGTTCTGCGCGATTTTCACGGGGCGTGATGATGGCTTCCTAGATTCTCGTGCGTAGTGGGCGGAGTGGCCGGCGACGGTTGCCCTCCGTGGCCGCCACGTGTATGGCCAGATTTCGCGCGGAGCGTATGGATTTG